>CAJFCO010000046.1:6033177-6209679 GCA_904066015.1 Synergus gifuensis
TGAATCGCGCGCCAAATTTTGACCAATGGCAGCACACATTGGCAATCGGCTAGAGAAATACTGCCATTGATCAAAATTTGGCGCGCGATTCAAATTTCAGCCAACGGCAGAATTTCTCCAACAGAAAGTCGGTGAGCAGTCTCAGGGCCGTCGATAATCCATGATCGTAGCCAGGGAGGGCACCAAGGGGAGGATTTTTTCCCCCCTAGAAATGAAAAATAAAAAATGATAAAAAATGATAAAAATTAAAAAAAATAAATTCTCATAAATTCTCGAAAATTGTAAGGTAATCTATTTTAACGTTACCTTTTCGGTAAGGTTACTGAGAACGGGAATATTATCAGATTATCTCGGTAATATTACTCACTAAGAACTCTAGTCAAGGACAGACTGAGACGCAGGCAGACCTACGTCCTGCAGAACTCGGTTAGTCAAATGTGCAACAGAAGAATTAACAATAAATATAATTTGCAGAGTTTTCACAGTTCTTTGCAAAGAATTTACATCAAAATAAACTCCAGAATCTACAGTGCTAAGAATTTCACTGACAGTTACAAATAGAACCATGTGTTAAAAGTCAAATTACTTACGTGTTGTTTCGAACATCCGTTTCTCGAGAAATCATGAAAATCATCTGCTAGTACTTGCGCAATTGTATTTTGTATTAAATTCTTAGGGTTCAGGCAGTTCGACAGATTTTTCACGAACGTGCAAAAGCATTTCGGTGTTTGGTGTGCCAGTTGTGCCTACAACGTAAGTGTCACGAGTGAATTACGTATATAGTGTCATATTATTGTCAGATCGGAAAGTTTGACCTCCGCTGAACAACTGCTTACTCCAAGAACGAATAATCCCACTCAAGCCGTCTAGATTCCGACTCGCAGTATTTTTTTGTCAAATCCTGTCAATCTGTCAAAAATATCGGTGTGTAAAATGGTCTAAACATTCCAAATGATTTTTCTTGTCAACAACACCATAATACTCCAAAATTCTTACTATTTTTTGTACTATTTCGTGTTTGTGTAATTGAATTTGATACATATAGTTATTTACATTTGCAGAGTGTACAGTTGTCAGTGAATTTAGGCACGATCTGTCAAAAGAAAAATTAACCCATTTCACCTTTTTTGGTAACAAGTAGGTTAGGTATTGATTTACATGTAAAATTAAGAAATGGAGTGTTTTATATTATATAGTGACATTTCGTGGAGGTTGTTTATGTATCGAATAAGGAAATATAATGTTCACAATCTCAGATAACAGGTGTGATTACCTTATTATTTATCATTTTTGTTTTGACATTTCATAAGTATGCGCTGAGTTTTGATTACTTTACGATGATCTCGTATGTCGAAAATATTTTTAGATCTTATTTGCCTCTGGAGATTTCTCTTACGTATTTTGATATTTTGATGCTATTGCTTTTTTTTTTCAATTTTTATTTAACTATTTTTAGATTCTCTTTGCTGGCGCAATAACTTTAATTTTTATTTGTTTAGTGCTGGAACTTTGTATGCGTATTTATTCACTCTGTGCAATCAGTAAACTTTATTTGTTCACGATAAACTCCGAGGATCTACTCAGAGGAACACTCAATTAATTGAGAATATTTCCACAATGAGAATTCCTATATACTAATTGCATTTATAATTTCTAATGTTGGTTCGCCACATTATGGATTTATGTAACTCAAATACGTATTTACGTCAGAATTCTATTCCTTAGAAATCTATCGCTAACTCGTCAAGTTTACATTTTTTTTAAGACCTTTTTATTTTCTCTGTACACATGACGTTAAACGAGTGTTGCTTACAATTATAGAAAAGATGAGCAGTTGAATAATAAGTAGAGCCTCTCGGTAATTTGATTGAATTATAATGTTAATGTATGCTATCTTTTTCCAATTCCAATTACACTATAAAGTTAATAATGAACGTCTCATTGACTATGACGCAATGTTGAATGATTAAAATTTTTTTTCACTAAATCTTACGGATTATTTAGAATTTTCTTAATATTACACAGATCTATAATATTTTAATAAAGCAGATATGTTTGAAACTAAATGAAAAAAAAAACTAATAAATATTTTGTTGATATAGATACGCCTAAACAATGACCAAAACTGAGGAACAAGCTGGGCCATCAAAGCCCTCGGGATCTGCTGCAGAGGAAAAAGAAAAAGATGACCGCACGTTCGAATGTAATATCTGTCTTGATACTGCCAAAGATGCGGTAGTCAGTATGTGTGGTCACTTATTTTGGTAAGTTTAGGCTCAACTCATCTTTTAAAATGCAATTTCGCTCTACTTATTTTATTAACTTCAATATTTTTCTTTAGCTGGCCGTGCCTTCACCAGTGGCTTGAAACTCGTCCCACGAAACAAGTATGTCCCGTGTGCAAAGCTGCAATTAGTAAAGAAAAAGTAATTCCATTGTACGGGAGAGGAACCACGAAACAAGAAGACCCAAGGTTCGCAAATAGTCGTTTAAAGATAGCTAAGTCGGCTTTTATTATTTATTTATTAACAATAAATGGAAATTTTGTATTTGATATTGACAGAAATAATGTACCACCACGTCCTGCCGGACAAAGATCGGAACCCGAAGCAAATGTCGGATTTCCTGGTTTTGGTTTTGGAGATGGAGGATTTCATATGTCATTTGGCATCGGCGCTTTTCCATTTGGATTTTTTACCTCTACTTTTAATATGGGAGATGCGCGACCTAGCACAGGTAATTAAAAATCTTCTTTTCAATTATTTTCACAATTCACTGAGTTGTATTCCCTGTTGAATAATTATATAAAATTTTCAGCACCCCGAGGCACACCACAATTTGTAGAAGAGCAATTTCTATCGAGGGTATTTCTCTGGCTGGCGCTGATGTTTATTTGTTGGCTTCTTTTGGCGTAACATCATATCTAAAAGGCGCTTTCTAATTTCAAAACCCACCCGAACACTTCATCTAGTACATCGACCACGTCTCACTTCGGTAATGAGCTAATAATATTTTTTAATTACGATTGAGTGACACGGTGATATGAGTGCAAGATTACCTGATAAATTCGCATTAACTGTCTTCCTCGAAGGAAGCAGTGTAAATTTGCACCCCTGCTAAGCTGATAAAAAATCAGCATAATTATAAAGAATAAATAGAGTGACTCGCTTTCAAGAGTGAATGTCTTGAATTTTAAACAATACATCCAGATAATCTCTGCAATGTAAAATGTGATAGCGTTTACTCGATTTTATTATATACTTTTTTGCTACGAGCATTACAGCAATTGTTTCTTTAACGGTTTTGGAAGTATTGATAATTACGTGTACATACCATTAAAACGAGTATCTAGATGCGCTGATTACTGTATCAAAAACATGATATTTTAATCTCATAAGTAAAAGACTATAATACCTGCATTAGAGTTATAAAAAAAAAGGTCAATGCATTCTTTTATGAATGAAAGGACTTCAAAAATGTATATAAATTAGATTATAAGGTATAAATATATACATAAATATTATTTCGGATATAGAAAGAGTCGTACGAATAGAGAAACGAGTATTGAAAAGTGATTGGTTCGGTCGGTATTACTCAAAATTGGCCCTATAGAAAGATTGTAATAGATAAACAGTTTCAAAAAATACTGCTCACACCAATCCTGGTGAATCTAAAATAATAATAATACGTTTAAAACACAAATCTTTCAGTTTTTTAGATTCTATAATACAACTTCAATTACATAATATATGATTCGAAATTTTGTTCACAATGAATAGTCTCTCTTCTTTGATATTACATTCCAGTGTAAGTTGTTCGTATATTTTATGCATTCAATATTGTGTACAACAAAATTCGAAAACAAGGAGTTAACGTTTGTAAAACGTATCATTCATTGCAGGCATGATGAACAAGACTGTTTTTCAGTTCAATATTTGCCTGCAATTTTTTCGAAAATTATAATTGTAACCGTAATGATGAAACACAGAATAAATGGCATTTAGCATATCAGATTGTTTTGTTTCGTTTTAATTCAAAAAAGCTTCTATAATATTAGACAAAAACTGTTTAATAATTCATTAAGCCTTCAATATTTATAATAAGCTTTTATTTCTCATTAAGTTCACAGAACTTCTAACAGAGGGTAAAAGCTTTATAAATAAATACTTACAATGAGTATAAAATTGTCTTATACAATTGACTTCAAATCAACTTTATTGGGATTGTCAAGTCAACTGTACTTTACAGTTTATAAACTATTAAACCGGAAATTGAAATGCGATTATCTGTATAGTATCATTAATTAATTAGTTTTTATCTGAATAAATTAAAACTGCTTTAATTCTAAACCTCATCTCTGAGTAGCTTCTTTGTAAAACCCTTTGATATCATGAGTTCATTGCATTCTTCACGGGTTAATTGCGAAAGTGCGAGTCGTTCTACTTCCTGTGAAATATAAGATAATAATTAGCATAAAGTTTTTAAACTATTTATTAAAATTATGCCTGCTCTGAAATTAATAAATTTTTTTTGATTTATTGACTTCAAAGTATAGTCCTGTTAAATAAAGAAAGCAAGGTAATAATTAAAATATATCAACTATATATTCACCTCTTCATTTTTATCGTAAAATATTAGTTCAGGTTTTGCTCCTTGGATTGGTTTAAACTCAGCGTTTTCACTGCGGTTGTTATTAAGGACATATTTATTAAATACAAATTTATAGCTCTGTAACTCCATCCATTTCAATTTCTTAAAAATATATAGAAAGGTTTAATGTTGAGAACTAAATATCAACTCAAAGATGTTAAGAATAAAAATATATTCTTATAAAACTTTTATTCACATTATTTAAAAACAATGAAAGTAACATTTCTTAGATTTTGAGGAGAAAGAATTACCTCTCCCTGCCTCTACCAAAAGACATAAAGTAAAAAGTTATGCTCTTGAAGCTCATTGAGCTATCGTAAAAAATTGTACATTGTTGCAATTTTAAGAAAAATAAACCTATAAAATATTTACATAAAATTTAAATTCTAAATTTATACATCAATGTGTGTTATACAATAATTAACCAGCTACGTAAAGATGAGAGTGCAGACCAATTTCCTTTACTGCAACGTATCCACGTATTCCTTAATGAGCTTCGAAAAGAACTTTTATGCTATTAAGTAATAATATTCTCAATTTTTCTGAACCTTATTAATAAGATATTTAATATAATTTGTTGAAAAAGACATTCAAATTAAATTTTGTATTACTTATAGATTTTTGTTAAAAAAAAATGCAGACAAAATTCTAGAAAGTTAATAAAGTATGTATATATGTAATTAAAAAATTGTTGAACTTAATTCAGAAAAGGAACTTCTAAACTTTAAAAGATTATATAGAAATACTAGAAAAATTTTTATAAAACCAATGTAGTTTTTTATCACTTATAGATAATAGTAGTGGATTTTGGATTACATATCATTTATTAAATAAAATCAACTCTAAACAAAAATTTGTAAAGGATACTATAATGGCAAGTCATTAAAAATAAAGCTTTTAACATCCGGAATAGATTCCAAGGTGCAACCTCTGCAGCTCTGAAAAATAAATTATGAGAAACATGCATAAGTATTTGAGTCGTAGTTAACTTGAAAATTTTGAAAACCAAAACAACTAATTTCTATTAGTTTAAAAATAACTAGTCTTTATAAAAATAAGATACGATGGCCAAAAAATGATATTTTGTCATTATGAACGACAAGAATGACAAGTGGCTTACCTCGACTTTGGCATAAGCATAATTTCCACTGGCTGCATATCCTAACGAAATTGTGAGCAAAACAAGGAAAATACAAATGATATATCTTGCTGGGAACATTTTTTTATACTTTATTAGATTCACTCTATAATTATTTAGTTGAAGCTCAACACTCGTTGACAAAATGGTCAATAGTCAAATTGGATGTCACGGCCGGTCTTTCCGAGCTCGGCAACTTTTGGAACATGGTAAAATGGTGGTAAAATTTCTGCGTTTATCGTTCCCAATGGTAAATGTCCGGACATTTTATGTACAGTCGAGTCTCTCAAATGTCAACTTCCCAAATCTCAAGTTCTCCCAAATGTCAAGTCAAGTTTCTCTCAAATGTCAAGTACGTTTTTCTCAAATCCCACTTGTAACCACTGCGCACGCGTTGCGTTCGGCATCTGATTGGTTGCTATTCGCGCGCAATTTAAAATGCTAAAAAATATTATATTATACGCAATACGCATGCGCAATTGATGTGACTATAGAGGATAAAGAATTTCTTGACATTTGGGAGAACCTCTGGCAAAAATTTCTTGACATTTGGGAGACTCGAGTGTAGTGGATTTTGTGTCGTAAATTTAAAATTAAGAAAACACAATTTTATTATTGTTATAATTGTATTTTATTATTAATTTATGTATATAAGTTAATTTCTTATTTATCTAATGAATTCATTATTTCATCTGCTTATTTATTTCAATTTTTCCGCCCTAATATTTGAAACGTTTCATTTGGGCAATGTTTCTTTCATGAAATTTTACGTCAGGGCAAAGGTGAGGCTGGCGTCCCATGATTGCGTTTTGCGTTGCGTCATAATGAGAGAGAAAGAGACAGAAGTATACTTTTATAGTATATAAAATAAAGCCGTCAGCCGTAGAGTTCTTAGTGAGTAATATTACCGAGGTAATATTGCCGTTCTCGGTAACGTTACCCAGAAGGTAACGTTAAAATAAATTACCTTACAATTTTCGAGAATTTATTTTTTTTAATTTTTATCATATTTTTTCATTTTTTATTTTTCATTTCTAGGGGGGAAAAAACCTCCCCTTGGTGCCCCCCCTAGCTACGATCATGGATTATCGACGGCCCTGAGACTGCTCACCGACTTTCTGCTGGAGAAATTCTGCCGTTGGCTGAAATTTGAATCGCGCGCCAAATTTTGTTCAATGACAGTATTTCTCTAACCGATTGCCAATGTGTGCTGCCATTGGTCAAAATTTGGCGCGCGATTCAAATTTCAGCCAACGGCAGAATTTCTCCAACAGAAAGTCAGTGAGCAGTCTCAGGGCCGTCGATAATCCATGACCGTAGCCAGGGGGGGCACCAAGGGGGATTGTTCCCACTCTAAATGAAAAATAAAAAATATTTCTGTAGTAACTACACTGTAAAAAATATTATCATAATTTTACCACAATGAATGATGTGACCAATAATGTTAAAAAATGTTAGTTCTAATAAATTCTCGTTAATTCTCTTAAATTACGTAAGTTACGGTAACGTTCTTTGTTACCTTACCCAATTTTAAATTACCGAGAATTTTCAACAGCCGGTCAGCGTCAGTCTCAGGACGTCAGGACTCTAGCAATTCTAGCTCCAAAAGTCCTAAAAAGTGGCCTGAAAAAATTTTCCATAAAACAAAATGTCACTTTTTTGTGCACGTGAGTATTCCTCAATTGTATTATAACCCTTCAGAATATTTAGAATTTTCAATTATAAATTCATAATCTGATTTTTTCCTCTAAAAGAACCGCGCATCTTCAGCAAATGTAACCTAACCCCAAAATATTTTGTATATATAAAATTCGTCAAATAGTTGGTTTTTTAAAAGGAATTATTCAAATATAGTTTTCATGACATTTATTTTATGATATTTGGTATAGGCTAAAACGATGCCACTTATCTCCATTTCGTGCAGTATATTCTTACTTGGTATATATTATTTGTTACAGTTTCAAATGAGGTGCCGGAGCATCCTGTGATATCTCCGGTTTCGGGATTAATCTTTGAAAAGCGATTGATAGAAAAATACATTTCAGAAAATGGAATTGATCCAATCTCTCAGAAAGAGATTACAGTCGACCAATTAATAGAGGTCAAAAGTAAGTTACATTTTATTTCTGTACCCAGTGGGCACAAGATATTAGAAGCCCATTGAGTAGTTTTTCGTCCTATGAAAGTGTTTAAAAAAATGTCATTAAGGAAGAAATAAAGTGTTAATATAAATAACTTGTGAATTACAGCGTCATCGATAGTAAGACCGAAACCAGCAAGTGCCACATCGATACCTGCTATATTAAAAATTCTGCAGGACGAATGGGATGCTGTAATGCTACAGTCATTTACACTTCGCCAACAGTTACAAACTGCACGGCAAGAGCTATCGCATGCTCTATATCAGCATGATGCAGCATGTCGAGTTATTGCAAGGCTGACCAAAGAAGTCACTGCTGCTAGAGAAGCCTTAGCTACACTTAAACCACAAGCTGGCATACAACCCGCAGCGATACCGCAACCCGTACGTTTCAATTTATGGCCTTTTTTCCTTTATTTAATTAATTTTGACACTCAGATCAACAATTTATTATTACTTTCAGGCTGTCGCAGCAGAAGCTGGTGGGGCAGCAGCCCAACCAACAGAACAAGCTGGAATTACGGATGAAGTTATTCTGCAACTTCAAGAGAGGGCTACAATTCTAACCCAAGAAAGAAAGAGACGAGGACGTTCCATTCCAGAGGAACTTCTTACAGCAGAAAGTATTCGCGCGTTCCAGATTCTCGCAAATCATCCTGTAAGTTTCATTGATTATTATTTTATTTTTTTTATATTTTCAATTTCGCTTTAGGCAAAGCTACCATGTTTGCTTTCATTGACTTTTTCAGAGCCTCCATTCTGCAAGCATACCTGGTATTCTGGCTCTCGATATTCAAAATGCAGATTCGCCGAAAATATTGACTGGTGGGGCTGACAAGACAGCTACGATATTCAACAAAGATAACGAGCAAATAATAGCTGTTCTCAAAGGGCACACAAAGAAGGTATAAACTTATACAGTTGAATCACAGAATATAATTAATTTTTTTTATATTAATTAATTTTAATTAATCTTTTACAGGTGACACGAGTAATTTATCATCCTGTAGAAGATGTCGTGATGACAGCTTCGCCAGATTCCACAATTCGTGTTTGGAATGTTGCAACAGCCCAGACGAGTCTTTTGTTAACTTGCCATGATGCTCCAGTTACGGGCTTATCTTTACATCCCACTGGAGACTATCTACTTAGTTCCTCTTTAGATTGCCATTGGGGATTTTCTGATATTCGAACTGGAAGGTTACTAACAAAGGTGATAAGTCTAGCTGATTTAAGTAAAGTAAGGCAACCTCTAACCACTGCCCAGTTTCACCCTGACGGTTTAATCTTCGGAACGGGTACTGCAGATTCTGCAATCAAAATCTGGGATCTGAAAGAACAATCTAACGTAGCCACTTTCGATGGTCACAGTGGATCCATCACCGCTATTAGCTTTTCCGAAAACGGCTACTATTTGGCAACTGCAGCAGAGGACGCGTGTGTGAAACTCTGGGATTTGCGGAAATTGAGGAATTTCAAGACTTTACAGCTTGAAGACTCTTACGAAGTTAAAGATATCTGTTTCGATCAGAGTGGAACGTATCTTGCAGTGGCTGGAACCGACGTTAGAATATTTTTATGTAAGCAATGGCAAGAACTCAAAGTATTCAATGAACATACGGCGACAGCTACAGGAGTTCGGTTTGGAAAAAATGCGCAGTATATTGCGTCAACCAGCATGGACCGAACTCTTAAGATTTATGGAATAATGTAATTGACAGTATTGTATTGACAATAACTATGTAAAGTGATGTATACAAGTTTCAACCAGCTTTTCAATAGCATTTAGCATCAACCAACATGAACTCACGAATTTTTAAAATTTATGGAATTTTGTAATGATTGACAGTAATAATGATGTGTAGTTTGTAATAATTTGCTATGTATGTAATAATGAGGTGTGCAAGTTTTTTTCATCAATAAATGATTGTATGTTATCAAAACGTAAATTTATTTTGTTTTATTTGCAATCACTTCGAGTAAGTTCAAAAGGAAATTCAGGAAATTAATGATTTTTCAAGTTCACGCAATAAGGGGTTCGAGTTACTCTTTTTTATACAGAGTGCGACAGTCATGATGTGACAGTGTTTTGGTTTATTTCAGTTTTATTTATAGAACATTTTACTTATATCAACATGACATGAAGTATACTCTGTTATAAGTGTGACCTCGCCACCAAAAACACATCGAAAAATCATGTATGTATTTTGAAAATATGTTAGTTTTCTCCACAAATAAATAAAAATATTATACCATAACCTCAAAATACTATAAATTAATAGAAAATCTTATTTAGAGTTGATTTCAATTGAAATTGTGATCATTTAAACTATTATTTTAATGTTTCTCTATAAGTGAATCATTTTAAACTTCAAACTTTTTTGGGTAATTTAAATCCAAAAATTAATGAAAGAATGCATTTTTTTCTTTTAAAGATAAGAAGATTTAAAAAATGACTACTCACATCGAATCTGGAATGCAGTTACTTGCAAGGATAAATGGCACCTTGGAAAAACCTCTTAAAGGATTAGACAATCATCTTTTTCCGGAAGGACTTCAGACAAAGCAAACCGTAGAAATATCCGGTGATCCTGGAAGTGGAAAAACTTTGCTCCTGACACAGTTAATAGCAGTGTGTATTTTGCCAAAAGAATATAACAAAATCCCGATCAACGGCTTGAACATGCATGTCCTCCTTATAAATACAGATCACCATTTTCGAGTTTCCAAACTGTCAGAGATAATGCGAAACATCATTAAAAAAGCCTTTACGAATCAGGAAAACCTGGAAGAGATCAAACTCAAAGAGATAATCGAAAAGTCTTTGAAACATCTTCTAATAATGAACTGTTTCGACAATCATCAATTTCTATGCACTATATATTCCTTGCCGGATGTCCTAAACTCTAACAGCAAAATTGGAATCGTTGCTCTCGATGGAATGTCCGCATTTTATTGGCAAGATAGAGAAGCAGGAGAGAGAGGTGTCGTAGCTATAAATTCCTATGTATCCAATATACTAAGTCAAATTCAAGAATCTGCCTTTCAATTTAACACGAAAATTATTTTCACAAGACACGCAAACTTTATAACTAAAGGCCGAAATATTTCTGATTGCTTCGCACAACCAAATCCTGGAGAAGTGAACCACAGAATAAGTCTTTCAAAGGAACTGGATTCAACTCGAGGAGTATGTAAAGTTGAATCAATTTTGTCCCCAAGAGTTTTCGGTTATGAGACTACGGAGATAGGTTTGAAATGGCTTAAAACTGATACTTAATAATTAAGTTATTTAATCTATTGATTAGTGGAAATGTAGAACGTTTTGTACTTTTAATAAATAAACCGAAGACTGCTTCAAAATCCTAGTAATTATAAATTACATAAGAAACAAAAAGAGAAGTAATAATATGATCAAAGGGGAGATTATTCTACTTTAAAAATAAATAACAGAATTTCCCTTTCTTGAAGATTTATTACTGTAGCAAATAAAAATACATTTTCGTAAGAGTAATTTACGACCGCGGACGTTCCTTTTTCTCCTTGTAGAGAGCCAACAAGGAGACGTTAGCGACCTTCACAACCTTGAAACGGACCCCAGGAATATCTCCTACGGCGTGACCTTTCCTACCGAATCCGGCGACCAAAACTTCGTCGTTCTCCTCGATATTGTTGAGACAACCGTCCCGAGGTACGAACGCCGTGATCTTTTTTCCGTTTTTGATAAGCTGTACCCTCACGCACTTACGGATAGCAGAGTTAGGCTGCTTGGCTTCAACACCACTGTAAATTAAATTTAAATATTAAAATCCTGCATCTTTGTTAAGCATAGAATTTGAAGTATTATATAAGATATTGGATGCTTGACGACTTACACTTTTTCGAGAACGATTCCCTTTGCATGGGAAGCACCTCCGAAGGGATTAGCCTTCCATCTAGTCCCAAGATGAGCTTTTTTGTAATCTTTGTCGCACCATCTCTGGTCACGTCTATGATTTACGTGCTTACGAGCTGTGCGAAGACCGCGAGGCTTACCTAAAAAAAAGGTGTTTGTTTGATTATATTATGATAAAATCAATTAACAATACCCTTTAGCTTGTAGGTGTACAAGTATTTAAAATAATACGAATGAAAAATTTTTGGAAAAGTGTTTCCATGGATTATAATTAGTTGAAAATTATCAAAAAGCAACATATACATTGATAATGCGGCAAAATCGGCAAAATGGAGATGGTAGCAACATAACCTCACTTTTTGCTTACATTGAAAAGTGCACGAAATAATAATATATATTCTTGCAGTACACGCTTTAACAAATTAGAAGAGCTTATCACCTTTGTATTAAAAAAACATCGTAAAAGCGAATATTTTTCCATATGTCTAAACATTTATTAAGATGTGCACGAGGCAAGAACACGTTTTTTTTTGTCATTATTTCTTCCAAAATTGAATAATTTAAGCCAAGAATCATCACATAAACTTCAGTTTAAGTATTAATTGAAATTTTTTTTTACAAAAGACAACGCATTTTCCATAAATTCCACTAAATATTATAAAATAAACCAATAAATGACACATACCCATCTTGATGTGCTAGCGTCACAGCGGAAAAAGAAAGAGATTAGATCGATTCGATGACTTTCGATTCTTCGATACAAACGATTCGACCGGAAGTGACGGCAAATTTCAATATATGTAAAAAAGCAGGTAGGTAAAAGCTCTTAGATAGTTTCCTTTCTTCGCTAACAATTAAACAAAATTTCGTAGTGATTTTTACAAATAAATAACAGCCTATACATATATACATATTTATATAAAAAGTAACCACATTTATTACTAATTTAACAGTGCTCTTGGCACATTTAAATTTACCGCCAGATATTCAATTTGAGGTTATTTTTAAACTTCTGGGAAGTTTAAAGCCTTTGCAGTTTACTGTTTCTATATTACTAATTTTGTAACCTTAATTAATATTAAGTTCCGGAATCGTCACCAAGCACCCTAAGCACCACCACTCATCTCTGGCACCAACAAGTTATATGTAAACAAAAAACTTGGACTATATTCTGATAATTTACCGGAAAATTGGTACATGTATTTTACTTGAAAATTACCAAAATTACCACTTAGTGCCATTTGTTCCACGGAAATATTCTTACATTACGGCATTTTAAATGACCGAGAATTTTCGAACTCTGACCACAATAACAATGGTTGTTGCACTTGGCTGTCAAAAAGAGACGTCTAGGAATTAGTCTACCAATTGGAGTAAACAGCTCCGATATCCTTAGAATGTGGTGATCGTCTTCGATTAGAAACGTTAATTATTTTTGAGTCGTTACAGTGAAGGTACGCAACGGAAATTAAATTATAGTGGGAGCCGAAAGACGCAGTAAAAGCAAGAAATGAACAGCTGACGATGTTTAGTAATTGACATGTTTTAACATTTAACTCTTACTTGGGCCTGTTTGCCTTTTTAATTAAAAATGTTTAAAACTGAAGAATCATCGAAAGGTAGTTTCCTTCAGCAGACAAAGGCAGCGAGAGAAGAACGTGCCAACGAAAAAATCAGGAGGGAAGCAGCTACTTGCATACAAGCCCTTGTCAGAGGCTGGCTAGCAAGAATTAAATTTGCCAACAAAATTCGGTAAGTTTATATATTGTTATCATACTAATCACCACTTTATACACGTTGTGTTGCTATAAAAAGTGATTATTTGTAGCATCTGTTTACGTTCTTGCGAATTATAAAATTTCCCCTGGGTGTTAGTTTTATCAGTAGATTTAAAATCTGATAAGATATTACTGGATCAATTACGGTAATTTTTTAAAATGAGTATTTACGGAAAAATTAAAGACTAGTAAGTTTGAGAATTTTATGGGGAAGTATACAGTATTTATTATAAGTGCGATGGAAAAGTTATTGTAAGAACGTCATAAGACTCAATTAACAGTCTTAATTAATTTCAGGGAACAATTTGATAAAAATTTCCTAGATGAAAAAACCAGCGATAATGAGACAAGTAAAGCTATAGAACTAAAACCAGCTTTACAAGTATATAAAGTTATCTCTAGGTTTTTAATTGTATATAAATATGACAAAGATCAAGAGAGAGTAGAAAAATTATGCAGGTATTTATTTATAAATACCTTATAAATCTAATTTTAGAAAAAGGAATAATTTCTACGAATATGTTTACTGAAAGTAATCGTAATCGTAACATTTCAGCTAATCTTTTTTGACTTATTTCGACTTATTAGTTACTACAGCTTTTCTAATAACTTTTTTTCTCATGATGAATATTTTAGATATCTTGTGCAATCAATTCTATCAGAATCTCCAACACTGTCTTACGTTGGAGTTGCATTAAACAAAGAATATTACATATCATGGATATCTCAATTAAAAATGGTACTACATCACTGTATGACTGGTTTAGAGAATTTAAGACCAGAAATAGTATCCCATCACAAGTCTATTCTCCTACGATTGCACACATTAGTAAGCTTTACGTCGCCGGGAACATGGGCAATCCAACATCTGAACGGTATGGAAAAGCTCAAGGCTGGTATGAATCAGCTTTGCGCAAATATAATGGGGCATCTAGTCAACAATGGATTTTATAATATTATGCAGGTTTGATTTATTAATTTTTTAAAGTATTAAACTTTCAATTTTTAAGATAGTTTGTGTAGGAACGAGTTAATTGTTTTTGCTTATTTTATAGATTGATATAGATTGATATAGATTGATATGTTCAACTTAATTAGTAATTAATTAAGTTAAAACAATTTCAGACTCTTTTAGTAAAAAGTCTAGGTCGAGAAACGATCACATTGACACCTGTGGAATTATCAGCAGTAATCACATTAACTTTGAGGCCGTTGATTTCATCTCAAATGTCTGATAAATTGGTATCTTTATTTCTAATAAACATCCTGAGCGTACCATCTTTGGTTTATCACCTAAACAAAGTTTCTCCAAAGGTAATTTTCAGAAACTTAAAAATTAATTAAGTCTAGTTTTTTCACTACAAATCTAATTATCTCGTTTACAGTGCATTTCCCTATTTACGACACATAATATTTTTTCGAGAAGCTTGGAATTACTAAATTCAGAACAAAATTTGAGGATAGTTTTCAATGCTCTCGAAGGAAGTTACGCTCTATGTCTTTTAGCAAATTTAGTCCAATTAGCCACTATTGAAAGGGAAAAAATTTTAAAGGATGCATATTTTCCATCGTTTACGGTAAAGATTTATTAATTTTGGAACCTTTGATTTATTTCATTTGAATGTATTAATAATTATTAATTATTGATTTTTTCTAGTTTGTGGTAACGAAAATGTTAGAGGCTTGTCAGCAATATGTAGTCGCCAAACAGAGTCACCTAACAAATTGGCATCCAATTCTTGGATGGTTTGCACAAAAAATCGACCCTTCTCTTCCTGGAGCAATTCCTTTTGTTAAATTACAGTTGTCGGAACTTTGGACTGGAAGAATCGTTACCCAGTTGATTGGTAAATTTTTTTCTTTCTTCTGTGCTTTATTTAAATTATATTTCTCGTTTTATTTTCTATTTGCATGAATCCTAATCTGGTTTTTCCAAAAAGGTCAACCACTTGCCGAACTTGTTGAGAATGAATCGCCTCCACAATTAGAACAGCAAAGTACTTCGGTTGGTACTAATATATTTGTTCGAGCGTTTTTGGAAGCAAGGACAAACAGAACTAACAGCAATAAAAATTATCGCAAACTAGGAAGCCCTGAAACTACAAGAATAGCTTTAATTTGTTCACTTTATCAGACGGCTCTTCACACTCTAACAGAGATCAAATTTGATATTTTGATAGGTAGAGATGATTATTAATTTAATTTAATTTAAAAAAAAGCTTATGGTAAGAAGATACATTAATACTATTTATTCGATAGGTTTGTGCAATGATAAACTTTTATATCACATGTGGCTATTTTTGGGAACTCTTGGTCCTCATTGCGGTTTGAAATCCTTTCTTGACTTACTGGCAGCTAATACGAAGTGCACCGCTCCTGAATTCCATATGTTGATATTATTTTGCGACTGTATGACACATTATGTTACGTATGTATTTCCCAGTTTTGAAATAGATGTGTGACTAAAGAAGATTTAAATTGAGAAGTTAGAGATTATACTTTTCTAGAATCTTGGATGACATGGAAATGTACGAGAAGCAGGAACCATTCAAACTCTCGGATTTTATCACGATGTCTTATTTCCTGAACCAGTTTCTTTACAAGGCAGTTCTAATTAATTTATTTGGTACGAGTTAATTCTTCTCTTTTCTCAATTTTTACCTTTTCGATTAATTTATTTATATTTGTCATAAATATGTATCAAGAGACCTACTATGTACTAAAGTTTTAGATGTTACAGATGTAAAATCCGTGTCTAATAATCCTCTATTCACATCGCTTCATACATTATTGATGACAATATATCGTCGCGACTGTAGAAGAACTTTTTGTCCAGAGGGTCATTGGTTAGCTAAGTTAAGTATTTTATATTAATTAATATTTTTATTGAGTATAGTATTTTTCATAAACAATTCTGCAGTTGTTTATTTAATTCAATTCTGTAAACAGGAGGTGAGAGTTTCTGGATTCCTTGCTGATCTTGAAAAAGGAAGACGAGGAGCAGCGCTACTTCTTTCCAAAATGCCTCATGTGATACCTCATTCAGAGAGGATCGTCTTATTTCGAAAGCACATAGCAGATGAAAAAGCAGTGCTAGGTTTGACCGAAAGTGCCTGTAACAGTCCTCCATCAACTCTGATCTCAGTTCATAGGTAAATTGTTTTAAAAACAGGATAATATTAAGCCTTAAATGTTAATAATGTCATTTTAAATTATATAACTATAACTTTTGAATCAAATAATATTTTAGGTCTCGAATAGTGGAAGACGGTTATCGACAATTAGCGATGCTTCCCTCTCAGGCTTTGAAAGGTGTGATAAGAGTTCGTTTTGTGAACGAACAAGGTCTAGATGAGGCTGGAATCGATCAAGACGGCGTCTTTAAAGAATTCTTAGAGGAGACAATCAAGAGAGTTTTCGATCCTTCTTTGAATTTGTTCAAGGCTACGAGTGAAAATAGACTTTATCCTTCACCCACATCCTCGATACAAGAGAACCATCTTCTGCTGTTTGAATTCGTTGGTCGAATGCTGGGAAAGGCTGTTTACGAGGTAGATAAGAATATCATATTTATACCGTAACTACTTGCAATTATTATGATTAGATAATTATATTCGATTTTATTTAATTTTGCAGGGGATAGTCGTTGACGTACCTTTCGCATCATTCTTCGTTTCCCAGTTCTCTGGGCAAACTGGTGGTGCACTTTACAGTTCCCTCGACGAATTGGCTTCTCTTGATCGAGATCTGTATCGAAGTTTGACTCTTGTTAAACATTATAAGGGAGACGTGCAACAGTTAGAATTGACTTTTTCACTGGACGAAGATGTCATGGGCAAATTAGTTACGCACGAGTTAGTTCCTGGCGGAAGAGCCGAACCGGTTACTAACCAGAATAAGATTAATTATATTCACATGATGGCGAGGTTTAGAATGGTTTCGCAAATTAAAGATCAGACAGCGGCTTTCATCAAAGGATTTCGTTCAATCATCAATCCGGAGTGGTTGTCTCTTTTTTCGACACCTGAAGTAAGGCTCAGAGTAATTTTTATCATATATAGTCTGCATCGAATTTCTCGAATTTTAATTTACTTTTTTCATATCGAATTTACAGTTGCAAAGGTTGATCTCAGGTGACAACGTTCCGATAGATTTACGGGATTTAAGACGACACACTCAATATTATGGTGGATTCCACGATAGCCACAGAGTTGTTTGTTGGCTGTGGGATATTTTAGAGAAAGATTTTTCTGAAGAAGAAAGGGGTTTATTCCTTAAGGTATTATTACTCATTTTTCATTTATTTGTTCTAAGGAAATGAAGAATCTTTATAAATTATGTTTATTATCAACTAAATTGCATTGTAGTTTGTGACCAGCTGTTCCAAGTCTCCGTTATTAGGTTTCGCTCATTTGGAACCTCCTTTTTCGATAAGGTGCGTAGAAGTTGGTGCTGACGAAGATACTGGTGATACAATAGGTAAGCAGATCAAAATCAAACTAGAATCTTCTATTTGAACTCATTAAAAATAATTTTGTGTTGTTCTTCTCTACTAGGCAGCATAATTAGGGCATTTTTCACGATACGAAAGAAGGATCCACAAAACAGATTACCTACTTCTTCGACTTGCTTTAATCTTCTAAAGCTGCCTAATTATCAAAAAAAGAGTACTTTACGAGAAAAACTTCGATATGCTGTTACGAGTAATACAGGATTCGAACTTTCGTAACTTTACATGAAAATGTTAAATCCTACAGCTGTGAATACCAAAAATTATAGAATGTCTTGCAAATTTGAAAACCGCAGTTCAGATTATGCACTGCAAGTAAAATTTGCAAGAGCATATTTTTCTTGGAGTGTAAATTCAGCTTTGTTTATAAATTAAATACAATAAATAAGTGCAGTGATAACGAGTAGACTATTATATTTTGGAATGATATCTAATTCTAAGAGAGGAATTGAAGGTAGAAGTAATAGATAACCGAAACAGATTTCTGTTTTACACAACATGCTTTATACTCTCGTAGACAGGGGGATAACGATTAACTGATTATTTCAACGCACAATCATGTGTACAGACTGTATTTTTATTATTTTTTCAGTTGTGTAGTATTAAAGATTAATTAAAAATGATACTGTTAGATAAGTAGTAGCTTGAAAAGTTAGTACAATGAGTAATTCTTTTTTTGCACTTTGTTTTTGAGGCTCTTTAAGTATACGACGAATTTGTAATTCTTTGGCGCTTCTTATATTTTCTTTTGAAAAATAAGTGATTTTTGCCTCATTCAGTATATTTGTGATCTTTATTTTAGGGAAAATTTGTGATTATTTAAATTTTCTATTGGACTTTAAGAAAATGATGAAATTTAAAATTTCTATATACAGAAGCTTAATAAAAATTGTTGAAAAAAGTTCGTGCGAACCTGTGAAAATGTGGACCACGATTTTAGAAAACCTCACTTATCGTGAATCATAGAAAAACAATATTTTATAAGCATACATGTATATTATTATTGATATATGAAGCAAATTACGAAGATGATGATTTAATATGTTTATGTAATAATTCTTAATAATTATGTAAATATGCAAACAAAATATTTGAAGATTTCATTTGTACCTCGTATAAATAACTGGAAATGTTTGAAAAATAAATAAATAGAATATTGTTTTTAGATTTTATAATACGCGTATATGACCGACCTGTTGTGTCTATATTTAGTAGCCTGACTTAAGCCGACTATTACTACTGAAAGTTTCAGAATAGCGATAAAGTTCAAACGTTTTGAAAGTGAAACCAATCTTACAATAATAAAATTATTAATAAGTCTTTTATTTCAAATTCTATAATATTTAACTAATTAATATTGAACGCTTTTAATTTGGAATAAAAGAATTTGTAATTTTGTATACCTTCAAACTAAAAAATTCTTTAGCTCCAAAAAATTGAATTTAAACATTTAAAAAAGACCGGGAAAAAATTATTTGAGGAAAGTGCTGCCTGGTTAATAGCAATTGACAAATTTTTATTTTAAAAACCCTGGTTTTGATTCTATTAAACGTATAAAACAAAAGAAAGAATTTGGACATTTTATCGACGCTGGTAGTATTCAAAAAGCCCGCACTTAATTTTGCGCATGCGCATTGACATTATTGCGTCTCTTCGCTCGTTTTGACTACTGCGCAGGTCACGTGACCCTCTTTGTGCAGTTGGCACTGCCGGTTCTCTTCTTTTTCAGTGATTCAGTCAGTGGCCAGCTAGCCTTTGCCGCGTGAGTTTGACGTGTTGTTTTTTCGTGGTTTTCGCGAGTGAAGATCTCCACCCGCGTACGCAAGCCAGCAAACTCCCTCCTTTTCTTCTCCTGTGCGTGTATCTTGCCCTCGGAAATCACAGAATCGGACTTGAACTTCGATAGGACCGATAATAATTCCCCAACACGTCATAATTCTATCTTTTCTCAATTTACCTTCCAATCTAAGCTAGTTTTCTGTCGGTGTTCTAGCACAGCTGAGCTCGAAGGAGATAGAAAATTAGAAAAGAGAGAGAGAGTGCAGTGTGTGCGTCGAACATAACCTATTCATGTCAGTGTTTTGAGTTTCGCGATTTGAATAGAAGAAAGTGGTTTGTGCTAAGTGACGTTATCGTGAAAAGGTGGACAATGTTCCTCAAGTTTATTCTCTAATTCTGTATATAGTATTTCGCTTTCAATAATTCCATGAAACGAGAAAGCTTTGCTCCGCTGCCAAACTTCTTATCTCGAGACTTGAATTTTGAACGAATTTAGTTTTCGTTTCTCGCTTTCTCCCGAAGTTTCAAGTACACATTCGGGTAAAGAGTTTCAGTGCAAGCGTCCTTGGAGGGGCAGATGAAGAGCAAATTGAGATTTTATCTCGTTTGAAGTTTAACGAGAGGATAGATCTTTCGAATAATGCTAGACAGCATCAGTGGGAAACGAGGACACTGCTCCTGTCGGTGATGATAAGCGAGTGGAGCAGACGACACCGGGGTAAACGAGTTTCTTGAGCCTGGCGGCACGCGATGCTGGAGAGGGAAGGAGGCCGAAAAGAAGGAAAGGAAATGAGTCAAGTGTGAAGAAAAGGGTGTCTCAAGCTCTCAGAGATCAAGTTCACGTGGCCCCATGTTAACGAATTTGGGCCTTAAACCCTCCAATCCATTTTTGGGCCTTACACACTCAAACTCTTTGGATCCCAATCAGGCAAATTGCTTCCACAAAGTCTGACGACCTTATTTCAGAAGAATTTTTTTATAATTTGAAGGATTTGGGGCCTGAATTAATGAGATTAGATTCCTGACCAAAATTGTAACTTGCCGTGGTGAGAAGTTCGGAGTGGATTGATCGGAGCTAAGGAAAAGTAAGAGAAAACGGGTCGGCGCATAAAGGAATCGAGCATTGCGGGAAAGCTAAATAAAATAGGTTTATTGTAAGGAAGAAGGAAGAAGTGGAGAGTGGCTAGGAGTGTTTTGGGGACCTTAGGGAGGATTTGATGGCAGTAGTGGGGCCCAGCCGGCACTCGCGAGTGTCCATGAGTGTGTCTATGTCGCTGATGCAGGGAGGGGGGGCGACGGGTGGTGGGGCAGCGGCGGCCCACCCAGGTCAGGCCCAGGCGGTCCTGGCCGCCGCTGCAGCCGCCGCCGCAGCTCAGGCGCCCCCCAACTACTATCACCCAGCAGCCTCCGCGCCCCCGCCCCCACCACCGACTCAGGATCCCGTCCAGCCTGATCGACCCATCGGTTACGGGGCCTTCGGAGTTGTCTGGTAAGTTTCAAACGTTTTGAATATTCCTATCTTGTTTCGCAGAAGCAAGCAGGAGTGACAGGGGACTTGCGTCCTTTAAATATATGACAGGAGCTTCCTTTCATCGAAAAAAAATTATGCAGTTTAGAGAGATTGATGTTTTTAAGGATTTTAAGTCTTCAGAGGCACAATTTACTCCAATTGTTTGAAATCAGTTATAAGGTTCTGAATTGTCGATTGGAATAAATTGTATTTAAATGAAGGTGGTATTTCGAGTAAGAGCTAGAGCTATAGGTCGAGGTTGGGATCTTTCGACATGAATTCAAGATTCGTCCCGTCTTTCATGGAGAAGGAAGACTTGCCGTGAGGTTTGTCGGTGCAGAAATACGTGAGGAGGTGGTTACATATAAATCACAAGTTAGAAGCTTAGGCGAAACTACACGATAGTATTGTTCGAGTGCAATACTAGATAAAATAAGTGTTCCTGATCCTGCATCAGCAGGCGAGCCGTTGATTTTTTGTCACGCATAAAGCCCGATCCGTGAACAGATAAATCGATGGAGAGGGCATTCACTCTTCACTCTCAGGGGCCCAATGGCACCACCTAATACTCGTCAGGCGACTTTGTGGGGCGCTGAACTAAACCTAGACTGGGGAACAGAGGCATTGTTGGGGCTGCGCTCAACGTCTGTTCAAAGTTTCGAACAAGAATGCAGCCCTTAGCTTCTATATTGAATTAGGGGGACTGGGATAGAGAGAAAGGGTCTTTTTATATCAAAAATGCATTACTGGAAAAACTTCGAAAACTTTATTAAACAAAAAAACTTTGTCTTTTTAAAGACAAAGCAATGTTGAACATCAATAAAATCATTCAGGAGAGTGGGAGTGACAAAGGATTAAAGGCTCCTGAACACGATAGTAAGACAATGTCCAAAATGTCCAAAGGTCAAATTAACTTCAGCTATCCATGAAAATCCCTTTGTATAACTAACGTCAAACTCAATTCTGAAGAGCAATAAAACTCGAACCACCCTTTGCCCTTTGTTCTTACAAGTATTTTAGCTCCAAAGAGAAAACAAAAGATTTGTAGAACCTTTACAATACTTAACGTATAATATTGTATGTATCTGATTTATATTTTTCGCTTATATTGATAACCGGATAATTTTTTTATTTAAATTATTTAATTTTGATATATTTCTGCTCTTTGATATTTATTTCTCGTTTTATGGTTAGTTAGTTTTGCGAATTGAATAACAGGTTGAAAAACAAGGTTACTTGCACTTTGTGTGTTTCTATCAATTTTTTAATTGATTTTTCTTTAATATTCTAATTTATTTTTTATCAAAAATAAAATAGAAGATTAAAGATTAAGAGTCACTGAATACCAGTTTTCGGTACTGTAATTTGGTAGAGTAAAAAGAGAATGAAAAAGCGACTGTCCAGTAAATTAGTGTCTTGAAATTCACACGTTCATTGACATAATATTATTATTTCAGTAAATTCCAATTTAAGCGAATCCACTGAGATTGGCCGTTTGTAAATAAATGGTCGTTATTTGCAAATGTTTTATGTGGTTCTGGGCATTGATTTGTTTAATCAGATAATTCAATATTGTTGATTTAACTCCGTACCGCAAAATAACCATATAATTTCTTTATATTTTAAAAAATTACATATACATAATTTAGGAGTTCTTGTCAGAATAAATTTCTCAGTGTTTAAATGTTTATTTTGGTATTGTGCATCTCCGCATGTGAATTTAGATGATAAAGCACGTCTTTTGTGTTTGATCAAGGACAGGAAACGAAGGTTTAATGAGAAAACATGCAGTCATTTTCACCTATTGTTAAATGCGACCTCTTTAAACTATATTACACGGCCATTCTAAGACTAAGCTCTTGTTCCATTTTCTTATTTTTCTTTTCTTCAACGGCTATTTTCGCTTTTCTTGAATATTGTATACTACATATTCTCCTATTCTAAAAAGGACATGAATTTCGGCGAACTTCATAGCATTACCTTTACATGCATTTCCTGCATAAACACTGGTTACGCATGAAGTGAGCGTCAAGTCGTGAGTATTCTCGACTTGGCGCGAGGATTTAAATTTTCATTTCACTTTCTATAAACGAAACACGCGCGCTCAAGCGCGCGCCTAATCTCGTATTAAAAATATCTGATGTACACAATATAATGTTAGCCACTACTTTGTTGATGAAATCGAGGATGAAATGTTTTATTCGCATTTTGTAAATTAGCTCTCGAATTAGCTCACAGTTAACGGCGTGAATGTGCGCAGTTTGCTCGTTTACTTTTGGAATGATAATAATTGTCTTTGTTTTGCGACGAATTTAATTTTCCACCCACTTGTAGAAAATTTATTTACACAGGCAACAATTTTTATTATGATTGCGAAAGACCTTTCTGTGTGAGTGCATTTTAGATATGCAAGTGAAGGACAAAGAGAAATTCCACACAGCTCCACTAAGTTCTACTTCCAGTAGATGTTACAACAGCGGTTAGAAACGTTTGCCAGATACTTCTTCACATGCGAGCAATTTCGCATGAGCTTGTAAATGAGCATCTCATTTATTTGTCAGGCAAACTTGAAGAAAGCTTCTTCCATTTATCTAAACTTCGAAAGTCGCTCTCAGTTTTTATAAAATATATATTCACTTCTTTTAAATTGAAAACACCTGTACTTTCCTGCATCATTTTTTATGGAGTGTCTGGGGTCGACTTAGTGAAAGTGTCTGTAATGTTTATCGAGACGACCTGCGTGGTGAGATAAGAGTATCGTGCGTCAATTGCGTCATGTATAAGCATCGATATAGGCTATATATATTTCCTCCTGTGTG
This sequence comes from Synergus gifuensis, assembly GCA_904066015.1. NCBI lineage: Eukaryota > Metazoa > Arthropoda > Insecta > Hymenoptera > Cynipidae > Synergus > Synergus gifuensis. The sequence continues at coordinate 6,057,397 of CAJFCO010000046.1, forward strand.
TACTCTGTCGTGGAATTTTAAGAAGAGATTTCAATATGCTTCGAATAATTTAAAGAAATTTTTCACGTATTTTAAGGGATTTTGAAGTTGCTCATAGAATTCAAAATTTTTAAAAAGATTTTAAAAATATTTTGAGCAATTTTGAGGGATTTTAATATTTAATATTTTGGATTTTTAAAAGATTTTGTAAAATTCTAAAAGAGTGTCATACGGAATTTAAAAATATTTTAAGAGATTTTTATATTATTGAAAGATGTCGTAAAATCTTAGGAGATTGCAAAAAAATTTATGGCGTTTCAAAAGATTTAAAGTGAAAATTTTCATAGCACTGTTTTTGAGAATTTATTTATTTGCATTTTTAATCATTTTCTGTCAGGGAAATTTGTCTGTGAAAGTCAGGGAAATTGAAATATTGAATCTTGTGGCCATCCTGGTTAACGGAGTGCAAGGCCCTAGCATTGACTCAGATGGCAAAGAGTAAATTGCAAATGCGATCGTGCACAATTTTATTTATTGTACACAAGTTTCATAAATGTGTACAGACTGTATATATTGTATATAGGTATACATTCATCTATAATCTAGATGTATATATATTTTCTGAATCTGTGTAAGTGTACAATGTATATTGCATAGTTATATATACAGCTGCTGAGCTACTGGGGCCGCGTGAAGGTGTACGGACTGCGGTCATGCATCACTGCTCGATCATTATGATTTACGAGCAAGGTGCATGCTCCTTGTGGCCAATAATATTTAACGTCTCTCTGAGAAGCATCGATATGCGGACTTTTCCCGCGCTTCTTATATTCTTCCAGATCTCGCCTCTTCTTCATCATGACTGCGGTTATTGCGTCCTTCCTTTTGCTCTTAGTGAGAATACAAATCTTTTCTATATTTTCCTTTAGAAGAGAATAATGCAATTCAATTTAGCATTATTTGCGAGTTTGACATGGAGCTTTCGAAATGTCAAATACACATGATATATATTGTCAAACAAGCTTTGCACTCTTGTTAAAACTATAAGAGAATTTATATAACTCGTCTGGTTGACAATGATTGTGTCATGCGTATTTAATGAGTGTAATGCTCAACGTAAATAGAACGATCGATTTTGCTCTGAAATGATGTTGAAACCTTTCGAATTTTCGTTTCACTAACGTCCCCTGCACTTTTGATTTTAATCATTCAGATCCTGATCAGTTTTACGTGAAAATTGTATTGAACCGCAGAAATATTATATAAACATCAGGAAGATTTCAGTTTGAGTCTAAAATTTCGTGAATAATATTACTAATAAAAGGACACTGACAGATAAATCGAAATGAATCGCTTTAGTATTACTGGAGAGTTGTGCATTTTCCAGTCTTGATTGCCACTCCGTTCAACGACAGTTATTGATATTTTCATTCGGAAATACGAGAAACAAATGAGTTATCGGCTTTGTACAATTTTCGCATATTAAATCTGTGAACGTATAATGTATAACTGATATGAATTTTCCAAAATTAGATGCTGACTAATCTCTATTTTTATTATTCCTATTAAATGAAATGTAGATCTGAAATCTAAAATCATGAATATAATAATGTTAATTGCATAATTATTTAATTGCATGATTTTGATCTGAGAGACGGGAAAAGTAGCAATGATTATTTATTAATTATTGAGAGAATGACATTTCTTTCATGAATGAGATTAAAAGGACCTTCTTAGTGGTCGCGGAGGTTCAATCTCTAAGGCTTTTCCGAGGTCCTTCAACCAACCTTCTTCTAAGGACCTGTTCTACCAATCTGAGGCAAATGTGTCGCGATTGGTCCAACGAAAAGGATCCACGGGGGAGGGGGTTCCATCTACGCTGGCGGCAGCTGCGCTATCACCTGCCCGGCAGCTGGTTGGTTGCGGGCTATGGTTGTCGAATCCGAGTTAAAATTAAGGGACGAGCCGAACGAGTCGTAAGACGAGATAGCAGAAAAAAGGATTAAAAAAGAGATAAGCGTAACTACGGGTATTATAGCCACGCGCCCGCACGAGTCCTCTTAATACACAACTGGTTTAATGGTCAGGCTGATGATAATTAAACTTACTACCGTCAATCGAACTCGAATCGAAAAAAAAACACATCTTCGGAATATTCATTCTTTACATTGAAACAGATCTTAATCATTGGATGATTTTCTTCCAAGTTGAATTAATTAATCCACTGAAAATATAAATAGTTGATGCTTTTTAAAATCCAACAACAATATTGTTTGAACATTTTATCTGTGAAATGTACTTCGGAAAACACGTTTTTTGTAGGCAGTTTTGTGACTGTGGAAGCTTGGAGCATAATAACAAACTCCTCCCCTTATCAGCGATCGAAGCTATGAGGGGATAAATTCTGCAGCCCGTTTCATTGCAGATTGGAGAGGCAAAAAGCAGAAAGGGACTTTTTCACCATCACGAAATTTAAGTAATCAATTTGCGGTTCATATGACGTGTCTGCAAAAAATTGGTGTTCTCTGCCAACAAGTTTTCCTTATTTTTTGTTTTTTTATTAATTGCCGTGATAGTTTTAAATTTTATTGTGGGTCTTACGGTTCACTTTCGTGATTAGGATTGAAGAATTCTTCAGATTTCAACGCAGGAACTGAAATGATTAACTTTCGAAGGATTTGCCGGAAATGTAGAATTGCTTTTATCGAAGGATGAAAATATGTTATGATTAACATATTTTAATTAAGATTCTTTTGATTTCGCCTTCGTCTCTTGATTTAAGGATTTAAAAGTTCGAGATTATGGTTTATGTTAGACGCATCTTTCCAAATAATTTTTTTCTTGGTGATATATATTTACTAATATAAATTGAATAATAGGAATTGTTAGCAGCAATTTAGCTATATTTTCTGTGAGGGATTTGAGTTTTTAATCTAATTTAGTGTTCGAAATGCAATGGTTATATGAGTATTTAGTATTAAATGGACAATGTGAGCGATAACAGTATATCCGGCGCGACACCCTCTCTGTTTCAATCGCACCCTCGAGTTTTGACTTGCTTCGTTTAGTTTACAGTATTGCAGCTGCCAATTTCCTTTTGAAATAGTTATCCAACTCTATAGGCTTCCAAGGAAAACATAACTAATACATTTAAAGTTTAAAGTTTACATTTTTGTGTTTAAAATCCAACCATAAAGACTAAATAATTTAAAGCTTTCGAATTAAATTATTAGACGAATAATAGGTAAATTTAGAGGAAGAATCTTTTATAACAAAAGGGAAAAACAGACAGGTTAAAATTGAGAAAAACCCATTTCGAATATCTGAGATCTGTAGTTCGTTTTTTTATATTCTGAACTGGTTCTTTAGTTGAGAGAAATGGGTATACGTATACATGTCCGACTGATTCTACTGTCAAGCGAAATGCGTGAGAAAAATCTATTTCGAAAGTGTCATGCATTGATATCCATATTCATGAATTTCCCTGTGGAATTGTTGAAAACATATTGCTATTATAAACTATATATATAAAAAATAATAGCCCGTTTAATTCACGATGTAGTATTTCCCGTGAATATGAGTGTCACGTTTTAATAAATGATTTACCCGATCTTTACTTTTTATCATTCCAATAAAACGAGAGATATTTGTATTTAAATCAAAAACTAACACCTCTTCAATTGATATACATAAAACCTGAAACTCGTTATTTTCACACACATCATAAAATTTCGTTGTACAAAGAACCATATTTTTTTCATCATCAACTTTACTGTCGTTTATTTGTGAATGATGGCCATTGAATGTTCTCCATATGTTAAAATATCGCATGGTAACACGAATATATTGAATAAATTCCTCCTATTTCTCTTTTTTTTCGCTGCAATTCATTTTACGGCATGAGAAACAAATATGTTCCAATCAATGCGATTAAATTCTTTAAACTCAAAGTGACATTTTAATTTTCCTATCTCGATTCTGGGTATATATATATTTGATATTGAGTGCTGAAATTTCAAACAGCTTCATTAATTGCTTATAATTCTTTAGAATTCTTTATTTCCTCATCGGGTCACGAAATTAAATATTGTAAAAGACGTCGCGACAAGTCTAAAAAACTCCCTGAAGAAAAAGCTTAACAAAAATATAAATTACGAAGGAGCTTTCGCAAACATCAAAACCAAACTGTAACTGGGGTAATAAAGTTTCTTTAAAATCTGGGCCAAACCCAACCTCTCGTCTCTTACGTTACCTTGCACACCCCTGCAGAATAAGTACACAACGTTGGGGTCAAATGGAACAGGGAGGGAACAAATGGTATATGTATACCCTATAATTCTTTTCATCCATGAATTTTATTCATGTATCTGATGAAACCAATCAGGGCGCACAATTTCGGTAATGACCATAACAAGACAGGCAAAATGGTGAATTTGGATCGACGCCATGTCTCCACTGAGTTGAGCTAATTTGCATATAACTACCCTGATCGAATCTATAATCAATCGGAATATTTCTGGATCCAAAACAAATATTTTTTTCTTTTATAATTAATTATTCATTTTGTACACTTTAATATATAATAGTTTTAAATTTCAATAATCCAAGTTACTGACACTTTCCGTAAAGTTACCTGACAACCTCACTTCTTGAATCTAACATTGTAATATGGTGTTTGAAGTGGGATGTGTATAATTGATGAAGGCGAAAGTGAGGGAGTAGAGGGTGGAGAAACGGCTAGGGAAAAACAAAGAGAAAAAGGAACTATGGGTGGAAAGGTTAGTTCCTAACCTTCTTTGATCCCCGAAGGGGTAGAAAATCCCGCGGGTCGTGACCTCCCTTTAATTCTTTTTTTTTATCCCGTCTCCCCGAAGGTTTTATATCCTCCTGATATTATTACTGTGGGTCTTAATCGATTCTAATATAGCTACCTTACAAAGTAACCTTGAGAGATTGAATGAAGAACTGGGTATGTAGACATGCAACCAGTTTTGTAATAATGAACACCCAGCTTCCATAATCTTTCCATAAAAGGAACAAAGCAATGGTGTCAAGTCTGACGACGGCTATGTGTGACAGGTGCGTTCGTGCTATGCGCACAACACCTTCACATGAACAGTCACTTCATCTATTCTAAGACCTTGTATTGGCAGATGGCGAAAACCGCACTTACATTCAGCCGATACGTCTGATGCTCGAAGAGTAATATTTTTTTTTTCGAATATAGATTGAAGAAAACAATTTAAAAGAATTCACCCAGAAAAAACTTTTCTTGAATTAAAGAAACTGAATTAAAGAAATTGTATTATTGATATACGGTCAAAGAAACATTTCTTTAATTCAAACAAATTCTTTTTGAATTAAACAAGCAGTTTCTTTTAATTAAAATAATTCAAAATAATTTTTTTTGAAATAAATAAACTTTGTTTGAATGGAAGAAAATTAGCTTAAAAGAAAGAAAGTTTTCTTTAATATATTAAAGAAATTTTTATTTTGAATTATTAAAAGAAAAGTTTTGATTTAAACCAAGTTTTTTCTGAGTGAAAGAGGATTTATATGATTTTTACTTGAGCCTTTATTATACTTGAAATTTTATAGAAAAGAGATATTTGTTTTTTATAGGGATGAAATGGTTAAAGATGTAGAAATTAGTTTCAGCGACGAATTTTTATTATTAAATATTGAAACTTGTTCTAATAAGAAATGTTTTTATTTGTTTCAGGTGAGTTTCTATATTGGCCGTGGCTATTTCTTAAGTATGTGTGGTAAGACTTAAAATTTAAAATTTATAAATTCACTTGAAGACGCTTGAAATTGTTTGAAGTCACTTAAAGTCACTTAAATTCTTCTGGAGTCACTTGAAATCACTTAAAATCCTTAAAAACCCTTTGAAAATCTGTAAAATCAACTGAAATCTCTTAAAATCCTTTGAAACTCCTCAAAGTCCCTTAAAATCAGTATCACCTAATTCGAATGGCTTCAGGTGATTTCAATTCAGTGAAATCTCCCAAAGTCGGAGAATTTAGATAAATTCACTTCAATTACTGTCTTCTATCTCCTGAAATATCTTTATTGTCGAATTCTTTAGCCCTTATTCTCGGCACTAACTTCATATTCTTGTGTAAAACTCCTTTCAGAATTCTCTTTATTTTAGCTAATCATTTCCTCTTTTTATCGAATAAGTTGCAAAAAATCTGTGTTTCCTTAAATCAATAGGTATATGTCTCTTCTTTTTTGTTTTCTTGCTGCTTTTTTCTGCACTTGCTTGCGATCGAAGTGGAGTTGGTATAGAAGTTCACCCGAGGGCATATCCAGACAACCCTGTGAACTGTTCATTTGAGTCGCCGTTGGTGATGAGAACGGAGGGATCCTCGCGGTGATTTTAATTACGTTCGTAAACTGTGAAAGCTGAAATTTATTATCCCGTGCGGCTGGAAAGTGCAAGAGCTTGCACATAAACCATTGATTTTATTCCCGTCCAGCATACGATGCTAAACTTTCGTAATTCCTTGCCGTTCCGCAATGTTTAGCTTACATTTTACACTTTATTACACAACTAGTTTGGTGTGCGTTTTACCCATACGAGCATTTTTAGGTCTATAATAATAATTGATCCAGAGATTGTGGTTGCAATCCATCAGACGCGTTCATATATACGCGTTGAATTTTTAAGTTTTCAATTGTATAGATGGGAATATTCAATTATTCAGTTTTATACACTTTCGATCGAAAACTTGTTAGTTTTTATTTGTACTTTTACTTATTTATTTAGTTATTTTTAAAATGTTTGAATACTAAATGCTTAAATACTAAACAAATTTAAGTTCCGAATGTTTGAAGTTAACTTCAAAGTTTCCAAATATGTATCAGTGTTTAAAACACAACAGCTAAGAATGAATCGAGAATAACCGGAATCACGAAGTATAATCTAGCTAAGATCTATAAAAAGGGTGATATTGCACAGACCAAAGGGGTTGGTCACTGAAAAGTCAGGCAGTGAAATTAACAATGATTGCCACGGGAATAACGACCACTCTCCGACTTACCAGACTTTATAAGGAGGTTTGACTCCAGAGATTTAACCCACAAACCATGTTAAAACTTTGCAAATCAGACAATTTTAATAATAAAAACGCACTCTTCATAGTTTATGAAGAGACCCCACAGTCCATAAAAAAAGTTACAGAATTTGAGCAAACGACTTAGGATTAAATAGCGAGTGAACAGTTATATTTTAATTAGATATTTTTTGCTGGTACATACACAGATTTGAATTTTGAAGCTAGAACTTGAACCATACTTGAGAACAGTTGAAAGTTGAAAACATGATTCTAAGTCCATTACTATAGAAATTCGCTTTTGAGATTGTATCATATATTTGTATTGGAGCACCTTAGCTTAGTATAGACGCCAGAAAGACAAACCGAAGAGTTCTAAAGGCCGTGACGGCCACTGGCCTTCCCTTCCTTTCTCGCTTGCGACCATCTCTTTCTCACACTTCGTAATAATAGCTTCTTCTCTTTCTTCTTTTCACCCCGCCTTCCCACTAGCAGAAGTCTCGTTCTAAGTTTTCTTGGCCAGACTCAATAAAAAGGTTAAGGCAGGCCAGCGTCTCTCTCTCTACAAAAAATTACTATAATAAGTATTACTATATAACCATATACTAGGACATATACGAATATTCCTTATAATGAATGTGCAATCGTGTGCTTCAATTAGCATACTTATTTTTAAACTCGTGTGCAAAGAGAAATTATTATTTCGTTTATTTCTCGCGCTTAAAATAGATTTAATCAGCTTATTGCAGAAATTTTCATTAATTCAGATGTAGAGGAGAGATTGATGCCATCTTATCTGTCTATTTACCTTTTGAGTACAAAGAAATTGCAAATGAACACAATCTCTCTTTAATGAGTCTTTATTGATGTTCATATATGTGTGCCTAATCAAAGACTAATGGCACTGAGCATTTGATATCAACATTGAACTCATATATGGACATGTGTTTATACCTACACGTAGCCTTAACATGGGGATCTTACAATTAGGAAGAGAAAAGGCGATATATCTGATGTACCTACCAAGCATAATATAAATCGATAGTAATCGTAATTGTTATACATGGAAAAAATTGATATGATTGTGACAACCACAAAAATAGTAAAATATAGTACAACTACAATTTTTGGTTGCCAGAGAGAGTTTTTTTCCGTGTAAGCTGATCATGAATAAAGATTAAATCATACGTTTATTTGAAATAGCAAACCAACACGCGCGCGATTATTTTGTTTTTCTTCTTAAAACTTCATGTCATTCACAAGCCAATCAAGTTTGCAACAACAATGTATGCGCAGAATATTTCCCCCGCCCCCTAACTGAAACAGAAACAGGATCCGTTCACTTGTGCTCCATTCTTATATTTCTTAAGTTCATGTACATTATAAATGTTACATTTTGCAAAGAAAGAGCAGAAGGAAATAAAAGTAAAGAGTACGGAAAACCTCTCGTATGGCCAAGTAGATAAAACGAGATCATAGGGTGCATATGAGGTACTTTCGAAAAGTCAATAGCCCTGATTACGAAGTACGCATTGACGCTTAAAGCGAGGGTGTATAGATATACCGTTATGAGAGTCACGAGTACTTCAGGGTTGAATGTCTTTGCGTGGCAGCCTAGGGGGAGATGATGTATTACGTAAAGGTCCGTCCCTTTCTCAGGCTCCCAATTTAATTAAGCCTTTGTGCATTGCTTTAAAATGAAATAAGACACTTGAAAATATCACAGTGCATGATTTTCACAATCACCTTCTCGTCTGATTTATTTCACCAAGTCTGAAAGATTGTAGTCTAATGCAAGGCAGCATCTGATTTATTTTCCATCGCTCATTTCCCTGGAGCCTATAAGTTTACGCGCAACGTATATTATGGAATTCGCGAATGAAATAAGGATGAAAAGTGTGAAATTTGAATGAGCAGATGATAGAGATTGGCTGCGATTGTTACGGTAATCTATGTAACGTAATACTGTTACACACTCGGTGCTTAATTTGCAATTCATTGCTGACCACTCTGCATACTCTACTCTGCTTTACAGACTCTACTCATTACTCGGTTCCTGTACAACTCGGTTTGCCATATCAAACCTGTCAAGTTTTCCAAGTGGAATTGATCAAATCAAAGCAACAATCCGAATTCATAAAAAGATCAATGCTAATATTTATCGCATTGTGAAAGCATCAGCGATCAGCCGGACTCATCAATTCAAGGAATGGTCTTCACACCTGACTCCAATTTGCCCAGATTTATTCAGAATATTTATCATCGACAATTTGAATGGTTGAAAGTAGTATAAACATGTCCAATTTGAATCTAGCTAATGCAACAGTCTCTACTCGGTTTTGCCTTGAAGAAGTTCCTTCTTGCAAGCCGTGCTTGTGCCAAGATATGAAGATAATAAAATGCAATAAGGGTGTTACATGACGTCCTTGGAGACGCAGCAGAGTATAACACAACAGGAGCATATGGGCAACCAGGAAAGTACGCGATGGGGTGTTATGGGGTTCCCAGGGCTCCAGTGACGTCACTGGGCCGTCGGAAGGGGCGGTGCCAGGAATCGATGAGCGTCGCGACGCCGCCGTCGGCGACGACGCGCTGTTAACCTCTACGTCCACCTTATAGCTGGACCTGATGTAGTGGGAATTGGATCTGAATCGCGCCAAACGCTTTTTATTTTATTAATCCAGAAGGCACAAATTTGAGGGGATCTTCACTCAGAATTCCAAGTGTCCTTCCTTTTCTCAATTGTTTTTCTATTTCTCCCTTGCAAAATTTTTCATTTTCTGATGATGATTCTGGTGAAATGTTTGTAGACATAGCAGTGATTAGAGAGACAGATTTGGTTGAATGATAGGGAGCAGATGTTGGCATTTGATCGATATATTGCAGGATTTAATTACGTGATCTTGTCGCACTTTGGTTTAATTAAGATTAGATATGCAGCATGTATAGCTTTAGCAAAAGCGTTATATGTTGTTGGTGCGCTGTAATTATTTTGGAGCATATGTCTCAGGATCTCGTATCACAGAGGACGTCTTTGATATTCAGTTAGAAGGGAGTCATGACAATCTCAATATATCTTGTGGTATCGCAAACCTGAGATCCAACGGCGAGATAATCGCAAGGGCATAATATGCCTAATTGGTAATCACAGGCTTCACACGACGACACTACATCTCAGGACGTTAATGGTTTGGAAGACGATATTGTATACTCTGGCAGGAGTACACAATATTCCACTGATTATAATACTCATTGTCAAATAGCGATTTTATAGCGCTAATGCACACGGAGAAACTTTTCATTGTAGAATGTATTATTATAATATTCATTTTTACTAAAGTCAATAGGAAAGTGAAGACATAGTAAGAAAAATGGTTTTATTTGCCATAGCAATGGGAGGAAATACTGTTTATGTACTAGTTTTAAATATAGTAAGACTTTAAAAATTACCATTGAGAGTTGCAAAGGTTAATATCTTTAATAGCAAATTGACTTTAGAAATAAGTGATACTTATATAAATAAAAATTAAAACTATAATTACAAAGATTGGTAGCTTAAATAATATAAATTGAAAAATAGTTTAGAGAAATTACCATTGTCTCTAGGAATGAGCAATGAAAAGAGAAAAACTTGAAAATTTTGCTGTCGGCGACTTTATATATTGCAATAGTATGTAGCAGAAATTCCCATTGGAAATAGTAAATTAAAGGCCGAGTGACGTCAGATACGCCGAACGCGTGGTCCGTGGAACAAGAGTGTTTGTTTTTAGTGCGTTTACAAAAATTTACAGGTTTTCATTACGTATGTAATGAATTAATTATTAATTATTACATTACATTATTCGTATGTAATTTACAGGCTTTCATAACGTATCAACGTTACATGGTGAAATTTTAGGTTTTTTAATATTTGAATGTGGCGCATCTTTAACTTTTTTAACTTAGGATTTTTGCTAACAGAGGGACAACCGAGCCTCATCTCGCAAGTCGTAAAAGTTCTGACAGTTTAGTATATAAACATGATGAAATTGATATATTTCAAGCGTCATGTTACTGCGATGCGTTTATGAATGTGTGCGTTTTTAGGTTAAGTTGCGTTAGTATAGTATTTAAGCGTGAGTTGACTATTTATATGTACTTAACTAATGTGTATATAATTTGTATGTGTATGTACGTACGTAACTATACGTACAAAATGTAATATCAACTATGGTAGAATTTACGAATGACTGTGATTTTTTTCATTATGAAGGTAGAATTATTTCCTATTTTCGATAGGAAAAATTGTAAATATGGTTGCACTATCTCCTAAAGACTATGGTAACTCCGGTTGGACAAGGAGATGTGACTTTACTATAGTCTTTTGTAAATTTAACCTACTTTTCTAGGAATAAATGAAATGTTCACCATTACTTTCTCCAATATTATTAGTATCTTCACAGTTTACTATTCAAAATAGTAATTTCTAAAAAACTGACATTATATCCTCACTTTCCTAGCGACTTTAGTAAAAACTAATATTATAATACTACATTCTACAATGAAAAGTTTCTCCGTGCAGTTTTGTAGTTATGAGTAAGAGGTGTCGAACAAAATGTAGAGCAGTTTATCATTGTTTAGCTGATTTAACCAGGATAATGAATAGATATGTTTTGTCTGAAACTACTTCTAAAACTGGAGTTGTGCTTCCTATTAATCAGAATGAAAGTGATATTTTGGGTTTGGGTAAAATTGAAACACGCTCTGGGTTGGAGCTTATCAAAGAGAAGGACTACTAGGTGCATGTACGAGTACAACCATAATAATGACGCAGGTCACGATGCGGCTGTCCAGTTTAGATGGTAATGTGTGTATAAATCAGAGTGATATCACAGCAGAGACCTGTTCCACAGGATCGAGATGTATTGCGGCTGGGGAATGAGGGTTGTTATGGTTGGCGAAGAGAGGCTTTCATGGGATGATCAAGGTGTGGTCACACAACAGTATTCTCTCATGGAAATTTATGTTCCATTTCATTTTCCTACAAAGCATATATAAATCTGTTAAAAGTAATTATCAAACTATCAAATTGTCAATAATCAATATCACCAGTAATTCTTCAATATGCTCTCTTCTTTCTGAGGTTTCCAATTGTGAAATTTGTTTACCGATTGGTTGAGTTACTAATGTTAGCGAATTCAACTGGAAATTTCGCAATGAATATTATGATAAAATACACCCTTAACTCTTCGAAGCAGTTCCTGGCTCGATATGGCATACTAAACAAATAATAACTGCACTCTGGAGATTCATGCCCCTCTTTATTCTCTGTTTATTCTTCTGGAAAATATGTTGAAGCGACAGCCAGAATAAAAAGCAAAAAGAGGAAGTTTGGCAGAAGAGCCACTGATTTCAAAGTACAAAGGAAGATAGCTCGAGCAACACGGATGGAATATCAACCCTCGTATGAAGATCTAATCTTCCATTATTTCAACAATCGATCGCTCAAGTTCAGACAGAAAAAAGAACCTTTGTTATAAAGAGAGCTTTTATCGACATCTTATCCTTTTGTAATCTGTAAACTATGAAAGATATGTTCCTGTTTTGCTGCTGAGGTGAAGAAATTACGCTTTTTGTTTGTAAGGTTGAGATATAATTATTGCATCTTTGATACATTTCCTACATCATTGTGATTTATACCAGAGGATGTGAAAAATTACATATTTTAAGAAAGTAACATCTGGTTGCAATTTTTTGAAACTCGAGTGACTGAGAACAGGATATGAAAAATAATAAGATGGCTGCAAAAGGACGAAAAACTACATGATCCAGGATCTCAGATCCGAAATCAGGTCAACGACCGGAAACTTCCTAAGTGCAGTTCCAAATTGTGAGTTCGTCCTCATTTTATCTTTCTCTCCTCCCTTCTCCTCTCTTTCGCTTCCTACATCTCTTCATAATGACTGTCGTTTGCTTTCTCATTTTATCTACTCCGATCATGATAACATGAGCTTCCTCCAGTATCACGTTTACGATCCTCTGATGGTTTAAAAGCCATTGAACTTCCTCACTGTCCTCTTAAGAATTAATTTTAGTTCTTTTTTTTATGAATAAAGAGCTCTAGATGATGATAATAATATTCAATTATTCTCAATGAATTTTGTAGGAGAGGTTTATTTCATTGTCGAACAGGAATATGTCCGCTTGGATATATGGAATTGTTTGAGGCTTCTCGTTCGATCACCGAAGTTGAGCAGCGCTTGACTCGGCTGTACTCGCATGGGTGCCGTTGTACTTAGATAGCTTTTAAAACATATTATATTAAAGAAATTGGAAATTAAATTCGTGAATGATTTTATTCATTCAACTTTGAGAGATGTAATTTTTTGTTTAGAAGAACCTCAAGTTTGTTATTTGTCCCTTTTTTTATGTCGATAACGAGAAGGATCAGAGAATTATATCGAATTCGCAGTCTCGAGTTGTGACCCTTTCAACTGTCGAGATAAGTTTGCTTTTGTTTCGCCACAGAACATCGCGATTGACAGTTTATCGAATTTCCTGAATCTGTTCCCTATCGAAAACTGTCTTCACATTGTTCCTTAGGGTTCACCCTCTTGCTTTTATCGTTGCAAACTTTATTTCCTGATGCAGTGAATTGCATACATGTTGACCCCCCTATAATTATTGTCCGGCTTCTTTAATACTTTTTTAGTTTTCTTTTTTTACCGTTTTATAACGAAAAGATTTTAAATGCAACAATTGTAAATCTAGTTAATTCTGAAAGATTTGAGAAACAAAGCAAATATTTGTTAGAATTATTGTTAAACATACTAATATATAAATCAGTAATAATGACGAGATTGTAATTAACCTGTTTAATTGAACGTAATATGTAGCTTACACGGTACTGTTATTGTTTTTGAACCTACATAGCTATATTGAGATATTAAAAAAAATATATAATTAGCACATCGTTAATTAAATCATGATTAAATTTCTCTTTTAATTGGGACAAAGTAGATTAAACAAACGAGGAGAATAAAATTTGTTGGCCATGTATTACTTTTTCGAAATCTACCTTACCCACATTTTTTTTCTCCGTAACGTTCTAAAACATTATAAATTCTCCTATTAAATTTAGTGAGATATCAAATTGAAAATTTGAGAAAAGGCACGAAGAAGAGTGAAATTACTTGTGGATTCTGGGGTGAGAAAACGAGATTTGAACTGGGTAATTATTCGGAGAAATAATATGCTACATTATACTCTTTATATACTCGATAATTTTTGTTGGAAATTTTATATATTCAAAGTTTTTTATAACGGTTTTTATGCTTTACAGTGTCTAAAGTTACACATAAACTTTTGTAATGAATACTCAGAAAGCTGCATGTATGTGAAATAAGAAGAAAAGCTGTGTGAATACTTTCATAATATGTATAACAAAGTTGGAGTTATCAGTATGAACTAGTCTTTTAATTATATACACTTACATATCTGATAATTATACGTGATAATGTTGTATGAGTCAGGTATCAAGACCATTTACGTACTTCAGTTTCAGTATACAAAGTAAAAAAGTAACTAATTTACAATAATACGGAGAGTAGCATTCAGTAGCAGTAACCTTCAGTTAAAGCTGTGCTCAGCCTCTCTTTCTGTTTTTCTCGTTCTTTTTCAACCTCCCACTTGCCTCCCTTATCTTGTTGGTTTTCCTCACTCTCACGAATCATACAGATCATACCGAACAAGTTCAGCGACTTCTTTGCCGACAGAAAAGAACTAAACAAAAACGTGCAGTCAGAGTTTCTTGTTGTCTCGAAATAGATTTTTCTGTGGATACTTGTTAGTTATAAAAAATACCGCTCCAGCTGACGTGACTACCAAAAATACGCTTTTCTCGAAACTCGGGCTTCTAAATTATTAAAAATAGACTTGAGTTTCTTTCCTTGCAAGTTTGAAAATGAGGAATTCATGCCAAGTGGTTCAATCAGACCAGTTCTTAAATTTTTATTAATTTCCAATAATTACATTCTTAATGTAACTATTTTAACTTGAAGTTATGTGTATGCGGACAAAATCAAAGTCTGTGTAATTGTGTAAAGTTTTTGATTCGTTAGGGTCATAAAACGTCATTTTATTGGTCATACATTGGCGCAAATCTCCGTGAAGTCGAGGGAAAGTTTCAACAGCAAACAGGTGGAAACCGTAAATATTTAGTTGCAGGTGTGGCGACGACTTTAATTTGAGTACTCTATACTTATATATTAATGAGTTAAAAACTTAAGATTAACATACACGTTTATTACATATTTGCATAAGTTATGCTCATGCATAAAGTAACATCTTTAATGTTCATTAATTGATATTGAAACAGCTATAAAAGTAATTTTTCGCTCTACTTCTCCTTTTAGATAGAAAGTTTTTTCATTTCGTGGATAATTTGAAAATAACGTATTTATATTCATTGGTTCATTTCGTTGAGATGAGCTTTTCTTGTTCCAAAGTTTAAGGTGCTTCTTCAGTGTAAGTGTGTATCAACTCTCCCTTTAATCCTTAGTTACAGGCAACTCATTTCAATTTACAAAAGTAACTCGCCTTTTTTATTTTCATAGAATATATATTTCAAAGTCTAGGCGAAATTAAACTTTTTTAAAGTTTCCACAATTGTTCAAGAGAGTTAACATCCAAGCTTTTGTAATATTACACCAAGATATAGCGAAAGGTATTTGTGTTCCAAATTAGCTAGAGTTGGTTCCCATTTCCTATTGGAAATCGCAATTAACGATTTGTTAGTATGATAGGATTGCGTAAGCGTGCCAAGGTCTTCAACCTACAGGATCTAAGGTCGAGAAAACCGTTGGTAGATATATAGTGATAATGAAACAGATAAAATTTATGAGTAATTAATTCACTTATTCAATAATCACAGAAACTCAGATTCTTTTGAAAGACTTTCAATGAGAAACTGCATCCACACGAATAACGATTGGTATTTCATTTAAATATTGCAATATGCTGAGAATATTATTACAACTTATCATAAAAATCAGATTGTGCTTCTTTTTTATCACACAGTTAAATCATTTATATACCGACCTATCTCCGTTAATTTTTCTTTATATAAAATGATCCGAAAGTGTGTGATTGCGAAATCGAGGTCCTTGCATTTATCATCAGAAAATAAGTTAGCATGGCGTATTGGTGTATCCTGAATCTGAATGCGACTACCTGTGCATCCTGATGTGGTCATACAAGTTGCACCGATACCTTTACCTTACTGGAACTGGTCTGAGCCTGGAAGCCTGGAGACGAAGAGAACAAGAGTTTAAGAAGGACGGGAGAGAGCACCTGGCATCCATGCACAGGTAGCGACCTAGCTGCATGGTCTTATTCTTTTGCCCTTCTCTCCTTTACCTCGGCTAGCCCGCCCTCCCACGTTCTATTCCAACTTCCTTTCGACGAACCGATACGAAAGTTCTTTGAAATTGAAGAAGAATGCATCACCGATCAAACAGAGCCCCCCCCATGAACCTTGTCCCAGGTCATCTGCTGTCCGAAAACAGTCTCCATGATTTCGTTATATATCTTTCCATATTCCAAAATCATCAAATTTAATCTTCTACCTATTCTAAATTCAACTCTTACGGTGTATCTTAAAAATATCACACTATCTTTAAAAAGTGATGTTACCATATATCGAACAGATTTTAAGAATTTAAAAGAATTTAACTAGATTTCGATCTTAATGAGAATTCATGGGATTTTGGGTAATTACAAGGAATTTCATAACATTTCATAGAATTTTAAGTAATTTTAAGGTATATATAACGATAGATTGTAGAATTTTAAGGAATATTAGACAAGAAATTACAAGTTTTTGTATTTATTCACGAATTACAAATTCTTAATTATTTTGTATACTTTTTAAAATTCTTTGATTTGAAATTATTTAGAATCCTCTGAACCTTTTTAGCAAAAAATTTGTTAAAACGAGAAAACAATCGTTTAAATATGTTTTCAGGCGAAAATATATCGCTTTATGGACTCTCTGACTTTGTTCGGCATATCTATATTTCTCCCAGGAACATGTTTTCTCTTATGCATAAATGTATTTTCATTTTATTACGTATATGCATCATACCCGATTTTCCGCCCAAGTTTTACCGCTTTTACTTTTTTATGTGCGGAGCACCTCTCCAGTAAGCGTAAAATTTTGTTACTTTAAAACAATACTCTCGCTGAAGTTACAAGCGCGCAACTTGAGTTCGTACTAAAAAGTGCGGTTTTGCAACAGTTTTCCCATGATTTCTCTGAAGTTATTGACTTAACAGGAAATAGGTGTGACGTTGTGGCCAAATGGCCGGAAAAGATCTATTCTACTCACTGGGGAGCGCGAGAACCCTACATATAGAGGGTAAAAAAGCTGAAAGTGGAAAATTGAGGGAGCAAAGCCGAGAGCAAAGCCAAACGTAAAGAGCAAGGATTCGTTATATTTTTAATTGAGTAAAGTACGAACAATCACGAACGGCGTTGCTTTTTTTTATTATTTCATCCGATGATATAATTTAAATCATTTTCACCCTGTTTTCTTACAGTTGTAGAGAATTTTCAAGTACTTTTCACTATAAAATTTAGCTTGAGAGTAGTGTGAACTCAAATATATTTTATATAATGAAAGAACGTGACACACACTTTGTAAATGTTCCCTAGACTTGACAGATAACCTTCTCTCGAGAGTGAAAGAATTGCTTGAGAAGTGAAGCAAAACACGTGATAAAGAAATGTGTTGGGTGCTCTCTATTTTTCACATTTTCACGTGTAGCTCGTGACACATGCACAGGTGTACACTGTGCACGCTTTTGAAGCATTAAACCGCCTCAAGCGTCGAAAGGTAGAGACTTGTCAACGATCTCTGGAACGTCAGAACTTAATTTTCAACCGCGACCGCATCAAGATTGAAAAACTTTTAGCATTCATGAACAGAAAATGTTCGCAAGAAATATATATTGCACGCACAGCTTTCAGGAACCGAGACTGAAATTCTATGAATTTTGTCGAATTTGCCTTTTTAATGACTAGCGATAAATGTCTTTGATAATTTTATGTTTATTACATGTTTTTAGTGTTGCATATAATCTAATGATTTTTTATTATTTGTTTCAGGTAAGTTCCAATGATGTTTTTATTACAACTTCTAATCCGACTATGAATGTACGTAATAATCAATTAATCCTACCATATATCTTATATTTTATCTCCTGATAATTTGGTGCCCTCATAATCACCATCAGTTTGTGTCATTAATAATTATAATTCATCTCCTTGCTTCTCCAGTTATGATTCAATTCGATATTGGTACAGCTTGTGAATCAGACAGATCCCCGAAATCCTATATAAAAAGATATATCCTGCTATATGCCCGATCGCTTTCAATCCTGATAAAGCACCATTGAAGCCCCGTATCCCCCCTTTCAAGTTCCGAGTGGTCATTAGTCCAAGCTTACAGCTAATTGGTGATCAATCGCCATTGAAGCTGTATATCTTTCTTTGAAAAATATATTACGATAATTAGCGAAACTACGCTTTTTAGTTAACAATAAACCTTCAGTACTTTAGATTTTATCGCGCACGGAAATGTTACTTGAAACTTTTTTCCTTCGTGCTTTCGTTTTTTTCTTCTCACTTTGTAGGCATTTGTAGACAAGAAAGAAAATTTGTATTTCAAGAAGGCGAGCAGAAGTTATGACAGTTTTAATATGGAATTGACTAGAAATTAGTGAAATCGTGCTACATATGACTGTCGTGAGTTTACCTCTTGGTAGGTATCAGAATAACGAATTGTCGACCTCTATTATAAGCTGGG
The DNA here is from genome assembly GCA_904066015.1 of Synergus gifuensis. Classification (NCBI taxonomy): domain Eukaryota; kingdom Metazoa; phylum Arthropoda; class Insecta; order Hymenoptera; family Cynipidae; genus Synergus; species Synergus gifuensis. The sequence goes on from CAJFCO010000046.1 coordinate 6,076,279, forward strand.
AAAAGCCTTTCAGTTTCGCGATAGTGTTGATTTTCATTCTCTCTGGTTCGTTGCAGAAGTTCAATCTTTCACTCAGACGTTTGACCCTATTTTCAGATCTCGATATACAAAGTACACAACAATATTTGCCGAGTTACATTTATATACTTACACTCAACCCTTCTATACAAAGTTACGTGTATCGATCAGCCATGAACCTTCTTCGTACTTGGCCGAGCGAGCATGTAGCACGGCTAGCATGCCGCCAAGTTTAGAGCGAAATGTTATAGTTATGCTGCAGCAGTAGCGCAAAACAGAGCTTATCATTTGAGCCAAGGATATCAGCTAACGCTGAAGCCCCACGTGTTACCTCTTCTTCGTCACTTCACCACAAGGCTTGGGCTTTACTATTTCGGAACAAAAACCATCTCAAATAGCGAAATGTTAACGGGTTTTCGAGAGATCAGTTTCTTATTGCTGCTCATTTATTTTTTAAACCACGAACTTATTTGCTTAAATAAGTCTCTTGCAGAGGATAAGTTTAAAAACTTGAAACACCGAAAACTAATAAACCTATTTCACGTTTCCACTCACACATGTGTGGAAACCTAGGTGGTAGAACTCTGTTACTTTTATCAAGTCATAATGAAATATTATAGCGTACTTTCCGTGAAAACATAAATTTTAGCAAGTTTTTTTTTTCTTTGATATACTTATCTACATTATGCACGCGATCTTCTCCATTGTTTTTATTTTCTTGGCGATATAACCACTCTGTCAGTATACACAGGATGAGTCATTTCATGATTACAATAGGAGCCTATAATTTCTTATATATGATGAATCAGAACGATTCTATAGATGTATTGTTTGACTTCGAAATCATTAATGATGATACTCAACAAGCCAATTACTGTTTTAAAATTGAAATGCTTTTGAACACCTGTTTAATTGTTTAAAGTGACTTAAAAACAGTTTAAGATATTCTTTCAACTATTTTTTGATCAAACTAGCAATTGTAATGATCCGCGCGCTCTGCGCCTTTGGCCTTTAAATCGAAGGATTTAAAAACTTTTTAAGAGATTTCAAAAGTATACAAAAAACAATTGAGAATTTATAATTCAAAATCTGGTGAAATTTCTTTAAATTTCGTAAAATTACTTGACATTCCTTGATATTTTTTAAAATTACTTAAAATTACTCAAAATTTCATGAAATCTCGTTAAATACTTTTAAATTCTTGAAAATCCAATGAAATCTCACCAAATCCCTTAAATTTTCTTAAAAAAAAGTCCTTAAAATTACTTAATATGATAAAATATTTTAAAATTACTTAAATTTATATTTAATCCCTTAAAATTACTTTAAATCTTTCAAAATACCATCAAATTCTATAAAGTTACTTAAAATCCTATGAAATCTCATGAAATCCCTTAAAATTCCTAAAAATGCAATGAAATTTTTTTGACAGCAATCATTTCTACAATAAAAATAATCTGAAGATAATTTCCAAATTCGGTAAACTCACAAAATTCGCGCAATCTCCAAACCAATCAGGTTTTCGACAACAACGTGTTGGTATATGGTAACATAATTTTTTTAAGACATGAGATAAGTAGTTAAAAATGACAGAAATTAATCACTAGTGCAGAAATATATTTTTGATATCTTTTTCCATGTTATTTCACACAAAGTACATTTTAGCTTAATCGCTCAAATTGAAAAAAAAACTCTCGGGTCAGATTTATCAGAATTAATGAAATTAGCGTCATTGAACGGAGCGCACCAGGGTCTCGCGGCACTTACCGGACGCTTCCTTCATATATTATTCTATATTCATGTCTCAGCGATAATGATTTAAAACTTTCGAAGAAAAAATATGCCACGTATATATCCTGAAAAAAAATCAACTGAAATTTCAAAATTTCACTGATTGAGATTTTGATAGTAAAGATTCCTTTTTATGTTTGCTGTATATTCTTTATCAAAGTAAGTAATTAGTAGTTTCGTAATTCTTGGCGTCTTCGCTACATATTTCGAGGAGATATCCTCATTTTTCAGCACCGCTACCAACACAAACTTGCAGTAATTGAGCTCGACACAAAGAAATAAGTCTCACGACCCTGCTCAGGTCGCAGATCTCGTTATCTTTCGTATCACTGCGTTCTCTCATCTTCCTTGTTGGCCCTTAGAAATGTTAACGTTACTTTTCACGCACTCAAGATTTTAACAATATAACCAGTATTTTTACAATCTATCATGAATGATAGAAATAAATCGAGTTTTTTCTTTCATATGAGATTTCAATGAAGAGATGATTTCCTTGAAGAAAAGTTAGATTTTAGGTTCAGAGTCTTAGTTCTGGCCAGTCCTTTGTGTTTTATTATCTGGTTGAAACTGCTTTATCTTTTTGAGAAGCATAGCTCATAATCTAAAAACGCTCGGGTATTTTATCGGAAAACGGCGGCAGTGTCAATCCGAATGGTTCCGACTAGCGTCGACCGATGCTTTCAGAGTACAATGACGTCCTGGTAATGAACTCTCTAATGATTTCACCCGAAGGTCGTTCAGGGGGTCCGGGTTGGAATGAAGTCTTGGTAGCTTCATAGCTTCTTTCATTCGCCTTATGTCTGCCCATTTGATCTCACGTTCGCCCCAGGGCCAGAGTTGTTGCTTCTGCTGTACTCAACATAAAAGAAAAACATTTCAAAATCTTCGAAAGAAAGTTATTTCATCAGTCTCATTCACTATTGTTGGTATTCATAATTATATAAGTTTCAAAGTGACATCTAGAAATGAATAAGACTCAATGTTATCGTTTTTGTTATTGACCTTATCGACTCTGAAATGTAATAAAGGGATTGAATAAGCCGTTTTGAATTCTTTCATATCTAAATCGAAGTTTACTCTTATTTAATTACTTTCAAGATGATTTATTCGATTTGTCAATCAATTTGTCATTTGTCCCCTTTTTCTTACGAATAAAGTTCTTCTTCTAGTCAGAGGAATTTGTTTTTTTTCTCGTTTGCAGCGATGGTTGTTGGAAGAGTAGGACAAATGGGTGGGATTTAATGGAACTGACGATCAGCTGGCTTTGTGAAAGAAGAGAGAAAAAAAAAGCAGTGACTCTTCTCGAATCTCCATTCTGGCGCTACTACAACCTACAACTCTAAATCGAGAGACGATTCTGGTTCCAAATCAAGGTCCACCAGGTTACTTATTCACTATCTTCAACTTTATACTATACATAAAGTGTATACCGGTATCTGCGAGACCTTACCATATTTACACGGTAAAAGGAAAACCGCTTTGCACACCTAGGACTCCTTGTTCTCTCGTCATGGTCGTTGCATCATCCTCTCCCTGGGCAATGCTAGTCTCCTTTACCCACTTTGCTGACGTGAAACCTTCCTCTTTTACTCCCTAGTCTTCTTCTTGCTCGTTGCGCTTAGCTTTCGTCCATTACATTCTCTGAAATGGATAGGATCTTTTATTTCAGTGAGGTCAGCACTCTCAGGGTTCATTTCTTATGAGTGTTTGCAAGAAACTTTTCATTTCAAATTTAACTTTTGGAGTAATTCATACCTTATTTTTCAAGTAGATGGGCTTTGATTACTTTTTTGAAAGTGTTCTGAACTAGGAAACGCGATACGGGCGCAACTGTGCTTTCTTTTAGTATCTACGAACGGTTAGAGTTTTAAAGAGATTTCAAAAGGTTTTTAGATTTTATAAGAGATTGTGAAAATTTCACTGCTTGAATCTTTGGAAATCTATTTTAGACTTTTAATATGTCCTTCGAAATTGATTAATTTCAGACCCTTTCCCAATCTCTGGATTTTTCTTGAAATCTTTTGGAATTTAGAAAAAATATACAAGGTGGACCAATTTAGGTGGAACATCTGTTGAATGCACAACACTCATTTGTGATTGGAAGCTATTTCGGTTCTTCCGGCGCGCCTAACTATGTCGTGTACCCTCGCTTCTCGGACAACAGCTTCGGGACCTACATTCAGGTCGGATGGACACCTCCTCTTAAAGAATTTAAAACTTGATACCAATTAATTAATGAATGACCCGATTTAGATTTCGTTGGAAATCTAGAAAAAAAACACCAGTTTATTTCCGAAGGCTAGCTCGTTTGACAGGAGGAATTCAAGTATAGAATCAGATTTGCCGTTCACTATCGTATCTGTGAGCAATCGAGAGCCGTAGAAAATCCTTGAACAGATTATTATATCGCTGTGATTCACAGATAACAAGCCCACGTGGAGTTGGCGTTCGACAGAGGATGAAAGTCGATGTGTACTTTGCGCTGCATATCCGATTAACCGTCAAGAGGAACCAAATACGAGTTTAAATTTTCCGTATCGATTTCTCACAGTTTCATGCAAGAAAAATTGCACGAGAACAATGAGAGGGTTCCAAGATAAAAACTAGTTGGGGAAAGTTGAGCATTAAGAGTCTAATATAGTGCAGAAATGCATAAAGAGAGTGTGGGAAAAAATACATTTCAAAATGTTCATATTGTTTGATCATTGGCTACAATTATTATTCAGATGGAAGAAGTTTGTTAAGATCAGAATAATCGGAGAGGTGGATGGTTTGATTCTAATTTTTCCATTTCGTTACATATCTAGAAGACCCGTTGTGGTAAAGAACATCGACCCGTCTAGACAGGGTGGGTCTATAAAACGCGAAGGTGAGGTTATACAGAGCAAAAGCAAACTTTTGTTCGCTATGCTGTTCATTGTCGAATTCTAGGGACTTGGTTCAGTCATTTTACTGGAATATACCAAAAAGCCTCATAGAAGCGACTTTATTCTCTGTTCAAATGAATTTTCTTTCATCTTAGGGCCAATATGAGAAACTTTGTTTCAGAGCTCTTTTGATAGCATAGCAAAAAATTATTATGGAGTATTTTTTACCTTGTTGACATTGATTCTTTCTCAAAACTTTCTCGTATTGGTTTTTATTACAGAACTAGCGTTGGACCAATGACAAAAACAATAGTGCGACTAGCGATCGCATGATATCGGAATTTACAATTTGATTTGTTGAAAAAATTGTTTTGCTTATGCAGGGTTGATATCAGACTGGAATTATTAATATATTTCAATAATTTTTCTGCCCTCCGGCCAGAAAGCGTCAACTTCCCGGGCGCTGCGCTAGACGAAGTTGTCGCTTTCTGAAAATAGTATACACACCTTGGCCAGTAAAAAAGAAAGCCTCAGATCACATTTTTGTCAACCTCCGCTTCGCCTCGGTCGACAATTACATGTGATCAGAGACATTTCTTATTTTACTGGCCTAGGTATGTAATATACTATTTCTCCCTAAGCGGAAATGAATGTTCCATCGATTATTTATGTTAGCGGTCGTTAATGAACTAATCTTGTCTTGCTTGAGGCCGTTGTAAAATTAAATTTAACCTGATTTACTGCCCTCCTAAGATGAACTGTGTGACTCCGCAAAATATACCAACAGAAGTGAAAATACTATTATAAAAGCAGCAAAAATATATCTTTTTAATACGTATGCGAAATACTAAATAATCAAATATGTCGATTTATATGAGTATAAACTTCCAAGGTTAATAATGGGGTTTGTAAATATTCTCGTGTGAATCCAGTATACTAACGACGTTGCCGCGATCTTCCACACCTGTTAGAAATAATCTTCCTCGCTGCACCGCTATGAACTTTGTTTTAATCGAAGCTTATCGATGCAATCGCAAGAAATCATCTTCAATAAAGAGGCAAAGTAATGATTATCATAAACGCGCTCTGATGAGTTTTATTACCTTTAATGATATGATTCTGAATTTTTCCGCAATTATTAAGAAGATTAAAAGTAGGCTTATAAAATCTCTCGTTGATTGTTTGTCTGTAAATTCCGTAGACTAGTTAATCAAACTTTCTTTTACTTTTTCCTGTTCGGATTCGTTATATCCTAATTGAGTCTATATTGTAATTCGGCAAGTGCTAATGGTATTGCCAGTTTAGGATAATCCGATAACCATTATTAAGTAAAGGTCTAGGAATCGGTTTCTGAAATCGAGATAGTGAGAATACAGTCGATCGGACGAGTATGGAGGGTCGAAACCTTCACGTGTATTATTGTATGGGGAGTCTCCGTTACCATGGCAACCCCTCGAGAGAAGCGCCTGGCCGTCATCAACATTTGTCATTTCGCATTGAACCACGCACGATACTGAATCTGGCTTCTCTCGAGAAGCACTTATATACGTGAAGAAAATATGCGATCAGGCGAAAACTTCACTTCTTATTGTTAGACTTTGTGCAACTTATATCAACGCTGAAAGCATCAGTTCTCGTTGGATCACTGAAGTTAAGCAGCGTTTGGCGCGATTAGTACTTGGATGTGTGACTGCTGGGGAATACCGTGTGCTGTTGTCATCATTCCTTAATTTATATTTTACTTTTTAGTGTACATTACTTTGATGTGTATAACTGTTATCTATGGTGTACTCGACTTCCTTTTTTAATTTTTGATATAAATTATCGAATTTTTTAATTCTGCACCTACTGATAAATTAATCTTAATTTGGATGAAATCTCGATAACAAGTTAGCAACTTGCTCGATTACATTAGCAAGTGCGAGGACATTATCATCACGTAATATGCGTATAATACATTGTTTTTGAATGTCCCCCGCATTGAAGGGAACGTCGAGGGTGTTGCACGCCATCTTGAACGGCCGGCTCGATTGATTATTGAATCTGACATTAATCATTCCCATAATTAGACGTCGTAGCATTTCGTAGCATGTACTGTGGTATTTCCTGTAGGCGCAAATTACATGCCAACATAATGGGTTCTGCATTATAATAGACCTTCATTCGAATATCGATTCCTTGACGCGTTGTTCAAAATATTAATAAATCCTTGCGTATGTTTTTTTTATACTTCAATCTTTTGATTTTGATGGTTTTAACTAATTGGAAAGTGACTTACTTCATTTGTATATTTCAATCATGTTACAATTTTCTTTTATGTGCATGTTTAGAATATGATTTTAATTAAAGCAATATTCAATGTGGTAGCCGAAAGCCTAAATCTCTAAAGTATAATCGCTTGAATTTTATATAGAACAGTGCTGTTCACCCTCACCCCAACATAGAGTAATACTGTTGTGCATTATGCGCGGCTTACGCAACGTACGATGCCCGTACACGTTTGTGTTCTACGGACGTGTGCCCACGTGCGTGATACGCGATATATGCTAATTGCGCTGCACTTGCATACTGTATGCCAGGCGAACTCGCAGTTCCATCCGTTATACATATATGAACGCATTCTCGTATCTAATATACTCCAACTGCAGTCGAGAAAACCTCCATTTATTAATGAGATTACTAGTAACGAGCATAATTGCCCAAACTAAAACTGTATAAGCTTAGTTCCTTTCAGCAGTCGCAAATATTCTATAAGTAATATTTACCAGGGTTTGCCAAACCTGAGAGTAAAGTTAGGTTCACTAATTAGTAACCTAAGTTAAAAACAGATCGACTCTATAATATTCCTGGGTTTACTTATTATTGTGTTGTTTTTGGAACGAGGCGATAGAAATGATGGTGTAAGAGAGGCAAAAGTAAACCGCGTAGAATTATATTTATATGGAAGATGAGTATAGAGGCTGCAAGGAGTGATAAGACTGATAAGGTTTATGCTTGGCAGGCTTCCTCGAAGACAAAGGAATGAAGGACGAAGCATTGTAAACAGTTATATAATATTAGCCAGTTAGTTAGATTCGAGATCTAAGGAAGAATCATTTTATATTGAACAAAAGTATATATTATAGAATAAATAGAAATAGAATTTTTAAATAGAATTTAGATCGAGATTTAGATGTAGAGGATAGTCTTAATGGACAGTAAATCTTTTGAGACGCTTTTTTCTTTTCGTTTACTCATTTTGGTAAGCACCTTTCATACATATAGGGGACGTTCCTACGGAGAAATCAATGAAGCTAACACCCTCGTGTGAACCTTCGGAGAGGGCAAATATTTAACGAAATATCGGTTGCGAACGGTCATCAGTCGATGATATTGCAGCAACATGGTACGTGTGTCTATCCGCCTCGGATAGACCATATATGAAACAATGAACTGATAATGCTAAACCAACTTGAAAGTAAAGGCTATTCTATTTTCCCTTTCTTTAAAAAATATTCTCTAATGACACTAAAATCGAGTTTCGATTAATTTGAGTCTGATCGAAAAGCGCATGAAAACGTTTTGATACCCTGAGATTTAGTCATGCGAATCCATTTCACCACACTGCTGTTCCAAAATTCGATTAAAACGTATACATTCCTATTAACAAGGGCAATTAATTCGACAAAGAGCTTCATAAATTTAATTGAAAACTCTATCATTCAACTTGAGTTGATTATTGTATTTCTAACATAAAAATTGGATTAAATACTCGAACCAAAATCGTTTACTGAATCGAAACCGGAACGAAACTCGTTCCAGCCGCTAGTTTCGGTAAAAATACACCTAACGAGCCTTTCGGGATTTTAGCAGCACAATAAATTACTATAATATATAATACAAGGTGAATTCGCTAAAACCGGAAAGGGCAGACAATTTATTGTCGTTAGTTTAACATAATGAGTGTTGCATTAAAAAGCGCGTAAAAGGAATAAAAAGAACAATTATGATTCGTGATGTGTATATATTCTCCTTCTAGGAATTAATTTGCATCGCATTTTTCATTAATGAAATATGAAAGTAACTATGGATGAGTGAATATCATCAGACAAGGGTGAAAACAAACTTTGGGGGGTGATTTGTAGTTAAATGTGTAAGTGTCAGTTGTATTAATTTTTCATACTTTATTTATTTCTCTCGAAGCACACATACATTTTCCATGAATCTATATATATATATATATATATATATGTGTGTGTACATATGAGAGCCAAGGAGCAACAGGGAAGTTTTTTCCTATTTCGTGAGTTCGTAATAACACTTTTGCCCCATCAATTGCAAACTTTTTCTTTGATATTATCCTGACTGAGGGTGGATAACCTCTCAGATATATAGTGTGTATTTATACCCCTCTTATCAAGACCTTAGATGCCTGCATTATACACTCGCTCAGCTTCTGCCGCGACGTATAGTTGCTGAATTATAAGCTCGGCAAGCTGTGAACTATAATTCAAAGAGGATAGATTCATTGGTATAGAGTTATATACTTACATAGTCGGTCAAAGAGGCGCCAGGAGAAAATTGGTGTCTAGAAAAAAAATTAATTGATGGTCGAAAAAACACATGTACAATTAATTCTTACATTCATTAAATTACTGGCTTTTGGGGTGTTTTACTTGGAGGATTTTAATTAAGGAAAGAGTTCAATATATCAGAAATCAAGTGAAAGGTGAAAAGTTTGAAAGAAAGCAGTAGTGTTTGCTCTACGGATCAATCGTCAATATATATAGCCTTCATAAAGCTTCGGAACAAATTGTCTATAATAAATATTATACAAGTATATCTTTCAATTTGTTTGACCAAGCTTATACTCTTGGAACTGAGAATGTTCCAACCTCAGTTTTGATATTTCATCTTCCTTTCCGCTTTTAGTGTGGGCTTAGCCAATAATTTTGGATGTTTCATTAAATGCGGAACATATTTCCAAAGGAATAATAAAGACCATCAGGCTTATAAAAGCTTTGTCTTTCCATCTAAATTGTTTACAATACAACATTTGTATTCTTTTATTTGTTGGGAAACTTGACAAGCTTAAGTACTATGTATTTACCTATTATATTGCCAACGTAAGTACTGTTCTATGTGTAGTTCTTAAACTACCAACAAGTTCAATGCTGTAATAAATCGATCTCGGTCCTTTCGCGTTGAATGTTCGCAGCAGTTGTTATCTACGTATTTATCGTACACTTTCTCAAGCGCTTGCCGCTTTCCACCATTGAGAAACCAACAGTAATCATTTTATTTTTCCTTTTCTACAATCTTGCACTGAAAAAGTAATCTTGAATCAAAGATAGTTTCTTTAATCTTGAGAAACGTTTTTTAAGGATACCTATATCAAATGTATCTTCTACCGTTAAGATTAGATTTGCCTTTTTTCCCTCAATAAACAAAACTCAAGGAGAATCCTAGAAACATATCCACTCTGGATCAACATCTTATTTACTCAAGTCACATGACTCTATGTAGGTGTTGAATCTACTTTGGCGTCCGTGTGTCAAGGGTGTCGGAACTTTGTCGAAAACATCATCACCCTTTTGCCTCGCTTGCGACGCCAACTTCCTTTATGGACGTTGCTTCCTGCTAAGAATCCAGTTTCCACCAGCACCAAGAAAACTTTGTCTATAAAGTCTTCTCTTTCCTCTATTCAACATGCACAAGAATTGTTTTATTCTCTCTTTATGCCCGACGAAAGTTGTATTCTCTTTATTAGGATTGAACTACTGTTCACCTTTAATTTCGAGATAATCGCTATTTGGTAAATTTTAATTAGTCTCATTAAAGAATTAGTTTATATTTGTCAGGTTGGTCCACTGGTTGTGATTAACGATCGCTGGGAGACAGTATATGACATATATACACTTGCTGCACCACAACATTAATGATACTTCAATATTGCGGTAATTTCAGTATCATTTGCTCGTTCTACTAGCTTTGCGTTGCTGACCTTCTGCAAATAAATTCACGAAAAGAAAGAACACAAATTAACATACAAATGGCAATCAGTGTTCAAATATTTTTGTTTTACCTCACTTGATATGTCTTTTCTCTAATTTGGAAACATGTTTCTTCAAGAGAGGTTACAAAAGTTGATGTTTAATCAATCACATTTTATCGTTATGCAATGAAGGCATGGAAATTACTAATTTGTACAAGTATTTATAATAGAATATATGTGTTAAGTCAGAATACGTGATCAAAAAAATAGACTCACTTAATTATACACATTATTTATTATTCAAACGACACAGTTAAAAGTTTCAAGAAATAATGAAACTCGACATGGATAATTGCAAGTCTGATCTGAAATCAGAGGAAAACTAAAATCAGAGTCCTTCAACGAGGAAACCAAAGAAAAAGGGAGGGATGAACTCAAAGATTAAAATATTCAAAAGGTGGGAAAATTCGGAAGACTATTGGTTATCATAAATTGTGAAATTTTCTTACTAGAACAACCCATACTCTTGCTAATCCCGGTCTAGATTTTATGATCGGTTGACCTGAAGGGTCGGAGATTACCTGAGTCTTACTTGAACTTAATTTTATGAAATTGGTACAACTATAAAGAGCTTAAAGATTTGGGGAATTCCCGATTTTCTTAATGGGAATGGAAAAACCCAGCAAATATTAAGACGCGTTAAGAAACAATATTACAATGAATTCTTACAATACTATAACAAAGAACTTATATAATTAAACAATATGATACGGTATAATGTTGTCATGCAGACTACTATTCCATTTTCGTCTACGAACTGTTGGCAATCGATCAGCTACCCGAAACTCAGTTTACTCATTCTCATCCCCCTTCTGTATATCTACTACTCAACATATAGGTAGGATGAGGGTCAATTGCCTGTAATTGTCCACTATTCCGCATCCCCAAACTGTCAATAACTGACGAACGTGCGCGCTTTCCGATAAGGCCTGATGACATGTGTGGTTACTTTTTAGTAATAAACTGTAACTTCAGTTTTGTACTGTTTTTGACATTTTTTGTATTAAAGTACGCTTTTTGTGGAGCAGTACTTTACAATTGCCCTGTGCTAAAAACTCGTAAATATTGTTTGCTAGTCCATCAAAGAGTTGACACAATTCAAGTTTCATATCATAGTATATTTATTCCTGAATAATCCAAACAATAAATTAGAATTAGAGTACGTTGAAGTTAAAAAAGCTTTCTAAACATTTCCGTAAATCTGCCATAAATCAGCACCACTGAACCATGCATTTCGTTTGTCCAGCTCAACGAGTTATACAAGCATCGTGACGATACTTATAGCATTATGTTTATCGTCTACGTATACCTACAGCAAACTCAACAACCCCTTCTCTCTTTTCCCTTCCATCGCACATTTCCTGCATCAGTAACCAAATTTCATCCTGTTTCAATAGTATAAACGCTGTGATTAATTAGTAAGGCATGTTTGTAAATATCACCTGCCTACTAATTATAATATGTACAGTATTGTAATCATTTAGGAAATTATTTCATGTACTGAATCAAATTCAGATAAATTTGTGGCGATAATTCATATTACGTAATTACATATTGAATCGAATTCAGAGAGTATAGAAGCAAAGCACATTTCTCATCCAATGAAATAGATTTGAATACATTACATAATTAACGCAATTCTGTATTATTGTTGGCTGTCACTTCGTTGTGATGATTATAAATTATGTGGAAGTAATAACATGTAAATGCGCAAGTAAATTAATCTATAGGTATGCACTATTTTTTTTTGTTTTTCTATGATAACCTGTTGCTATATTCTTTATTTCAAAGCTTTTTAATCTGAACAAAATTGATATTTTTGTAAGAGTTTTATTTCTTCTTAAGGCTTGAATATGTAAAGGCTACTTAAATTGTAAATTGAAAATAAGTAAAGAAGTGACACTGATAAAAAGGTTCTCTGCAATTGCTGATTTAGTTAATTTGTTAAATGGAAGTCTTTAGGGCGAGTTGCAAAGGTGATGCAGCAGGAGTCTTAAAAAATAAGTAGTCGAGCCCTTTTTCTCTCCTTTTTTTGTTAAAGGCATGTCCTCTTAAATGCCCGAGGTCTGCAAGGGACAAGAGCTTTAAAACTGCTTTATGAACGTAAGTGAGATTCCTACGGTGCACTTCAGTTTTTTAGTACCTCGCTTTACGGTTCTTCTTCGGTTCTTATACCTCTCTTTGGTTCGCTCTTCATTTCCTTTCGTTCGCCTTCTTCGCTAACACATTATCTCGGGTCGATAGAGGTCACAATCCACTCACCTGTGCTAAGCCAAATAACAAATAAACACTGAAGATTGAAAAGCTTGGAAAGCTTTATACTCCATTTTCAATTTACCAGTTACATCTTGTACTTTTAAATTGGACCTTTTACACTTTTTGCAAAAAAAAAAAATGAGAGTAAAATGTGGATTTAATGTAATCCTGAGTTCATAAAAGTGAGATTTAATACAGCATTGCTCTGATTAATATTTTAAGCCAATAATTACGTTAACGGATGAACACCCAATTTGCAAAGAGAAGTAAAAGAAATAGTAGAGCGTAATGAGGTTCTCGAAAGTGAGAAGAAGTAGATACAGGAATACATTTACACGTAAAGAAGAAAAGGTGAAAGAGACAAGGGGGGGATGATCACCCTCATTTTTACGCGCCACCAGATATGACTAATTAGTAATTACTCAGGTGATGAAAAAGTGAGTTGATCTTACAGTTGTGAATTCGTATTTTTCTAGTCTTTTTCTTCCTTGCTTGAAGAACGGAAAATCTGATTTAATTAATCACAAATTATGTAATTTTTTAATTCCTGATATGAAATAAAAATTAGTTTCTAATAACTTTTTTTCTTTTCTGTTTCAGGTAAGCATTGACTTACGATGTCTTCAATACAGTTGGAATAGTTGGTAACGAATTTATTCAAAATAATACGAAAAAGCGCAGAAATTTCTATGGAAGGTAATATTGTCTTTGGTAAAATATTCATTAATTAACGAGAAGTATGTAGTAAAAAAGGATTTACGTAATTTGAAGAAGTTTGGTTTTTTCTCTTGCACTTCTGCAACTTTAGTATCAGCGAGGTAGATAATTGTAAAAATATAACTTAATGTAAGTGGATTATGAAGGGGGCTGTGTGCACTGTGCATCCGGCATTGGTGCAGCTGTTGTTGCACAGATGGCGAGGATCTTTGTTGATCATCATATGTGCCTGTAATACATGGTAAAAATATTGTGCTTTGTTGAGAACATAAAGGTTGCATTATTCATTACAACAAAAATGAGAGAAATAATAGGTTTTCAATGGGATTGTAAGAATTATTCATAATTTCTTTTCGTATATACCTGGCCGGCTTTCAAATTTTTATTTGAATATAGTGTAATTTAATATAGTGTAAATTCGGTATAGCGTAAATTCAGTATAGCGTAAGTTGCAATAATGCTTATATTACATCAACAGTTCGACAAAAAGGTAAATTTTCTCATGTGTAGAGGCAGGTTTTCATCACTCAAATCCTCTTTCCTCGTGAGCCTTCTAATCGCTTCCTCATTTTCTCTCCTTTATACTTGAAAATTGACTTGCAGAGTTGTCGGAATTAAAAAGAGATTTTTTCAAACGAATTGCCGGAACTTCTTTCAAGTGAATCTGTCGTCTCGATGAGGAAGGACTTAACGTTGCAAACTCTTTCTTAAAACGCCCCCAACTTTAGTATTTCCGTCTTAAAGTTGAAGACAAAGTAGAAACTATTGCAAAGCATGTTATAAGGACGAAATAAAGTATCTACGTTACTTCCTTAATTATAATGAAACTATTTCAGTTTTGTTTCATTTTTGCAGTGTGTGACATCCAAGGTTGATTTGACAATTCTAAACGATGCTAGTTAGAGAAATATGCGATAACAGTTCCTCTCTAACATCCTTTTTCTGTCTCTCTCATTCTCTCTGCATATCAAGTGCACCGGGCTCATAATTCCACAATGTCTAGACGCTTTGTCTGGTCGTGGACCGTGCCTTCTCATTCGTGTGTGCGACTTTCTCTGTGTGCACCCATTGATTATAATGCGTTTCACGTTGACCTATAATAATATCAGCCGACCTATCATCGGTCCTGACCATCCGATCAAATGACACACTCATCAACTGTGATGCAGTATCTTTTTTCAAATTGCACATTATCGATGATTGTCGTGCGTTACCAATTGAACTCGCTTTTTACTAAACTGAGTTTATATACATCAGCTCGATGGAATCTCAAAGAACTGATATTTTACATGAAACATAAAAATATCAAGATTGAATTTTGTGACATAATGTCTGTCTTGGAAGAGCGACAATGGCCTTCTTTCAAATTTATGTTGATACTGTATCAACTTCTTACTTCGTATGCAAATCAATTTGGAGGTTGTACAAAGAAGTTGATATTAGTTGGCACTCTAATATGAATAATGATTGAGTCGTTGACCTCATAGAAGCGTGTTCAGTGGTTTCACAAAAGCACCCCTGCCGTGAGTCGCGGTTCTATTAGCAAAGGTTATCAGGTCGACCTCAAATCACTTTATTGGCGGGTGTATTGTTTAAAGTCTGCACGCCGCCAAAAACCACCCCAAAAAAGCAAGATCCATGCCAAAATATCTGTGACCGGATTGATAATTTTGCTCTTTTTTTAATTCCCTCACAACTATTATATACTTTTTCTTCCGCAAACGTATATTATGTTATTTATGCTATAGCAGATGAAAAACAGTACATTTTCACTCCACTCGGTGGATTTAAAAGAGAAAATATTTCAGTAGATATAATAGCATGTTTCATTTTTTCTTTTAGAATTTCCTCACCTTATTCAGCACTTCATACAATCTTCAGATTACTGTTGCTCAAGGTCTTTTATCTATACTCCAGATTTTAAATGAGTGAAATTCTACTCGTGAATCATGTAATGTTCAAGAAGTGAATCATGTTCAAGAAGGACTTCTGCTCATTGTCTGAGAAATTTGTAAGAAGTATTTTTTTGTGCTAAAGATTAGTATAGATATGCGTTGGAAAGAATTATAAGAAATTGGCTACTTTTTCTGTTTAATTGTTGTATACATTTAAAAGGATCGTGCAGATTACTATTAGTACACGCGAAACGCGAGTATGTCATGCGTATGCAATTATGCATGCTGTTATGTTGAAGAACAGAAGAAAGTTGAATACATGTGTTCTTGAATACGTCACTCAGCACGTTCCTGCCAACAGCTGATGGTCCCTTCTTTTTCCATTGGTTCCATCTCCCCTTTTACACCCGCTCCGCCCAGATGCTTCGCGATTGGTTCTGTGATCCCGCCGACTGCTATAACACAAGAAATTACGACCCCAGCCTCAGGCAGGTCACATTCTCTTCTCGCACACGTGTGCGCTTTGACTGATGAAACTGAATCACTATTCAGACAACGGCCGTATCGCGCTGAATTTAGTTGGAGCCATCATTTTGAAAAAAATCAGATTTCTACTTAACCGACTTGAATTTTTTTTTCAATTTTGACTGCAACTAAAATATTCAAACGCAATTTAATGTCTCATTTCCTATATTCCAAATTTTGAGAGTGATATATGATTCCATTTGCACATGGTGAGCGCCAAAAAAATTGGTTACATCGTCACAGTAGAGCATGCCCTTAATTGTATAGTACAAAGTAATAGAGGGTGCATAGCATGAATTTGCGACATAAATCGTGCGAGTTTTATCAAAATTATATACTCAACTCAGCAAGTACTTAGGATGATTTTATCGTCGTTAAGTTGCGAAAGAATTGTTCCACGGAAGCGGTTTTTCTTTAATTTGTCCTTCTTGTTGTGTTGCACTACTTAGGTTGAAGATAAGCCGCAACTTATTCATGTAAATGCTACATGGCACTTATACTGATGCTAATTCAATAATCGATAGCCTGAAGTTAAATATGGGTTACTGGACAGCTTTGATAAATAAATATGATGCACCGAAATATTAATTTTCTTAAAATCTTTAACTTTTATTTTTAGTGATGGTATTTTTATTATTTTATTTTGACGTGAAGAAAGTGGACCAATTAATATATCAGACATTTAATCGATTTTCCGGATGCATTAAAGAAGAGCAAATCGTTGCCATATATCAAATTAATGATCAGTAATCGATTAAAATAAGTTTGCGAAATTGCACACTAACTCGCATCAAACATTAAGTCATTTGTATAACGAGCGTAATTATTAATCATTACTCGTCGTGCACGATTTGCTTGCATTAATAATCAGATCGATTCACAATAATTTTTTTGTTAAAAAGGACAATCTGCGTATCAACATCTGTAAATTTTCATGACTATCAGTGAAAGTAAAATGAGGAGTCTCTTTTGAAACTGTGCATGCCTTGTAGAAACACAATAGACGCTCGTTAATTAATTCCCCAGATCCGTTGTCTCTCGGTTATTTCCTCAGACTGCAGACAACTCGAACTTCGTAGCATCGATTAAGTGGATAATCAATTAGTTAATAGGTGTACCTTGTCTGTATTCACTAATGATTTTCACACCAATTGATCGAGAGACAAGATAGGCTTGAGAGAGTGTGAAACATACACACTTCACTTTCAATTTAAAAATCAAAGATCAATTTTGAACCGTTTAAAATTATACAATGCAATTTCACCTACATACTTATACCTGTTGCAAAAATGAATTCTTTTCACAAAACTCACCTTTTTTACTTCCTGTGTGCATTTTTATATTTGTCTCTCGCACATTCATGGTTATTGAATGTGCACGTGTTCGATACGTAATATGACTATATATAATGCAGTCACGTTCAGAGAGTGAAAACAACATATAACTTAATATATGCAAAGGAACAGAAAATCACAATTAGCACACAACAAACCACAAAACAATAACTTTCATAAATATTTGAATTAGATTAGAGAAACGTTAACTCGGTCAATTCTCCGCATTATAAAATGGAAATTAAGACTTAATTAAGACTTAAATGTCAAATCGTTCATCTCAAATTGGGTGTTTATTCGAGTTTGCATTTTTTGTAAAGCTTCATATTGAATATTACGTGAGCATTACGAAATATAAATGGCTGAACTGCTCCATGACTATATGGCTATGTGCGCTTGTACTTTATTGGCAATACGGAAAATGATAAACGTCCTGCAGGTGAATTTACCTTTATGATAGAGTCTCCTATTTCAGGATATTTGCCACGTTCCCGTAGCTTCTCGTCACGTTCCACATAACTCGAAATATCTCGTTTAGTTGCTAGAAAGGTCTTTCGGATTATCCGGGATTTGCCTGAAAGTCTGGAAGAAGGACGAAATATATCAAGAAATATATACTGGGGAAATATTTAGCTTGCATGAACACTGAAACGATGAAGTCACCTTTGACACAAAGAACTTGCACCCTTGTTCTTCAATATAACGTTACTCATCTGCCCTTCTTCGCCTGCACCGTATTTAACGCACTTTACGAGTGCCTGAAGGCACTTTCAATGTCTGACAGTAAGCTTCAGACCAGCTGGAGGGAACTCGTTGACAGATGTTTCAAGTATGACTTGAATGTCTTTTTTATGATCTTGCTTAAAGAAATTACATCCCTTATGCCCTCCATTAAAAAATAACGAAAAGAACAATTTATCTGGTGATTCTTCTTATAGTTTTAAACCATAGGGTGGCCACATGTTTTTATTGAAAGAATCTTGTGGCCACCTTAGTGTTCTACTAATTCGATAGTAACTGACATTGATAATATTTGTCTAAGTGTAATGGGTATAAATTGTACAATCACCTCAGTATTCGAAACCGCTGAAATTGTTACCAATGCCTGGAGCATAATTCCAACCACGACAGTGCTTTACCACTATAAATGCGTCTGCGCTTTGTACATGTGCAGTTTGTATTTATTGCAGCCGGACAATGCGAGCTTATGTAAATTGCATATTCTGGTCGCTACTTGTCTCTTTGTTTCGCAAAAGCGACTTGGACCATCTAAATTAAATTTTCCTTCGGAATAAACTTTGTAATCAATTTCATTTCTTGTTTGGAAAGCTCCAACCTGAAGCTGCAATTGAAATTTGTTGGCTTTCGGAAAGGCTGCACAGCATAGACAAACTTTTCGCATTTATGGAAGGCAGTGAATTTTCGATATGTGTATTATTTTTATTGTTTCTGCAGTCATTCTTACATTCTTTCAATCTGTTGCAAGGGAACTCGGAACAATGAGCAGAAGCATTGTCTCTGATGTGACACATAAAACAAAACCGAGCCTAATCAGGTCACAGTCATTAGCTCGATTATCGACCGACTGCACGAGTCGTTTAATTCTCTATGGCGAGACAAAAGATGGGTATTCACTGTTCAGAACAGGCAAAGTGAAGCAAGGACTCGTGCGAACAAAGTTCATAATATCAGAATATTTAAGCAAGTATCCTTACTTTCGAGAGACCTCTTAGGACTTGTTAAGAAATGAAAAAATTAACTTTAAATTAGGTTTGAGAAATTGGATAATGAGTCTCCACAATTAGAACTCTCACCTATAGCTTTCATTTTCATCGACCTAATTGAATTGTTATTCATTCAAATCTAATCTTCTGCACTCGCAGAATTAATCAGGTCAATGAAATTTTCTCCAGATCCTCTATACAAATTGTTAACAATTTCTTAACGATTTCTTTCTTGTTGCTTTTAGGGCTGTGACGGATCCGAGAGACGGCAGAAGGGTAGCCTTGAAGAAATTACCGAATGTCTTTCAAAGTCTGGTCAGCAGTAAAAGGGTCTTCAGGGAGTTGAAGATGCTCTGCTTCTTCAAACATGAAAACGTGAGTAATTCTAGATACTTTATCTTACAATTTAATTAATAAAATCATGAGCCCATAATCTGTTATTTTATTGGTAAAGTTTGGCTTTTTATTTAAAAGACTTCTTAACACACTTTCCGTTGCTCAATTTTTTATCTAATCCTGTTTCATTTCCCAGAGCTTGTATATCTATTTCCTATTGATAAAAAGAAAGCAATTTGCCATGTGTTCTCGTGTTTTACGTCGTAGATACTGTAAACGTGTTATTCTCCCTCCATGGATGAGAAGTAGTTAACACCTGCTGAGAGCAGTCTCGACCTCGATACGCTCTCTTTGAGACATCGCATCGGTCCGCTGAATGGTCCACCAAGATGTAAGACTTCAAGTTTCTACGGTCACATTCCTCGAGAACTAATTTATCGCGTTTTTTATCGACTCTGGAAATACGTTGCCAACTTTTTTAAACCCTAAATCCTTACATTATGAAACTTGAGTCTCGATATGTGGGCCATTCTGAGAAAAAAATGTGCATTTTAAATACAATTTCTAATTGTTTTTCTGCTCAACAGGAATTCATATATATTAATATTTATAAATATTAATTATTGTATATATAATGTTCTGGATTCTAGGTCAAGAAGAACACTATTCTAAAAACGTTTATTTCTCTGATTTCAGGTCCTTTCAGCGCTGGACATTTTGCAGCCGCCACATCTGGACTTCTTCCAGGAAATGTATCCTTTTATTTATTACCGCTTGAGCATTTACTTTACTAGGCAACGTCGAAGAAGAGTTGCTTTCGAGCATATCTTCTTGAGAAATTACGAGACTCAGATTCTTCTTCTCGCCCTCTTTCTACAGAAACACCATGGTGCTTATCATTCTTTACGATGACTGGTTTTAAGGAGGTTCTTGAAAATTCAGTTGATGAAATCTTTCTCATTAATTGCTATTTTTCTTTCCAAAAGTTGGAGAAATATTTTAAATGAGAAGGTATTTTCATATCATTATAAATATATAGATTAGATTTCGTTAATTAAGAACGAATTTTTATTTTTAGTATTTCTTGAATTCTCGACGAAATCGAAGCCTTTAAAAGTCCTGATTTAGCATTTTGGAATGATTTAAAGCCTTCGAAGAAACCTCAAGTATTAGGTGGAAGCCCTGAGGAACCTTGATACCGTGATTAGTTTCCACGTCTCTAACGATCGATCCAGTTAACGAATTTCCAGGAACTAAGTCATAAATGTCTCCACACTCTCGCTTAAAAAACCTGTATTATTGCTTAATTGGTATCGGAAATATGTTTGAATCATTAGTCGTTATTTCTGGGATATATTTAGCTAGAACTGGATTAATTTCAACCTTGGTTTAACAGCTCTAAACTCGATCCCTAATTTAAATTTGAAGAGAAGGCATTTATTTCAAACTTTCATTCCCTGATAATTGAATATACAAGTCTGAAAGTCGTTCCCTAATTTTCACTAATCCAAACTCTTACCAGCTTATCGCTAATTAAAAGTGTATAATCTTACGAATTTCAATAATTCTCAAATTGAGAAGCGAATAGTCGACTAAAATCACTGAACGCTTCACAGAAAGGAATTTTCCGACGCCTCTTTTCCACTACTTTTCTTTCTACAGCAATTCGAGTTTAATTATCTTCTGGGTAATTAGCGTTTCGTGCTTCAATAAGGCATTTGTTACACTTCTAGGCTCTACAATTTTCAGCAGATACTTTCTCACGTAAACCTCTTAACTCTCCTCTTATTTTTTCTTCTTTCGGTTTTCAGTACTAAGTTTCGACAAACTTAAAGCAGCATCCTCGTACCCACATTCGTAGAGAGAAATCCTCCTTGTTTTCACTTAAAATTCGTTGAAGAGACGCTTTTCGAATATTCGCTTCAGGCTATGGAGCTGGAGAAATTATTAAGTGAAGTAGGAAACTTGAGTAATAACTCGTTCTAGAGATATTTAGTGATGATTGGAAGTACTTATAGTCATTATCGTGTTCATTAAGGGCATTTGATACTTTAACATAAGAGCAAATTAGATATACCAATTATACATTCATAATAATAAATATTTTTAGCTAATAAGAGTAATTTTTAGTAATAAGAGTCAATAAACCTTCGTCTACATGAGACCAAGGTTTATTGACTAATTTGCTCTTATGGTAAAGTATCACATACCCTTAAATAAGTGTTTTTAAAATACTTTGCAAATCGTTAGTTTTTATCTAAAGATAATGGGCAATAGTTTTCGTAGTTAAATTTTTCATTAAGGAATATCATTTGAAGAGGGGATTAAATTATGAGACTGAAGTTGCAACGTTTACGATAAACGAAAATGAAAAATTTTTATTTTTTCTAAAACTTACAAGATTCAAAATTTTCTGGTGAAAAATAGTTGTATACAACCCAAAAATTAACCCAACAAAATTTCAACCCCCCACCTCCCCGCGAATTCGGAACTCACCCTACTTCATCCCTTAAAATTAGAAATTTTCCAAAATTACTCTAATTCGTTGGGTATAATTTTTTGCTGATAATATGTTTTCTCAAAGCTAAAAGACACCCCAAAAACTTCTATCCCCCTAATTCATTTGAAACTCAATCCATATCATCCTTTAGATCTAAAAAATTTAAATTTACCCTTGGGGTCAAAATTTTATTGTCGATAATAATTCTTTTCAATGCTAAAAAACACCCTAAAAAGTTTTATGCCCCTAGCTCATCTGGAACATTTAGAATTCACCAAAAACTTTTTGGTTTAAGAGATGATAAGGGGGTGAGTTTCAAATGCGCGAGAGGGTTGAAACTTTGGTGGGTGATTTACTGGGTTGTATTAAAGTACTTTCCACCGGAAAATTTTGAATCTTGTATGTTTTAAAAAAAAAAAAATTAATTTTCGTTTATCGTAAACGTTGAAAACTCCAATCTCATATTAAATTTCACGCAAGAATGTACCTGACGCATTTTATATCGAAAAAAGGCGAAAAAGCAATATACCAGGTCTGCATGATGTAAAAAAAAATGTTACCGTTATATTACCGACATGTAAATTCTGGGACAAACTTTACGATCGAATTATGGTTATTGAATCCACCTTTTCTAATTTTTATTAACTTTGACAGATTTTTAACAAGTTTTCCTTTTCAATTTCTCTTTAACATAAAATACAAAAATGACTTAATCACAACTCAATATAGTACAATTAAGTACTTTTATTACTTCTCTTTAATTATTAGAATATGAATATGAATTTTGAATTATTTATTGATGGTTTAGAGAGTCTTTTTAAGCATTCGGTGTTAATAAATTGTAATTCGTATTAAATAGTAGTACTACTACTATTAATTGTCTATGTTAAAAAAAAAAATAATAATAAATCAATAGCGCTAGTAATCGGAATAGTACAATAGTAATTTCACATTGGCCACAATTTGATATCTAAAGAGATTACAATATCCTAGTGATATATTCCAATCAAACAATGAAAATATCTAACTATGGGATGTAATTGGTAGCAAATTAATGGAACCCTGGGGGTCTTAGGGAGGTACAAAGCAAGGGTATTACAGAGGTTGTAGCATATTTCGAAGCTCCCTACAGATAGGATCTGACGGCGTGCTAATGACATTTCATCGACGTATCAATAGCCATGTCAAGCGCATTAATAATCTGCTTGCACGTAACTGCGATATTCGTGACCAAGAACAGTGCACTAGATTCGTTATAGTGTCTCAAACGTCGTTAATTGGAGAGCACACTATATATGAGCATGATTGATTGAATAGTCTAACACTGAATACTGAATAGCAAAATTAATTGCTAAATTTACCTATCTCGCAATTTCATTTGAATTCGGGCTATTCCGCTATTCTGTCATTCCATGTTATTCTCAAACTCATCAAATTTATACTACACACTAGGTACACATGCGTCCATCTGCAAAATGAGGAAAATTCGGGAAAACTCTAATGATCGTTCATTAAACTGTTGAAAAATGTACAATTTCGAGATTGATAATATTTACTACTAATAAACCTTATTTTTTTCTGCTCACAGTGCCATAAAATGTTTTTCAGTAGTATCAGATGCTATAGTCAGACAGAGCAGATGGAACGGTTACATAAGCATAAGAGATTTGAAAAGCTTGATATTAAAAATATTCGAGAATCGATTTCAACTTAATGTTCGTAATCACGGCTTCACCAAGGGGTGGCTTTCATTAAAAGTTTCAACATTCACGATTCCTGTAGAGACCCAGACAAATCGCGATGAAAATTGCGATTCTGGGCGTCAAAAACGAGTTTCAGATGTAAGGCAGGAAGGAGTTCACAGTGGGGTTACAGTTTTGTTGCCCGCCAGGGAGCCAAAAAGGGTCGCGATATACACGGCTTTGACTTGTGCGTGTAAATTCGATCCACCAATACTAGGGAACATTTTTGAATTAATGTACATTCAGAAATTGAGTAATTGAAGATAGAAATAAAACAGACATAGGTATTATGCCACTCTAATAAGAAATTAGGGTTGATAGCTGCTCTCTAAAGCTAAATTGGTGAAAAGTGAGCCACTGATTTGAATTAGTGAAAATTTATACTAATCTTTAATTATTATTATAAAATTTTCTGAATTATGTTTTTCATTGTTTCTGATGCTTTTGCAAATCTCCAGAATATTTTTAATATAAGGAGAATAATAGTAAGATTGCGTTGGTATTGAGGGCATGCATTTGAATAGGTATTATATTCAGGACCGACAGCTGGATTTTTAATGATACGTTTATTGTATCGACATCGATATCAATTTTCTCAATGATAGGGGTACTCACAATCGAGAGCAATCGAGTCTTACCCCCATGTGGGTCTTCAAAACTCTCAAGGATCTCCCAGTTCGATCACGCATCACATATCACGAATTCTTAAAAATATTCTTGTCTCAAATTAAATTTAAAAATTCAGAAGGCATAAAATTCTATAAAAACATTATTAATACATACTGGGATATCAGTGAGGAGATGTAACAAGGTCGTAAATGACA
Source organism: Synergus gifuensis (assembly GCA_904066015.1). NCBI lineage: Eukaryota > Metazoa > Arthropoda > Insecta > Hymenoptera > Cynipidae > Synergus > Synergus gifuensis. Next base: position 6,100,842 of record CAJFCO010000046.1, read on the forward strand.
TAATCTATGTAAATTGCGCGGTAAGATCAATTACCTTCGGAGAGCAATGACTAGTAACGATCCTCTTTTCAAAGTCAAAGCAATCGGTAACTTGGAAAGTGAGGGGCTTTAATTAGCAACGCTAAGTTACACCCTGGAGTATTACGGTTTGATCTAAGTTCACACGAGTTAGGAACTAATCTCGATTTTAACTTCCCCTGCACGTGCTTTCAACTCCCCCCCCCTCTCTCTTTCTCTTTCTCTTTCTCTTTCTCTCTCTCAAGAGTCGAGCTTATCTTCTATGCTTCTCTCCTTATCTTCAAACTATGAGTCTTTACTTTTTACAAACTAAACCGGTTTTAGTTTGTAAAGAGTAAAGACTCATATTTTTGTTATTAAAACTCATTCTTTTTATTATAACAAAAAGAACGCTGAAATAAGAACTCCAAACTGGCTGAACAAAAAACGAAACAAAAATTTCAATTACTTTTAAGGAGTTTCAACGGATTTTAAGAGATTTCTAGGAATTTAAAAGGATTACAAGAGATTTGTACAATATTTAAAAGATTTAGTGGAATTTTAAAAGATTTCATGAAATTTGAAGAGATTTCTGAAGAAAGTTTAGGGAATTCAAAGAATTTTAAGGAATGTTAAAGTTCCTTGTGGTATTTTAATAGATGTTAAAGAATTTATGGGATTTTAAATATTGTAGTGGAATTTCAAGGAATTTAAAGATGTTTCAAGGAATTTCAAAAGATTTCAGCAAATTTTATGGGATTTCAATACATAGATGAAAAGTTTTTCGTGAAATTTAAAGGACTTCAAATGATGTTGAGTAACTTTAAAAGAATTAATGATATTTTAAGGGATTTCATGGAATATTAACAAATTTGAAGAAATTACGTGGAATTAAAGACGTTTCTAAGAATTGCAAGAAACCAGGAATTTTTCAATAGTATTATTATTGAAAATTTTTAATATTTTTCTGTCAGGTTTTGTTTGAAAGTCAGGGAAATGTCAGGGAAATTTCAGGGAAATTGAAAAAAAATGAATCTTGTGGCTACCCTGGTTCTGATGTCCAGAGAGACGAAAGAATTCCGTTTTCTTTGATTTTCTCGTAATTTGGGAGGAAATATATATAGCTAAAATGGTGTATCACGTAGGCGTGTGATAGCATACGTTACACGCGAGTGCGTATAGGATTTCCGTGTTCCAATTATAATATCTTCGCTTGGCAATGCTCTTGGCCAAGCTGCCACGCAAAGAGACAGTTTTATCGATCCTTGTGTATTTATAGGTCCTCTTCAGCTGAAAGTGCGTATTCATAATTTTCTTTCGATCGGCTCTGCACATACATGTCACAAAATTCCAAATCCTCCACTTTTTACCTCTTCTAGTCTGCATACAGTGCTCGGAAATCCCCGACTTTCTCCACTTTTTCATCCATTTCGCTCGACTCTATCGGAAGAAGCCGGATTTTCAATATCATAAACTGATTCTACTATCGACACGTTGACCGAATTTTCGGATATTGCGAGACTTTTTCCCGTTTCCCGAAATCAACCCGTTTCGTCATAGAGGAAAAATTCGTGATTTATGTCATGAGATTCATAAATGAAAAATGGAAATATTTTGTGCTTTAAATTTTATTGACGAAAATGTCATTATTTATATCGTAACATTCTTGTTCTGAGAAACTTTAAAATCGAGCACATTTTTTACCTTTCTTGTGAATTTGAATGCAGCTGAAAGGAACGTCAATTCGGAAATAATGGACATGAAACACAACGTGAGTTTATCTTGCTGTACACAGAATTCGCATTTATCTCGGGCAAGTAGGAATAGATTATGCCACAGAACTCTGTTAAGGAATGATACCAATTTTTCGCCGCTAAACAGAAATCGATTTTGCAATGTTCTGCTTCTGTATCCTGCCAGACTGTGGGGGAATAAATGAAAAATTTCAAACCACACGTGTGTTTCACTCTTTCCCACGATGGGATTAACCGGCTCTTGCATTACGAAAGCCCTTGCAATCCTCTAGACTTCTCTTCAACAAATACAGACAGAATAATATTATTTTCTACGTAATCACTTGAGGATGTTTTATATTTTTCAAATATTTTAAAACTTTTAGAAGCACTGAGTCAAACTCCATAAGGGTTTATAACGATCTTCATTATATCACACAAAACTTTGTCCAATGAATGTAAATCCGTTTGACTTCAAAGTACTTTAGTATGTTCCGGGAATCTTCATTAGAAACTTATTTAACTTTGCTAAACTTCAGATCAGTTTGTATTTGGCTTACCTAGATTTAACTTGATGAAGATTTGTAATGAAAAGTCTAACTTTAAATATCAAGGAAGACAGGGAAATTTGCAATAATGTTAAAGAATTTTAAGGTATTTTAAAGTTCCATGTAGATCTGTGGAAATTTGTTCTGAAAATCAGGAAAAAGTTAGGGAAATTTAAAAATTGAATCTTGTGGCCACACTGAATACTGAATACCTGAACCCTTAGTAATAAAAAGTACTTCCAAATAATTAACACTTTACAAATGACAGAATCTTTAATGAGATACTTGTCCATTTAATAGATATATTTATTTCTCATTCACTAAGAGACTTATTTATTATTCTTTGCTTGGGTTTAATCTGTGGGAAACTATCAAACTCAAGGACAAGCACGTACTGGATTCCGCTAATATTCCTGAGCTTTGTTCACAAATTCCTTGGAACCGATATCATGCTGTTATAATCCAGCCTGGTATTATCGATATTCAGTGATTACAGGAATTAATTCCGGTTTGTTGATTCGTTATTAGTTAGTAAAAAATGTCTACTTATGCAAGTGGTTAATACTGTACAATTCGAAAGTACGACTAAAATGTTTGTTTAATAACAGTGATCAAAGTCAATATGGAGTAAAAGCTATATTTGTTGATGGATTCGTTTTCCCAACTATTTCGTCATGTACAAAGCAATCTCGTTTTCCTTTTCTTTCTCTTTCTCTTTTATCTCCAGTGTCTATAATAGAGAAGTAGAAAAGACCCTACAGGATGCCACCGATGATAGATCATTCGTTTTTATTCTGTCTCAAGTATAGGTTTGTACGGGGAGAAATTTTCTTGTGAAACGGATAGAAATCCATTCTTCACCTATTTCTCCCGTGTTTACTGCTTTGATTCGTCAAGACGTTTTCCAATATTACGAGATAAATGGAAATGCGGATAATCTGTCGACATTGAACTATCTGTCATGATCGTCTTCTATCGCTCGGAAACACTCCTATCTCCCTCGCCAACTTACACAAAAGTAATAGCTCTGCAATTTCACTTTGGCGAAATTTTTTTCCGACAGTTTGTCTCTCGAAAATAGACATGCCATTAATAATTTTTCATGTCACTTACATAGTTTTTGAGAGACAGAAATAAGGCTCTTTAATTTCTATTCATCGGATTTCCAATAATTTAAATGAGTCAAATTATTCATATTTTATCTACCAAAAAGTAATATACGATTTGATCAATTTGGCTCGCATTATTTAAGCATCGTCTAATTAATTATTTCTTGAAAGAAAGGTTGATGTGACCAGAATTCAATTAAATTACCATAAATTTAATCGTCAAAGTGATCAGGTGAAGCACAAATCAAACGTTTTCTTGAATTCCTTTTCGGAATGTATTAAATTTTATGAGCATACATTCTCGAGTTGAATTTTATTGAACTAAAATACTTTTTTCATCAGACTCGCAAGCTTTGCTACACGTTTTTCACAAGTTCGGATCGTCACGCTCCATAACAAGCCTTAACTAGAAGTGTTGGCTGAATATTCTCAGTGCCAGGTTCCCTGGAATATTGAGTATCGTGCTTCTATCGATCGATTTCTAGGGTGACGAGAAAGAGGGATTTATTTCAAGAGAAAAATGAAGAAGGATGAGTGAGGAGTTTGGAAGGGCTTAGATGATAAGGGAGAGTAAGTGATAAGTAAGATTCCAAAGAACCCTTTATTCTACTTTTCTGATTATGGTTACAGAGTATGTTGAATTACGTGACATTAAGTAATTTATAGAGACATTCCTGGGCTCCAATTTCCTTTAGGCCGTTTTTCTTTTTGAGAATTGAACTAACCCAGACTCGACTTTCAAACATTTAAGGGAAGGGCTGATAAAACCTCTTGGGATAAAATTATCACTCTATATGTATAATAAAATATGAGCCAGACAAGAAATTCAATTTCATTTGCAAACGTTTGAATAATTTAATGACTAGAGCACAATTAATTTTCTACTTATTATGACGATTTATAACTACTGTATTCCAGATGTGTCTCAACTGATTTACGTCCATAATTGAATCCTTCTTTCATGAAAAAATGAATCTGTCGCTCCATCGTAAAGTGATCAGAAATCTAGATTCAATTCTAAACTTGAATTTATTGATCCGTAGACATTTGGGGTTTTCATAGACCTGACTCTAGTAACATGTGTGGGTATCAATTAAAATTGGATTTTCTTTTTTCAGTGAACCAGGAGGTATTAGTTTTGTTCTAAGGGGATTACAAGACTTGAAAATAGAATTCTTTTTATCCTAAAGCAGATTGGAGCCCATCAGACTTCCACATCGGATCAATAAAACGAAAATCATTTGTTCAGAAAGAAAGCCATGGACTGAAAAGAGCATTTCACTTCCTGAAGTGCATTTCCGATATCCTTAAAGCGGTAAATATTCTCGGTGGGAAGAGTGTTCAATAATTTGAGATCATCGAGAGAAAATTGTTCGATTTCCACGACTCGAGGGAAGAACCACAGTTCGGAAAAACTTTTCGCGAATCTCATGAATGCAAATGGGGAAAGCAGACATTAGAAGAAGCAGCTGTCCGTAAACTAGAAAGGGAGGAAGTCCCTGGAAAACATTCGACTTTTTTTCCTTTGTTCTGATCCCTGAAGAGAGGCTCGAGATACTTGGATACTTCATGGACTTGGAGAATCGGCAAAGCTCGAATCTCGATTCTTGAACCAGCAGAACCAGCATCGAACCTATACAAACCAGTAACCAAAGACCAAACCAGTTGACTTGCATACCACGAGGCTGTGCCGACAGGATCGCAGCAACTTCTATCCTCTACCTGCATTCCAACCTACCCGTCGACCTCATTCCGCCATTATACTATTTCATTCTCTTTGGCACTCTCACGGCTCCAGCCAAACCGCGATCCTGGACTCTTCGAAATTACGAGCATCCGCTGCGAGTATTGTACCCACTGTCGTTCGTTCACCCTCACTGCCTGCCCGCCAACCACATATAATAGTTATGGGGTGTTAAAAAGGTGTTGCATTAACTATCTGGCAGTTTTGATCACCTAACTGTTAGCACCCTGGAATCAGACGTTGATTTCCGTTACTGACTATATGTTTCAGGCTCAGGGTGGCCACATGTAGAGTTAATTAATTTTTAACTAGAATTAAGCGTACAGAGCGAGAAAATATATCTAATTCAAATATTTTTTAAGTAAAATGAAAATATTCAATTTTGAAGTTAGATTTTGAATTCTTCGTTTTATGGAAAAAGTATCGAAATTAAATATTTTTTCGCTCTGTACATAGTCTTATATTTGAAAAGAGATTAGTGATGCAGAGCGAAAAAATATTTATCTATAATTTTTGTTGTGTAAAATGGAGAATAGAATTTTGAGCTTAAGACTTTGAGATTCTCTGGGTTTCTAATGATTTCAAGAAATTTTCAATAATACAGGATATTTTAAGAGGTTTCTAGGAATTTAGTGAAATTTTTAAGAAAGTTCAGAGAATTTAAAGAATTTCAAGGTATTTTAAAGATCCTTGTGGAACTTTAGAGGATTTTAAAATATCTGTAAGAATTTTAAGTTTGTCTGAAATTCAGGGTAATGTCAGAGAAATTTAAAAATTGAATCTTGTGGCCACCCTGTCAGGTCATTTTTCCCATAATGAACCATTACGGAATATGTAATCAAAATGTTAATTATACTCGTTTTATTCTACTCAATACTCAAGAATAAAACACACGAGGAGGGAAAATGGAAAGCTGTCATTTTGAGTTCATAAATCGCTTCCGGTACAGTGGCAAATCTGATTTCTTTGGGCATTTTACTTTCGAGTTAGCACTTGCATGAAAAGCACACATGCCTCGCGGTTAGCAGAAACCTTTATGACAGGATTTATATACTGGTTTCGACTAGCGTGCCAAGCAGCCTCGAAACTCGAGACCTTAGTTCACTGACATTCGAATGATTTAACGTGAAATAAAGTGCGGTAAGCGTGCCGTCTGCCCCCTTGTATTTTTCAGTTCTCGCTCTTACTCTTAAATCTCGGTGCAACTTCTTTTAATGTCTCGTAAGCTACTCTATAACTCAACCTTTTTCATCTTCAATCAAGTTATTCAGTATTTTTTGGAAGAATGTCTCAATTTCAAACTTAAATTGGTTCTTCTGAAAATTTGGAAGCTAAATGATTCTCAAAACTTTATAGACTTAACATGTTTGAACTAATATTGAAGATTTTTCCTTAACCAGTTTTGAAACAGATATGTCATCACTGAACTTCTCCAAAGCGATTTGCACAAGATCATTGTCAGTCCACAACTTCTTAGTCCTGACCACATCAAGGTCTTCCTCTACCAGATCCTCCGGGGTAAGTCAACATATTTTACAATTAAACTTAATATATATGAATAAGAACTTCACTGATGAAGTCAATAATTATAATTATATTTTCTTTCATTTATTCTTTGACTTAATGTTCTAGAAATGTACAAAGTCCATTCTAAAATGTGTGATTAATGATACTTGTCTTCAAATCTCAATTTTGGTCTACATTCCACTAGAGGGACGCCAAATTCTCGTTTAAGTGCGAAGAAAGTATTCCACTTTGCATGAATATATTTCGACGCCCGTAGGTCATTCTCAGAACCCATGCCAAGAAGATTTCTTCAGAATTGCACTTTTACAATCCTTCGGGGATATGAATATCTTTTTTAAATTCTCATAAGTATTTCAACTGATAGTTATTACGTGTCGTCTCTCTTTTCAGGAATTTTAAATGAGGCTAGAAACTTTATTAGGGCTAAGTTCCTCTAGATTTTCAGGATCAAAAGAATCGTAAGATAAGCACTAGATTACCTTAAAAGAAAAGTCCAACTCGATAATTAAGAATCGCTTTGCTAAGTCACAAACGATGAAGAAGAGGGATCTATATTCAACTGTGGCAAAATCACGAGTAAAGTTGGAACTTTTATTGCTCAAAAGGGAAGTTTGCTAGCGAATAAAAGTCTCTACTAGTGGTACGCGATTGCGTCTTTTACGGGACGCCCTGTGGAGTCGTTAAAGTCCAGAATCCAAGTAAACTCTGTGGCAGATCCGCTGCTCCGAGTTTAAGGCATCCAGGATTTCTGCATCGTGAAGGAGCTATGCTAAGATAGAAAAGAGATATTATTAGTGAGAACGAAAAAAGAATTCTTGCTGGCTTATTGCTCGTATAGTATAGATGTAGAGACTAGTTGTAAAGAGTGAGGGACGAGGGTGAGGTTCTGGTATAAACAGGATTATTTCCATTCTTCCCATGGGATCATCCCAAAGCCTTATACACTTCAGAACTTTTGATGTCTTCTATGGACCGCGACTTACCTGCTTCTTTGTCGTCTCCGAGACATAAAAAACATATCACTAGGTCACCTTGAGTCACTGAATTGCCATCTCTCTTCTTGATGTTCGGTGAAATCATCATCTTTGCAGCAATGCGTCTCGGATACAAAGGATGAGATTTTTATGATTTACACGTTTTCAGGGAAATACGACTAACTGTTAGGGAAAATAGAAATTGTTCTATTAATAATAATAATTATTGTTATTATTATAAATTATAGTTTATTTAACAGATTTTGGTAATTTCCATATGCCTCTAAAAGATTTCAAGAAGTGTTCATCTAGGAATATTTTTAAAATTTTAGGGGATTTCAGTTTCTTAGTGAATTTTAAAGGATATTCTATTTACATTATCGCTGTTTGAAAGAAAAAATCCTTGACTTTGCAAAAACTCGTATCGTAAAATTTTAGTGGTACGCGGGAGAACGAACTGCCCTGAATAAAGTGATGCTACTCGGCGTTAATGCATTGTGTTGAGAATTCAATTAAAACAGAGCGTAGACAATAGGGGGAGGATTAAAGAGATGGATAGAGTTGGAGAGTTTGGAACACGAGATTCAAAGAACATTACGCAGTTTGAAACTACGCTCTTTTCTCTTTCAGCTCCTTTTAGTCCTTAGTCCTTTACATCATTGTCATAAACGTTTGTTACTGACATCTCTTCTTTAACAAAAAAAGTTGTGAAATTACCTATTCGAATATCAAAGGTGCACCTTTATATTATTTGCATGGGTAATAATTACGGATTCAGAGAAGCAGTAATATTCATTTAATACACATTTTTAATTAAATGAGAGAAATATATTAAATTAATAATATACCTCAATGTAAAATGTTTGTTCTAAATATCGTGTTCAGTGGATTATAAAATAATCGAACGATTCCAGTTTATGTTTATTAAAAGCCAATTCTTCTTGAATATTCACAAAACTCACATGGAGTCAATTTTCATACTCTTAATGATTTTAATGGCATAGAAAGCAGAATATACTTTTGTTATTTTTTATGGTACGAAATTTTATGATATGGAAGTCATTTAACAATTCGTATTGACTGGAAATTCTTACACGCGAAACATCGCTTTTCTCTCAATATTGCACATAATCTATGCAAGTTTGCACGAATCGCATGACTCTTCAGAAACCATTTGCGTTTCCGTCACGAGAAACCGAGCAAAGATATCGTTTCTTATACACCTTAGAGGTTTATTTCTGTGTTTTAAAAGCCATTGTCACGAATCTCGATTTTAGAAGCCTAGGGGAAAATCGAAAAGTGTAACGTTAAGATCGATAAATAATTCCTTGCAAGAGAATTTTGCAAACAATAAATATTCTCCTTGAGAGTGATGGTATTTGAGTTCCTTATCCTTGAACGAGTATATATTCAGTTTATCGAGGACTCTTTAGAAGGAGTACATTGATCGTCATGGCGCACAGAGCGAGTGTGGTTAGAATATTAATGTTAAACAATTATCCACACGACATACCGCCTGTCCTAGGAATCAGCCTTCGCTATGCATGAGTTTATGGAGGGAAATTCACCTCCATAGTTTAAATGCGCGAGTTGGAAGCTTCTCAGGATGATTAAAAAGGGTCGCTATCCTGCCTCAGAAATAAATGCTTTTGAATCCCCTTGAGATAAAATGTGGTTAATGTCACACAATATTCCTTTCTGAAAGTGGGAAATGTTTTATCAGGAAAATTTCAATTAATTACGCTCTAATTTATCCTCTCTAAAATAATCCACTGTTAAAAGTACGACTTCTCTTTCCATTTATGCTAACTTGTCTCCTAATTTTCAATTCTTAGGCAATTTTAAACTTTAATATCATTTATCATTATTAAAATTAAATTTCACAATGTAATCTTTTTTATCCTGCGTGCAGTTTTTTCTTTTTTTCTCTGTTTGGTGGAATCTGTTGGGGAAACTGACAGAAAATATGCATTCGCTCTGCGTGTCTCGACTCGAGTGGTGAATAAAAAAGAGGAGACGACTAAGGGTCGGTTTCAATTATTTACTGCAATTAAAGTGCTAAATTGTTACACACGGAGAGATTGGTGTATGCGATTCGTGAAAAAAGTGTATTGCAGATTCTGAGTCATATATGCATGATCAGTTTCAAGGAGAGTTTATAGAATCAAAAATTTATAAATACGTGCTTTATTCGATTTGAATAATATACGTTAATACGCTTTATATATTATTTATTAAACTCTAATTTTGGAATGAAGTTAATTGGATAAACTTTAATTGAAAATTAACGATCGTTAGTCAAATGTGAATTGAAATACCATTTTTTATAGAGAATTTAATTTCCATTCTCGAATATGTTTAAATCAACTTTGTTTTATGTAGTAGGAACTATAATGATCCGTGCGATATATGCGAGCGATTAATTTCTCATTTTTGCACACCTTTTGCTAAAAAGGTTCCTTTTCAAATGATTTTGGGTAATTTTAAAAGAAATGATTTTTAAGAGAATTTTAAGAGATCTCGAAGGTTGTCGTGAAATTTTTGAAAAATTTCAGTAGCCCTATTATTGGAAATTTATTCGCATTTTTAATGATTTTCTGGCAGGGAAATTTGTCTAAAAATCAGGAGAAAATGTCAGGGAAATTGAAAAATTGAATCTTCCCGACATCCTGAGTTTCATTATAAAAAGAAAATGAGCAAAACTTTTTTGAGAACTGAAATACCTTTGGAGGCTTTTCCTAAAATCGGATCTCGAGACGAGCGACGCGACGCAGTGAAATGACACGTAGAGGCAAGCGTTAATTCATCATTTGTCGTCGCGTTTTGTTTCCGTTTGCGCGTCGTTTGCTCCTATATACTAGGGGGATAATTTGCCGCGACAGCTCTCGTTGTTTCTGCGAATTATTACTAGTTATATGAACGCGAGTGAGGGAAGAGGGTGGCTGAAAAGTTCCAGTGTTCAAAACCATGACAGCCCTCAGCTGAGGTTGGACGGGTTGGACGAGAAACGAGAGGATCGAGGCAGGGGACAGAAATTGCGAAGAAGAAGTGGAAGCGAAATTTCGTAGTCGCGGAATTATTTTACGGCCTGATGAAGACGATCCCTTGAATAATAATTTTTCGCTTCAGTCTACTCTTATTAAGGTTTTCCCACTTTGGCTCTTTCACTCTTTCACTCTTATCTTGTCTACTACATTCCCTGTTGTTTCTTTTTTCGTCTCTTGTTTCGCAAAAGCCAGAACTTTTTTAATACTACGCAGGGCCTACTTTAAAGTTCCTGTTTACATTTGCATATCGTTGTTGATTAAGCAAAACCTCTCGTTGGACTTTTTTCCACCTGATACTTGATGTCATACATGCACTCGTCTGTCAAAAAGTGTTGTTCCTTGATATATTTTTATAGAGAAATTCTTTCTATTCAGAATATCGGAATTCAAAATTCAGGACGAAACTAAAGACGACAGGGAGTCTGAAAGTCTCTTGGAGAAGAGGCGTTTTATGAGATTTGCATTAATTTTCTGTTATAATGCGATCAATGTTTCTTCGGCTGGGATAGATGCTTCACAGTTCTCTCAACTGAAAGCCTTCTTCCCGGAAAATTTCAACTGTAAACTTTAAAGTTGATCTCGAAATAGATTCTGACAGAACAAGTGAATTGTCTCTTCCTCATTGCTAAAATATCTGGAAGAAAAATTCATTCGATATGATATGAAGACAGTATGGGAAAGTGGATACAGCTCGAGCATTCTTTTATAAGATGCTTTCTCATTTTCTTCTGTGAAGTAAATGAAAAGGGGGTAGAAACTACAGTCTGGATAGAACTCGAAGGAAATTATCAGGGTAGGTTGGCAACATGGAACTCCGACGTCCTCCGTTTATCGGTTTCAGATAAAAAGGACTGTAATCTCTTTACCGATCTAGATACTGTACTTCACCGAAGAGATTCGTACATCTTCCAAGATATACTTCTACATGCTAAATTGAATTTAGATTCCTTTGAAAACAGCTCAGATAAAAATATACAAAGGATTTCAATTTTCTTCGAGTATTAAATAATGCCACTGATCAGTTGCATATATAGATTTAGTTTTGAGATATAATTAATATTCTTTTTTCTTCAGTTGCAGTTGTTAACTATTTTTTTTGAATCTGAAGTGGGCGTAAATGAAAGGACACCCGGTATAGGAGGCACGTAAAGTCCGGACAGATAGAGTAGAGTTCCTCTTCTTGTCTTGCTGGGGCCCAAACCAGTCCTACCACCGCCCATCCGTGACCCCAGACCCCGTCATCCGGTCGGTTGGTGGTATAGCTTCTTGCTTTTTCTTCGTTTGCTACTCCTCGTCTCTTGCCATCTCCTCTATTCTCACTTTCTATCACACCTATTATATCTTTAATTCCGAACTAGTTGGAAGATTTGAAGAGTTTTTCAATTAGTGGCCAATTCAAATTTGAAAACGTTTCTTCATTATACTCGAAATTCGAGTCAGTGAAGATTCACTGAGAATTTCATCGAAAATCAGTGATATATCAGGCGAATTGAGTATATTTCAGGAGAATGCAGTAGATTTCTATGCAAGTGTACACCTGATTAGAAAATTCAATTTTGAACTTTATTCAGAATATTAATGTATTTTCCTCAGTCGAATAAAAAGTGAAGGCACATGTTGTGAACCGTTAGAGTGGACGTGAAAGCTCTATTCGTACTACTTGGAAGGTTTTAAGTTCACAGTCAGACAAGTCTTGCAAAATACAGTGTGAAAAAGTGCAAAATGCGAGGGAAGTGACAATTTAGAAACCTGGAATGTCTCCTTTACGTCCTCCTCTTACGCAAGTTTCTGCACCCACACCATCCCTAGATCTGATTTTTTGCTACCTTATAAAAAGCTTTTGGAAGTAAAATAAAATATTTACGAGGTGCCTGACAACTGAAATTTCTTCGGCCTTTACGCATAAGAGGATTACTTGATTATTTACCGAGGTTCACTTTCAAGGACCAACGAGATTACAACGTTGAAAAAGTTTCATACATTGTCTCGCAATATACCAGGATTTAAATTTGCATATGTTTAATCTTTTTTTTTCGCATTGTTTCACGACATATACGCGCAACAATTTCAATTTAAGCTGCAAATTTTGAATTTAAACTGTAAATTTTAAATTTGAAGGCTCAAATTACAAAATCTGTTTACATTTACATGATGAATTTTGGTTAATCCATTATTTCTGCAAATCTAAAAGTGGCCAAACTGGTAGCCATAAGGTTTCAAAGGGGTGCGGTGAACCCGAAAAAGTAGGGTGGGATATAAAATCGAATAGATTTCGCCGTATACGCAATGGTCTCGTTTATTATCTCGTCGATCCTCCCCTTTTCTTTTTATTTTCATTCCATCGCACTTTCGTGCCACTCTCAAAATACACACTCCATAAACTACACAAAATTTTTGGTTTCAATTTTCTTTTCTAGAAAACAGAAATTGAATGTGTAAAAAGCATAAAATGAATGATTAATCTCTTTTTATGTTAATCTAATTCATATTTAAATTAAATTGAATTTCCCGAAAATGTCAATTGTCTTACAATAATTGTACACTGACTAAAATAAATTCAATTTACATTTGTTATTTATTAATTATCTTTTAATTCAATCGATCTTTAGCTTTTGATATTAAATCTTTAAGACGATTAAACGGTTGACGACCTCTAGTTGAAAATAATTTATGATTCCCTGCAAAGTTCTTTTTGTTTATAAGTAGAGGTCGTTATCGTCTTGGCTCGTTTTAAAATTAAACGCGAGGTTAATGTTTTCTAGTTTTACGCTGGATCGTTTACCTTAACTTAATGCGATATAAATTTGATAATTAAATTTTGAATCTAAAACACTAAAAAAAATATACCTTTCTGCTCGAATCAGACAATAATTAAGTTTATGTAGATAAATAGAGTGGATTATCGTTTTTATTCGTATTTATGACTTAAATTCTTTTCACGTTTTTATCTAAAGATTAATCTGGCTTCATTTGATATCAAAAAAGCCCCAAAACAGTTTCAAGCCTCTACCATACTAGGATCGCCCTCAAAATTATCATCCAAGTACAAAAAAAATCATTATAAATATCCAAACTTCGATACCTAAAATTTAAATTTTTTAAATGGTTTCATTAAAATGGTTAATAAACAAATTAAAAATTCTGTTAACAATCAAGAGTTTTGGTTTGAGTTCCCCTGAAGGAACGAATTTGAATAAAAAGTTGGAACTTTCTTGGACTTTGATTAATGGAATTAATTTCTTTGGTGTTGGTGGTAAGTCGAGTTTTTAGTATGAAGAGTTTCCATCTCCCATGCGAAATTCAATGCTTCTATCCTTCAGTCATTATTCACGAGAGATTATCTCTCGTTTAGGTGGAGCGAGTCTGTCGAGTCGAGTATTCGTCGCCACCCTGAACTCAACGCAAGTGGTATAGATGGGGGGAAGCTGCGGATTGCAAAAGGAAAATGGGGTGGGTTTTGGGGGTGGTATATTGGCACAGGGCAGGGGTAATCCGTTCCCTATTCAACGCTAGCGCCCCAAATGCCGCACGCGTATTCCACACGCAGAGTTTCATGGGGTTGTTCTGCTGTATAAATGACATTGATGCACGCTCTATTCAACTTCATACGTGAAGAGAAGGGAAAATAAAAGAGAAGAAGAATAGAAAAGCGAACTAAGCGTCATTTTCCATTCAGCATATACGAAAAATACCTTTTTCTATTTTCTCTACAAATATTTGGGCTTTTTTCCGATTTTAATCTTAGGCAAAGAAACTGAATTTCTAAATCTTAAATATGTTTGAGGCAGTTACATCATTGCTATTAAATTTAATTTTTATTTATTTTTTATGTTTCAGGTCTGAAGTATCTTCACTCAGCCAGAATCCTGCATAGAGACATCAAACCTGGAAACCTTTTAGTAAATAGCAATTGCGTCCTGAAGGTAAGTTTTTTAAAATTTTATTTCAAGCTTTTAGCTAAAGTTTAATTGAAATCTTTTAATTTATAATTATAAATTGTTAGATTCGGATTTTGAGTTTGACTTTATGCAATTTCTTTTGCAGATCTGTGATTTTGGATTAGCAAGGGTGGAAGAGCCCGACCAAAATAAGCATATGACCCAAGAGGTAGTGACTCAGTATTACAGAGCACCGGAAATTTTGATGGGGGCGCGGCATTACACTGCTGCTGTTGATGTTTGGAGTGTCGGTTGTATTTTCGGTGAACTTCTTCAAAGACGAATTCTCTTCCAAGCTCAGAGTCCTGTCCAGCAGGTAAAAAAATTCACTTCGCTATCTTATTTCATCGAAAAGAGAACAAAAGGCGCTTCAGTTACTATATTTGCCAGAGGATTTAAAGAAAAGGATAAGATATAATAATTAAAGAGAAATCAATTCAATAGAATAAAGAAGTCTCTATATCTAAAGTCTAGTCCTGGAGAATTTCTTTGCGCCCACTGTCTATTGTAAAGTCTGAAGTTCTCCGGGTTTTTAATGGCGATGCAATCACAGCCGACGGAAAATAATTAATGGATCATTGTTCTTGACTTTGCAGTTGGAGCTGATCACGGAATTGTTGGGAACGCCGACTCTCGAGGACATGAGGTATGCCTGTGAGGGAGCTCGCTCTCATATGCTGAGACGCGTCCCCAAGCCACCCTCTCTCACTGCTCTTTACACCCTCAGCGCCCAAGCGACACACGAGGCTGTGCATTTACTCTGCCAGATGCTAGTCTTCGACCCCGTAAGTTCGTTCTTATCTTTTTGACATCAGCAATCTAAATTTATCTCCGTACTTTCAATACAAGCTAGCACATTAGTTTCTACTCAAATGTGTAAAATGAATAAATTGTCACAGAAAATTAACGAAAATTTCGTGACTGTTTTTAGGATAAAAGGATCACAGTGGTTGACGCGTTGGCACATCCATACCTCGACGAAGGAAGACTGAGATATCACTCGTGTATGTGCACGTGTTGCTACACGACGAGTGGTGGGATGAGGCAGTACACGGGAGATTTCGAGCCAGCCACGTCGCATCCTTTTGACGATCTCTGGGAGCGAAAGCTCACTAGCGTGCAGCAGGTGAAAGGTCAGTGAGGTCAAAATTTAGCAATTCGACTGTAGAAGCTTCGTTTGAATTTTGTTATTTGTCATTTTATTGTTTCCTTCTACAATAATTTTCACTTAATTGTCTCATCTTAGGTAATTTTCTCTTGTTCAGGAAGAGTTCATCCGACAACTATTTATCAATTGCCAATGATTTTTTGTTTCAGAGGAAATGCACAATTTTATAACGGAACAGCTGAACACGACGCGCGTGCCCCTCTGTATAAATCCTCAGTCCGCGGCGTTCAAGAGTTTCGCAAGGTAAGCCGTAGGTGGAAGATGTTCGCTTCGGCAGGCACGACAATAAGAAGTCGATTTTTTAATCGACTTACCTACAGAAAATGATCCTCTACCTAAATTCCGTGTTATTAAATCCCTCAGAAAAATACGTCTCCAAACTCTCCTCTCCTTATTCCTCACAGTCCTCTTCCCAATTTGATGATGATGATAATAATGACGGAAACGAACGACGATAATAAACATAAAAGTCATTGCCTTCTCGAGAGGAAAATTGCAACGCGAGTACATGTACACGCACGTTAAAGAACTTTGAAGAAAAGAGAAACTTGAGATGAAAAGAGTAAAGAAGTTTAAGTCAGAAAGTCCGGTCAATGCCAGGCTCGATAGTAGAGAAAAAAAATCATAGTCAAAAAAGACATGCTAGAGTACGAGAAGTACCTGAAATGACTAGATTGGTCAAAGAGTCTAACGAATCTCTTTCTAAGTAAATTAGATAAACAGAAATTCACAACTAAGGAGCAGTTTTACTTTGTCGAAAAACTTGCTCGTGAACCCATTTTTCTCTTATCACGATAGCGACAGACGAAAATGTACAACAATACGGGCAGACGTTTGATATCCAGAGTAGAAAATAAAAACAGAAGAACAAAGACTGTTACTGTTTTTGATCTCTTCGCATGAAACCGGTGACGTATATTGCCTGTCTGTGACGCTCTTCCCCCTCCCGACGATTTTCTGATGTTTAATCGAATTTTTACTGATTTTGATTGTCATCTTGCTTACTGCCGTCAAGTTAGAGCAAGCCATCCGCCAACCCAGCACCGTGCGCCGCGTATATGTACACATTACCACTACCGAATCAGCTATCTGCCACTGTCAGCTACTACCACTATCGTCTACTACTACTACCGATCGTTACGTCTCCTCCTGAAAGAACCGATTGACCGAGAAACAGCTATAGTCGGCACGACCTCGCTAAGAGGTACTTACCTAAACTTTACCTTTATGTTTCTTTTAACATAGAACCTTACCATGTTTTTGTTTCTAATGTACAGATTCAATTTTCAATAGCGATCGAGTCTGCGAAACAAGGCTGAAGGCACCAGTGAATTTGAGAACCAATGAAATATTAATGATACAGGGATTTAGGATTTGCTTTTTCGATATTTGTAAGATTAAAACACTTTCCCATTTTTTTTTATTGAGAACTTTTGATCACACGTTACTATCAGAAGTTGTGACCCCTCCCTCCCTCTTATGTATTTTTCAATATTTTTATCTCATGAACTGATTTCTCATCCAAGTTAGTTTAAACAGAAAACCAAAACTTTGAACAATTAGTATTTTTATGGACGATATATTGACTGGTGCCTCCTTTTAGTTTGTGTACAACACGCATGGTGTTTCTTGAGTTTATCGGATCTCTTCGCGAATTGAGTGGAAGTAAAACTAGACTTCTTTGGAAGGATCCTGTTGCTTTTTCTAAAATTTTTATTTAAAAACAAGTTTTTATGTAATGCTTAGTTGTGTTTCAATATTAAAATTGTTAGGTGCAAATTTCAAAATAGTTTTATAGAAAGTGAACTCAATACTCTAGGTTTCCAATTTTCAGTTTTTCATTTTTAAGGAATACGAAAAGCCTTTCAAATTGTAGCTTAACCACTGAAACTACTCTCTTTAATCTCAGTCTGTTATTTCTCGTAGATAGGATTACCAGTTTCTGCTTTAGTAAAAGCAACAGAAAACGAAAACCTGAAATCGACTTATACACAATTGCATACATTTTTACATAAAAATCAAAGAATGCTACCAAGCAACTCCATCTTTTTTTAAAAATTCTCGGTATTAAAAGGCGTTTCTCCTTGAAAGAAAATCTTGTCGCCATTTGTAAAACTCTTAGAACGACGATAAATTATAAGTAGAGTATGTTATAATGGTGATATACTTGTATGAAATGAAGTTAGTATTCTGAGTATCTAAAGTTCAGATAAGCTAAGATAAATGAACATAAATATTATAAATGAGTAAACCTGGAGACACCTTGAATGTTTACACATATATATGCCGTACTCGTCGCTTTATTGTTCACATCACGTTACATGTAAATAATGCAAAAGCTTTCATTAACGTATGGATGTCATGCGTAAGAAGGCCTGATCAACCATGCAGCCTTCAGTTATTTTTTACCTCGAGCGTAATACTCGCCGCAATACTCGTTAGCCGAAGTACCCCCCATGGATACCAACCTCGTTATAGTGGCCCCTGAAATCCACATGAACGCTCCCTTATAGATTATCCACGATAGGCTGGTATTAACCATCATCTCCTGTAACTTACCCCTCCAATCCTGTAGTTAGATTACATTTTATCTAGTTACTCTGATTTGCTTTGCCAAGATGTATCGACTGACAACTCTTTTCGGTAGTCTTTGAAGTTAAATAATAAGCGAATAATCGGTAAAAAGGTTCAAAAGTTTGATATTCTATCTGAATTTAAATATTTACTAGGTTGGAAATATACAATTTATAAAAAAATGAGTTGTCAAAAATAGACAACTTAAAATTCAAGCCATTCTAAATGGATTAATTAATTATTAATTATTCTTTAATAAATCAACTTTCCGCACTTTATCTGGGTAAAGTTTAAATGCGTGCAAAGGTAATCCTAAATTTTAATGATCAGTTATAATTTCATATAAATGAGGTAAATGAGAATCCGCGAAAAATAATTAAAGTCATAATTATGATATTTATTGAATGATTTAATGATTATTGCTTTGAAGAGATATTTTATGTGACATTAAATTTAATCCGACTAAGCTTTCGAAATTAATTTGATGAGTTTGAAATATTCAGTCCTTGGCAAAGCAAAACTTGAGACTTTATAGCTCAAGACTTGGGCTAATTTTAAGTATAAACTAAGTAATAGAACAGTAACGAGTCGCAGAAAATCAATATAAATTGTGAAAGCTGTCACGTATGCTGACAGCTGCATGGAAATCAGATGAACAGTTCCTTATTTTTTGTGGTTCATATAAAAACAATTATCTCTATTAATCATAAGCCCTTTGGAAGAATTTAAATTTGTGTTTTATAAAATATTACTGAAATATAGATCCAGTAAATTATATTTAAATCATCCAGTTTAAATTCTTCCACATGCTTTAAAGGCATGCGGTAATTACCATATGAGCAAATTTAGATTACCAGGGTTTGTTTCCAGAATGTTTATTTTTTCAAAGAAATAATAGTGCACTGCTTTAAAGAACGCCAACACGGACGGCTGTGCGCTATTATTTTTTATTTAAATTAAAAACTTGTAAAAAAAACCGGGTTTATGAATTTGCTCATATGGTAATTACCACACGTCCTTAAGAGAAGTTGCAGTTGTCAATTATATTATCCTGAATGTTTTGAAATGATAAATGGCTGCAGTTTTCCTCTTACAATCATCACTAAAATTCATTCGCAAAGCATCCATTCAAGTAATTAATCTGCATTTTTTCGCAACTTACACAATTAAAACATAAAGTAAGAAAGAAATTCTTCTAATCTTCTGGGGTACAATTTACAGCTCCACAGTGGCACATCCTTCGGAATTGCCCCCGTCTCCCCATCAATGGGAATAAAAGCTTCTTCGAGTTGGACGAATAGTCTGCCGTCTTTTGGACCGAAGCAAATCCAGAAGTTGACGAACGAGAAAACTGTGAAGAAGAGCCAAGAGAGACAATAGACTGCCGAGCAATGTAGCCTGAATTTTTCGACTAGCTGATAACTTGAATTTTAGGAGAGAAACGTAGCTAATTAACGCAATTGCCGATTACAATGCAAGATAGACAATTATAATATAGGGATATTTTCGAGAGACAGAAGCGAGAGGCTGAATGTTTAGTTTCTAAGTTGGCGAACAAGAGAAAGGGAAAATCGAGAAAGTCCCAAATCGAAAATCTCGAAAGTAAGAGGGCCAGTTTTTAGATTTCCTTTTTTATTTGTAACACATAAAGACGGCTGGCATTTAATGACTGTGAGTACCAAAGGTAGAGACCGGGTACACCTTGCACCTTGAAAATTCTTTTTACTCTATTATTTAAAACAAAATAATCGTGATTTAAAAAATATGGTACGTCAAGTACCTCAAGAGATAGAATCACGCTCTAGAATCATTTTCCTTCTACTCTAGAAGCGAAGCAACTGAGCGAGTTAACAGTTATTATTATAACGCCTGCCTGACGTGTTTATATGTAAATTATAAACTCTACTGATCTTAATTACGTGAAATATTGAGACTACCATAGTTAAGAATTACATTAGGCTAAGGGAGATCAATTTGTAATTGAAAAAATTGAGCTGTAATGTAATTAACTGTCCAAGACAGTTTTGAACGAGGCCAAGTAAATATTCTAGGAAACACGTATTCGTGTAACTCTTAAAAGCATTATGTACAGTATGCATTCAGTAGGTACTCGTATCCGTCGTTTCATATAATTTACGATTACAAATTAAGAAAGAGGAGAAAGAGCAGGTGATATCGACTTATCGAGTGCGATAAAAAGAAGCTCTAGGGCTTCCTCTCAAGTGTATTTTATTTAATTACACTAGACGTTTTATCAAATTTCTCTTTATGCATACATAAGTGTTCTATAAGCGACTAGTAAGAATTACTTAAGTGTGAAACGTAATGAGGGAGCCGTACTGATTGATATTGTGCAACGAGCCTATGGCTATTCGGTGATTAGAGTGCGTTCCACAATGAACGCAATTTTTTCGAACGGACTATGCAAGGATTAGGAAATTTTTTCGAATGGAATATGTAAGGATTAGGCAACCTTCCAGGGTGACGATTTCAAAGCAAAGCAGGGACGAGAACTTGAAATGTGATTTTTATTCTTAGGTTTATTTTTTAGTTGTGCAATATCAGATCTCATCATTCAAATTTAAGTTTAAAGTTACATTCAGATAGAATTAAATTCTACTAATAATCATAAAATTAAATTGAAATCTAGTAGAATGTTTTAGTCCAATCCCGAAATTCGTTCCAACATTAAAAAATGTCAACCAGGCCGTAAAAAAACTGTGATCCTGTGATTATATATCTAGATTAATTAAGATGCTCGTTTCCATGCTTTCTGCTTTGCTTTGATTTTCAAAATGATCCTTAACTGACAAACTTAAATCGTAGAACATTTTTTATTTATAACTCAATAAAGTCCTAGGAACGTGCAATTCCTGAAAAGTCGAAAAGAGGTCAAATCTAAAAAGTTCGACAAAACACTGCCGAAAAATACTAAGATTGCAATGTCAAGATAAGAAACAAGGAAAAAAAACGAGAAAATGAAATGTGTTAGGACATTGGTGTATATATGACACGTCCCATTTATTTTCTAGCGTAAATACTGCTGTGATTTGATTTTTTGTCGAGAAATTAAAAATTTGAGGCGAATCACGTCCGCGATGAAAAATTGTCACACAGTGTATATTATTACGTTCTGAGTGTGATTTTAGAATAATTATAATTTAAGTAGTTATTTAGTAAATTGTGAGAGTGTAAAACGTGTAGGTTGATAGATAGGAACTAAGTGTATTTGTCTCACAATTGATTCTTTCAACCCATCTGCATTCGCCAATTTAAGCACTTTTAGTATTTGTAGGACTTCCTTTCTAACGCCAGTAATAATGTTTGTATTTAACAATTTTTTTTCTTCCTAAGAAAGAAATTTAAAGCGGGTCACATGTACAATAATTAGCGGATGGGTCCTTTTTTAAGTTATGCCAGGCTCAAGAAATTGCCGTCAATTTCCAGCACGATTTGTCATAAGTAAAAAATTTTGTCGTATTAAGTATTTTAGCCATGAGCTGTCCTTATGGAAGGCTCATAACAAATAGAAAAATTCAACCGCACACGAAAATTGAGGGAGAACATTTTCAGGATTGTACCGCACAATTCATTTGTAAATAGCTCAATTAGCTCATCTCGTTATCAATGTAAATAGTAATTAAATTCCTTAGTTCGCAGATTATTTGCAATATAAAGTTTAGTTAATGAGGAACTCTAAACTGTTAAAAAAAAGAGGTGTGCATTTATTTAAGTTTTGGAGCTTCCAAATAGTTTTGACGCAGCTTTTGTGAAGAGAAGCTTGAGAAATTGACAATTTAGAGGATCAATCCTAAGTGCAATATTCAAAGATTTAGGATTTTAATTATTTAGGACGATTTTAGTAAATTGAAAAAATTGGGTAAAAAATTTAATTTTTCTCTGACTGAAATAACGCCAGAAGCAATGAGGAATTAATTGTAGTCACTATGTGACTTGAAAACATTGATTTTTGGTGTGAAATGGATCAGTGCTTCAAATTTTGCAATTTTTTTTGTGACTTGAAAAAAGCTCCAAAATTTAAACGATCTCTATAAATAAACTTAATTTAAAGTTCCTCTAAAAAGTACCTTTAAATTTCGTTTGCTTAAATGTTTATATAATTTATAAATTTTCTCCGTAGAATTCATTGGATTGGATAAGCAATTAGATTATTTCTAATGAAAGGGAGGTAATGAATACGTAAAAAAAGAATTTGCAAGAGAAAGAAAATTTCAAAAGAGGTATTATTCCAGATACATTTTTCTGCAAGTTTCGTCTAATTGTAAAAGTGTAAATTTCGTAAATACTAAAGTGTAAAGAATCGCAGTTAAGAGAACTCGTGGATTAGAAAAACCAGTCGAGTGAAATATTGTATAGAAATACTATTAGAAACGTAAAATGAAAAGGTGGAATGGGAACGTGCTTTTGTACAAGAGCTTGTAAATAATCCAACAGCCAGTAAGCGTTACCCTCCCCTTACAATAGCCAGCAAATGCTGCCGTTACAATAAAAATAATTTGAAGAAGTAGATTAGACGAATTTTTCTCTCTAAATTATCGTGTGCGGTTATCTCTTCATTTATTCATTCTTGGAGCGAAGAGTGCTTTTTATACAATTCTTTGTCTTTCTTAGATCTTATTTTTTTCTTCGACTGATACTATTTCTCTTCTCTCCATGACGAGATTCATACCTTTCGCAGATCTCATTGTATTACTCCTTTCTCGAAGCTTCGCTTGAGTCAAGAACGATGAGAAGTTTTTTTTTTCGTTTTGAAAAAATTGCATTCAATTAATTTGGGGTGCAATAATAGCATGAATATTCCGCCGTTTTGAAATTGGCAGCACTGATAATTTGAATTCTGTTTCTAGAATATGTTAATGATCAGGAAAAATTGGGATTTATATATGTTCACCATGAAATCTGTTGAACTAATCTTGTGATTAATTGACTTCATCTTAAGTTCAAAATAATTATCATTAATTTAATATGATTGACTGAGTCACACTTAATAAGTTAAATCGTGGTAAATTAGTGCAAATCACCTAAAATTTATTTAAAATTGCATTATTTTTGGTGCTTCGAGCGAAGTTTTGTGAAATCGATCAATTTCTGTTTTTCTAAGTTGTCGAGGATGATTTTGGCACGTTTAGCTACAGAGATTATCGATCGTTGTTTAGTTAAGTTACCTGTCAAGTGAGAGTGCAAAAGAGAGAATGATTCAAAGAAAATTAATGTTTCTTAATATACGTAGATGATACTTAACAATAAAAGTTCTGTACATAAATAGCTCACTGTAGCTGATCAGTCGGGCATTTAAAGACATACATAGACACGCTCGAAATTGAAAAAAATGTATATATGCACGAAAGCAAGTGCGTACATTCTTGTTCGCTTTGATATTATTATAACACCGAATTTTATGCGATTTAAAAAAAAAGTAAAAAAAAAAAGTAAGAAAACACGCACGATCGATTTGTCTTTTGCATACGAGTATTAAAAGCCGAGGAAATTACGATAGTGGAGGCTAAGATAATTTGTAACACGTATGGTTTCTACGTTATACATATTATGGATAATGAATAAAAAAAAATATACTCCACTATAGCGAATCTGCCTTCATTATGGAAAGTGGCTGGCACAAGAAGCACCAAACAATAAAGTTGCTGGAATAAAGTAAAAGAATGAATTGTAGAATTTTGTTCATTTGCATTTTTGTTTGTTCTTGCACATCTCCTGTCTCTCCTTTTATATCCAATTTTTCTTTTATTCTACAGGTTGGTGAAAATACTTCGGTTTGTAATTGAAATAAAAAAAAAAAATAGAACTTTTTTGCCAACCGAAAGAGTATTTCTTCCCACGATTTTCCTAGTTTTTTCCCTTAAGTATTGTTTTTTTTTTTTCTTTTCATTTTTAGTATAAGTTTGATTTATTCGCAACAACTTTGCTTTCATTTGTTAATACAATATGATTTTATGTACAATTCATTTAGAGAGAGCAACTTTGTTGGCAGAGATAGAAATATGATTGAAGCTTCGAAATTTGGATTTGTGTAAATAATTGTATAATAACAATTTTCAAGTAGTTATATGTATCTTAAAACGATCTTATATGCAAGTAGATGATTTAAAAGCTGCACGCAAAGTAAAACGATTTTGTGATTATAAAAGAAAAATTTCCTCTCAGTTCAGACAGGATATTTTTTTTCCCTGTATGTGTGTATTTTCTCTGAAATATAAATTGAAGTTTGTCATGCGTCGCGAGCTGAAAACTGAAGGGCTAAATCCAACATTCCACTAAATTAAGAATAGGGGTTGTATGAATCAAATATACAACAATTCTTTGCAAAGTTTGTCTTTTATAAAGTAACAATTTATTCCAACACGAATCTGTGATTAATCAAGAATTTTTACATTGGAAATAAACCAAAAGGCATTACAAGCTAATAAAGATATTAAGAGTAGAACAGTAATTAAGATGCATTCCAGAATTTCCAAGTAAAGTGTAAAAAAAGTGCACTTTTTTTATACAAAATGCTCATTTTGTGAAAAACCCTAGATTCTCAGCCTGCGACATTCTGTAAATATGCGGGTTCGTTTTTAATTATTAATGATAATTATAAGCAACTTAGCATTTTTGTAAAAATATATAATTATAGCATAAAATATCAATTTCGTGCTTTTCAATTTCTTTTTCATTAAAAGAAAGCAATTTTACAATTCTCCAAATATGCAGGCCAATTGTATAATATATATCTTAAAATCGATTGTTCGGTAATTATTGTTTTGTTGTCGAAGAAAAAAAAAAGATAATGTCGCTTACGTATTGTAGAGATTAGCGGTCAAAATAAATTGTGATGACCTGTCGTTAGAAACTAAGAGGCCTTAATATATCACGTTTATGATATATATCAGTATAAAATTATTATATAGGTATGTGTAAAAACATACGTACACAACTATGAAGAAGATATGTGTTATAAATATGTGCATAAATTTTTCCGAAGAAATATTAATATTGTCGATAACTACTTCCTTCTGTATTTGCTTGCATTCTCGTGGTAAATGAAAAAAATTATAATAATAAATTCCTTTAATTAATTGACTAATATTTTTCTAGAATCAAAATTAAAGGTAAATCATTTTTTTACAATAACAAAAGAAATCTTAACAAAAACCATCTTTAGATTTAAAAATAGAAGAGTATGAATGCAAATATGAAAGAAGTAGATTATGTATATACAAAATTGGAAATTGTTCACTGTAGATCAAAAATAATGCACTCTTCATGTGTTGATTCTTCAATGTCTTAATTTTTGAACTTCTTCTCGTTGACTGATCAAATTTTCAATACTTGACCTCTTGATACTGTCTGCCAAAATTTGTAATTAAATTTCTAGAATAATAATTTAATTAAATTTGAAATAGACATGAATTTAAAATAATAAATCTTTATTATTAAAATAAGAAACAAAATTTTAAAAAATTAAAAAAAAAACAAAATCAAGTTCATTTGATTATTTTTATTTATAACAGATAATACTTTAAACAACATTTTGACAGACAATCTCAATAAGTTGAAAATCTTTCAGGGCAGTCTTTTCGAGATTTTTTCAGAACACAGCATTTGTGTGAATTTTTGAATTTGAAAAATTTTTCAAGCTTCTTACCAGCACTGCCAGTTTGTCTCCTTACACAAAAATCCTATGCCAAATAAATAATAATTTAGGAAAAAAGTTTGTGAAAATAAGAATTTAAAAACCGAAAATATTAAATATTAATAATGGTTGGCCATGCCGATGAGTCTGCATAATATTTTCTTTTATATTTCAAGAGAAAAGAAAATTTCTTGATTATAGCACATTAAATAGTTTAATACTTGAATCATAATTGACATTTTCAAAAGACTTGTCTCGTTGACTTAAAAAAAAGAAAAATTTAGAGAAGAAGAAAATTTACTGAATAAAATAGCGATGATTAAAATATTAACGTAATATGCAATTTGGTGTGTTCTTTTGAGTTGTTGAAAAAAAAACTAATCGCAAGTAGATCAACGAGCTACCGTAGGAATAGTAGAGTGACTGTAGATTACCTTTTCGACCACTTTGTCATTGTGTTACTAATAAGTTCTCCTGTATGTAAATATTAA
Organism: Synergus gifuensis; assembly: GCA_904066015.1. NCBI lineage: Eukaryota > Metazoa > Arthropoda > Insecta > Hymenoptera > Cynipidae > Synergus > Synergus gifuensis. The sequence continues at coordinate 6,127,346 of CAJFCO010000046.1, forward strand.
ATTAGAAGAATAAGTGTAACTTAAAAATCTATAATTAAAAAATTGTAGATTGTGCACGTTGATAATTAAGAGTTGTACAATTTTTTTATTATAATTATAATCTTGGAGAATACGCGTACCTTGAAAGTAGCCGAAGCCTTTTTCGCGGGTAGATTAGTCACTTGTAGAGTATTGAAGTGAAGACGGAACATTAACTGTGTTAAAAGTGACTTTGTTGGGAGAACCAGGCACAAGACCTCAAAATGTTGTAAATATGCGGTAGATTAATTTAATAGCGTTTTTTTAAGCCCTAAGTACGATTAAAAAACAGATCGATCGAATTTTCGATATTAGGTGGTTGTATAATTTAACGACGATAATAATTATAAGATTAGCTCTAAGTCAGGATGATTAATAACAATTAATTAATTATAATATCATAGATTTAATAAGAAGTGCAGAACGTCAGTTAAAAGCCTGAAAATGTACATAAAACACAAAATCAGAAAACATATATTCTGAAACGTGTGAAAAAATTCCTAAACGAGTCGGGCTTCGGAAAAATCCTGCTCTTTCTTTCCAATGAAATCGTAATTTTCTCTTCCTAGGATTTAAACTAATTAGACTTTCTAATTAGAAGAAGAAAACTTGCAATTTTCTCGCGTCTTATAATTTTATTGTCGAATTATCCTTCAATAAAATGAAATTGTAATTCGCGTTAAAAAAAATGGCACATAGAATAAGTAATTATTAAAATCTTCTGCATCGTATGGGATCTTCAAACCTGGACCAACTGACTATGCAGCTTTCTTCGGATCAAAAAATTACTATTGTAAATACAAAGAGACTTTTAATTTGCATTTCTGAGGATAAAGAAAGGTTTGAGATGCAGAAGAAAAATACAAGTTCGAATTGATGTTATTCGTGTCTATGATTAGTGTTTAGAATTTTGTAAACCAGTTACAATTCTGTGGAAAATTGATTCTCATAATAGTCTTCAATTTTTAGAAATGAAAGTTCGAAAAATTTTGTTTGCATAATAAAAATATTGTGGAAATATCCATAGAAATAAAAATTGTTATATTAATTTATTGTATCTAACTATCTAGCTAAGACCAAAGTTCTGGAAGTCGCTTAAAGATTTTCATTATGACAAGAGTAAAATTAATTATTTTCAATGTAAGAAGAAACCAATTGTACATTTGTTCTTTTATTTGTAAATATTATTTTTTCATTTCTCAAAATAGAAATAATTTTACTGTCGTCAGAATGAAAGTGGATTGTAACTTGCATAAAACTATGTATACTAATCTTGAATTAGATCGGTGTATTAACGAATTTGTGTAAATAATAAAAATATAAAATTCAAAGAGTGGCAACATTAAAAATTTCCAGATTATAAATTATTAATGAATTTAATTAATTATTAATCTTATTAGAACTAGGTTTAATTTATAAAGAAGATGCAAATAAATATGAATAATTTTTAAAAATGTTGACATATAGTTCATGCAGTGCACCAACTTCGTTCACAGATTCACGGCCAAAATAATATTTAAGCTTCACTAAGTTTCGCTTCGAAAATCACTTCTATATCTGAAAAATTCTTTTCACCCTTAACCCTTTCTCTATATGCTGTAAATTTAATTAACAGAACTTGATTTTAAAAAGCAAAAGCTTTCATTCATTAAAATGTCTTCCTGAATAGTAATTATCAATAATAAAGTAAACAAAACTCAATCTGAGGATTTTACTGAATTTTGAGATCTTGTAGAAACATAATCTTATAGAAAAAGGGTTAATTTTACCAAACTGATAATAGTGTACAGTGATATAGAAAAATAGGAATAATAGTAGGATTATATTTAAACAAGCCTTAAAAATATGAACACTTTTACAGAACTGTGTCTACACAAGAAAATATAAACTGGAGCAAAAATTATAATTTCCTTTAATTGTGAAAACTGGATCTTTCAAGTCAAATTCTTTTGGAAAATATTGTCGCGTGATAAAGGAGGCAAAATCAGGTATAAGACTAATAAGGCCAAGATATAGGGCAAAAATGTACTCAATGTAAATAGTCAATTGTAAAATAACTTATGTCGATGCCTATTCTAATGGTCGTAATTCAACAAGAAAGAAATATATTATATATAATATATATATATATACAAATATATCAAATATAAGAAATAACACTATTGTATGACTAACTCAATTTACTCTATGTGTCGGGTTCGATTGGATTTACTGATATAGATTTTGTATCACTCGGTGTACAATGTATAGGTGATTCGAAAAATCGATTTCGAGTTTCTGAAATCTCTTCTGACAAATATCGGAAATATCGGAAATTTCAAAGTAATCCAGACATAATTTTTATTTTAATCGCACTTTTAGAAACTTGAAATTCGATTCTTCGATTTGTAGATTCAATCGTGTCTTTCACTTTATGTAGGACTTGTATTCGAACTCTAACAATCATTTTGTTAATCGAAGGTAAATTAAAAAAATAGTTACCTGATATTTGAAATTTGACTCTTAAATAACAATGTTCAATAATTAAATTTTTAATTAAATTCCGGATATTAAAAAGGATTGTAACATAATTTATATACTCTCGATTAACGAAACGATTAATAGAGCTAATCGCTCTTAAAAATGTCGTCGTGCACATGTTGTAGATGTGGTAACACTATTGGGTGTTTGAATATGATTTCTAAGATGAGATTCGAAAGTTCAATTAATTATTCAAAAACAAATACTTCCGGTATTTGACTACATTTACGGTAAATCGCTCGTTGGAATTAATAATCGTAAAAATCGAAATACTACCACAAAAATCGAAGAATTAATCAAACACACGTGGAAACAACACTGCGAAGAATGATGTAATAATCAAAATGACCAAAATGAGCGAGATACGAGACAATTTGAGATGTAGAATCTAAATAAGGGTATTGGAAAGATGTTAGAAAATTATATAAAAACGTACCAGGCTAAAAATTTCCATACAAGTATAGTGTCAATAAAATGCAATAAAAACCGTAATAGAACATTGAAGACTGGCAATCAAAATAATACAATTAATAACTTAATCCAGATTTTAATACGATTTCCATATCTAAATTCCTGTGAAAAAATTCATTTTTTGAGTATGCATAATGTCTTGTGGTACAGAATATCGAGTTTCCTGTTTTCTTCTGTAAAATATGTACTGCGTTTAATTAATAGTGATGTAAATGTAATATATAATCATTCACTGTATGAAAAAGCGTATAACTTATAAATATTATATTATATATTACAATAATTCAGGAGGCGCGATAATCTGTCCCATAATCTGAATCTGAAGGAAAGCGATCATTTTTAGTCAATGGAATTTAAATAAAATTGTTTAATTCAATAAAATATGATACTTTTTTTTTATTCAACAGAAGAATTTGTTACAGGAGTTTTAGATAGTAGGAAACGAAACGTATTTAATTAAACAAATGTGTTAGGAATCAGCGTTAATCGAATTCAGTTCTCTGTGCAGTTTCATCTCGAAATAAATTAATAAACCGAACAATTTTATGAGTATCGCGCGTCTAATTGTAATTTTAGTGCAAATAGCTAGGTACCTGTATTTCCTGAATTTTAACGTGCTTGGATAGATCCTCAATAAATCGTTATACATGTTTTGATAAATAACGAGTTTTATTTCCCAAAGATCTTTTTCTACTTTATTATTGCAAGAATTGTAATGAGACTTAATTTATTCCTGACCTCAGGCATTGGTGATAAGACTAAAGAATTGTATAATATAGTCCAATGAAAGTCTGTAGAATGTTGATTAATGATAAGGGGAAGTGCTTTTATTGTATGTGGGTAGGTCAGAAAAAAAAACTGTCACAGTGGAGCTTCTGCTCTAGATTTGTCAAAGGATTTGCAAAATTTCAGTTTATGCAAAATTTTGAATCATATTGTTTTATTTTATTTTAATATCACCATATTATTTCTTTGATTTCAATCCGGCTTCTATTTCAGAAATAATACCGAAATTTAAATACTTTCTTTGATTATTCGCTCTTTTGTTTTTACTTTTACTGCATTCAATCTTCAATCTTCTAGTCAATCTTACTAGAGCATGTCCTAAATTAGTACGATGCAAGAAATGCGAAAGGTCTTCAGTTTTCACGAATGCTCAATCAAAACGAGTTTTTGGGTCTTTGTTAATTAGCAACCTGCCTTGGCAACTGGTTCGTGACGACATTTTGACGATGACATACGTGATCACCGTTTACGAACGTACTCAGTTTTATGCCGAGTGCGTCTCGTGTGCAGAAGAAGCCGATGGTTAAAGACTAAAGAGTAAAGAGACTAATTCAGTTTGCCGGTGATCTTCATAGACGACAGATCTTTTCTGAGAGAAGGGTTTTTTAAAAAACAGGAAAAAAGACAAATGTTCGATATCCGGTTTTATCCGCTGCTGCAAATCATGGAAACGGGCCAGATGAATATATGTTTTTGTTGAACATGATGTAACCCGGGCAAATAAAGCGATGACTCGCGCCTATAAGAAACTACATATTTACTATCCATGCGCAACCACGTGTTACACGGAAAAGCGCGAAAAGCTAAATGTCATTGCCAGTATTCGAAAATGAAGTGCATTCTTACGTCAGGATAACAATTCGGTGATAATTAAAAAAAAATAGATTAAAAATAGTTAATCAGACCGAAAGTGCGCGAATATCTAATGAAAATGGGGTCATGAGAAATTTGGATTTATATCATTTTTTAGGTGATTAATTTACACATATATGATCGATCGGGGATTTATTTACAGATAATAATAATAATTTTAGATACTGAGTACAGAGTTTACTTCTGTTTAGCGGAAATGACTATTTCTTTGAAATCTGTATCAATGAATGGTAATGTAAATATAGATCATCGGTTCGGGGAAGTTCGGATTCGGAAGAGATTCAGTTTATTTGAAAATCGAGTAAGGCAAAGAATGAAAATAATTGTTTTGAAATATTAATGAATTAAAATTCAGTCTCTAAGGTTTCTTCAGTTATACGGTTATTTATCTCAATTTCTGAGATTAGTTACACCGACGAGACCTTCGCGAGTGCGCGTTTCTTTTATTTGATAAATTGACTATGTGCTTTCGTCATTTTTATTCGTCTTGGGAGTGTAAACTAATATTTTAATAATATAAAAGAATGTAGATATAAGTGGAATCAGTTATTTTTTAAATTTCAAAATGAAGAAGCCATTTACAAATGAGAAACATGATATTAACTCGTTACTATCTTGAATGACTTTTTACAATCAGTATTACAACACTTACTACTACTTGATTAGAAATATTTGTGATGGCAGTCGATTGACACGAGATAACACGGAAAGTTGACGATAATAATAAAGTAATCGATATTTTAATAAATAATATCTTTATTCTTTAATTAACGTCTTATTCACGAACAATTTTCGGCGAATATTGAAAAAATTAAAAGATAGGATGCATAGTATGAATTCACGTGTATATTTAAACTTTTTATCCATAATTAGTGACCGCAAGAGAAATATTGCACGTGTGAAGGATCGTTTTGAAGCGCGACGTAGTAAAACTGATTATTTATCTCAATAACGCGTTTGAAGATAAATTTACTGGATTTTTTCCTCAGAAACGTCCACTGGAATTTTTTGAAAGAATGGGCAATTCTCACTGCTGCGCTCCAAAGAAAAAAAAGGTAAGATTTAGATTTTACATTTTGTATATATATTTTTAATAAAATATTATACATTTTCACAGCTTTGTCTTGCTTTAGATTTAAAATGTGTTGGAATCTACCTCAAGGTTTTATAAAAATTCAAATAAAAGTTATCCACTCAAATTCAAACTTCGCTCTAGTTTAAATTAAAAATTCTCTTCACGTTTTCATCAGAAATCGGTAGGTTTCAAATTATGAAAGTTTCATCGATTGATAAATGAAATCATTTTATTCAGACCTCAGATAGACTTACAAAGATGGCACCACTATGTCTTTAACGCTGAGAATATTGAATTCTTTTCTGAAATCTTAATTACATACAATAATATTAAATAATATAGTCATTGTTAAATTAATTAAAATTTGTACAAATCACGTAAATTATTCGTATTTTAACAATAGATGCACAAAAACACCTACTTATACTTTAATACAGATATGTAAATGCAGCAAGGCGCACTTTAATGGCGCCTTAAAACGAGTAGGTGGTACCTGAAAGATGCAAGGATACAGAAATGATAAGTGATTATCTTGATTTTCTTAGACAAAATCTTTCAAAAATGGAAATTTACGATTAATAAACCTTCTTTTACTTAATTTACCTGTAGTCTCAAGTTTTTCTTTGACGTTTTTCTTTTTTTTTTTTTACATATTCCTGTGTGAATTGAATAAGTAATAACAATTTTAATAAAAATGCTATCAATTTTATGAAAAAAAAAACTTTTTGGACATAATTATTATAGGAATGATCCATACAATTCAATTCTGTAAATTTATTGTCACATTAAAACGTTTTTTCTCAATAAAAATAAATAAAAACTGGAAATAATCTAAAAATAAAGATTCTCTTGTGAAATAAGCGATTGCAGGTGAAGTGTTTGATTATTGTGCAATATCTTTCAAGGGTCGGTGAAAAGTACACTCAAAGATTGAATAAAATTGCCCAACTCTTAATTGAATCAGCATACATCTTCCAACTTTGATGTCAGTATCAAAGTTGAGCATAATTTTTAAATTCGGTTAAATTCTTTTAACATTTTCTTATGTTATGTAAGTCAGTCTTTGGAACATAACTCAATAGTTGAGTTATGGTGTATGGAAAGTGTTAACTTTACATGATTTGAAATTCACAACTCTCTGATAATTATTATTAGTCAATTGAATTAACTTTTAGAAAGGAATTTGACATTCGTAGTTGTGAAAATTCTTCTCTCAAGGGAATTAAAAGATATCTGAAGGATGCATTCTATAGCTAATGAATATCTCTCGTGTATAATTAAATAATAAATAATAGAAGACGTTTTTTAATCAGAGAATGTAAATCAAATACGTATTTTTCCAGTGTGATACAAAATTAGGAATTGATCAATGATTGCGAGAGAAAGATATGCTAATTTACTAATGGCTAAAACGAATGATAAAAGGAAAGCAATAAAACGATATATATAAAATGATCGTGTAATTAATTCTCACTACCATAAACTCTCATTATGTACCAAGCTCCTAATGGATAATTTCCATCTCTAATGTTCGTATCATTAGTTCGTGCCCCCAGTGGTGAAAAGACCGCTTGCACTTTTGCTATAAACGCTGTATAATAATACTTAACTGGTCATAAAGGAGAAACAGCGTGTATTGTATATTTATGCGTAATGGTGTTAAACTACTCGTGTGAACTTTAGACATAAAAGTTTCGCATATTATATATTGTTTGAATGAAACTTTTCTTCTTGCATCAAAAAATTTGATGTTTTGTTCTTAAAAAGTATTTTTCTTTCTTCTATTTCATCATTTTACAAATGATCAATTTCTTCAATTTTCACAATTACGTCACATGACGTATTATAAAGAATTATAAAAATTCCAAGACACGATTCACAGAAATAATGTCTACTTCAAATTGATTTGTTTATAATGCTAAGATGTTTATAATCATTATATCAGGAATATACTGATTTTCCCAGCCTGAGGTTCCTAAAAAATCGTCGACTGGGTCAAGGCAGAGGAACGATTGCCATTGTTCTCGACAAAAGTTCAGTGAGACTCAGTATAATTATTATCATTGCTCTTAGACAGAAGATTAATGATAAGCAGAAATCGCTACTGCAAAAGGTGATTATCTAAAATGTCTGTTGTTCTAATCAGAGAATGTAACATCACAATCTATTTTCTTATTTTATAGATGACATTAAAATTTCAATACCTATTTTTCTCATTAAATCCAGAGATCCGATTCGATCTTTCATTGTCAATGTAAGTAATGTGCGTGTCGCGTAACTAAAATTCGATCGTTCATATCTTCGAACGCACTTATTTCATAAGAAATTAGATCCCTCAATTTGATTTGTAGATTCGTGAAGCGCGAGATTTATAACAAGCGATTATCCTTGTCTTGTTATTAGCGCTTCCTTCATCTCCTCTCACTCTTGTGAGTCGATATATGCATAATGAATTCAATCATCAAGCATGATTTGTGGCATGACTTGGTTTATCGTTGATTTTCTCAAACTAGCGTCCTACATCTTCTCGAAGGGTGAGCGTACAATTATAATTTATTGAGCTAATAAATGGGGGAAATAAGATATTCTCTACTTAAAATTTGCATTTTAATACGCAGTGCGTATGATTTTAATCTTCGGAATGCAACTTTGTATATATAAATGATTCTTTGAAAATAGCCAACCTGGATATTAAAGTTACACTTGCATGATTGATAGACTGTATAGATCAAAGAATATAAATTATTCTTTATTGTATTATAAGTTGTAAATTGTTTATTTTTATCATTCGTCCTTGAATGGCACGTGTTACTTTATTCCTTATGTATAATTTTTAATAATTTTACAGAGTTTCAATTTCCATAACTGAAAATTGGCAAAAGACATCAGGCATCATCTTCAATTCGTTGAACTCTTCAATTCGTTAATCGAGAACAGGTGTTGAAGTAATATTAAAAATGCGTTTTATTCGCTTTTCAAAGAATCATTTTTTTTTTTTGATCAAATAAATTGTCCTCAATTCATGATTTATTCCATAGTCGTTTTGTTGGCAATATTTTCTTAAACTCGTAAAGCCACTTGAAGTCAACACTCAAAAGAATGGTAACACAGGCGAGAAAATATGTGAAAACACAAAACATTTAAGCATGCCATCTTGTGGGTTCTTGGTCCAGGCATTTCCTGCTTATACCCTCTTCTTGTAGCGTATGCAAATTTTCAAGAGGGAGAAGAATTATGTGCCGCATACGAAGGCTCCACTGTCAGCATGCGATGTATGATTTCTTGTTATATTATATTACGTGGTATATTATGGCACAATTATACTTTATGCACACGAGTAGGCGTACTCCGCGTAACAGCAACAATAACCAACCACTGTGACGTGTGACGAGAATGCAGCATCTCCGTCGGCATGGACGGATTGTGAAATCGGGTACCAAGCCATGAAAAATTTGCATATCTTGACTGCTCGAGCTCGATCTTACTGCTTCGTTTGCTTCTTGCATTTTATCGTTTTTCTTTTCTTTTATTTACAGAGTCGTAAAATCCGCACTAAGCTCGATTTAAATATTTATAGTGCGGTGACATGGAGACCTAATTGTGCACCGCCATTGCTTTATAATTTTCCGTTGAGAGGAGGAGCCTTATTTATAAGGATTTCATTGTATTTATTATAGATTTCGATTAATGTCACATTTAGTGCCTCTTTTGGCACGTGTTTTAAGGATATAAATACAGGTGGAAAATAATATATTTTTGAACAAATCAAGTTCATTTCCCTATTGAACGGGACCCAGTAAGAAAAAGAGTCTCTCAAATTTACAACCTTGGAAATTACTTAAAATTCCTTGAAATTTCTTGAAATTCCTTGAAATATCTTAAAATTCCACGAAATCCCTTCTAATTTCTTAATATTCCATGAAATCCATTAAAGTTTCACTAATTCTTTTTAAATTCCTCAAAATCATTTGTTATCCTTTAAATTCCACGACAAACTTCAAAATCTTTTGAAATTCTTAAGAATCTCTTATTAAAATTTTATGTAATCCTTCAAAATCCCCCAAAATCTTTTTAAAATCCTTAAATTGAATTGATTCGCATAGGATGACTTTAAAATGTCCAATGCTATTCAATGCCTTCCAATTCTTACTGCGGAACAAATCGCGAAAAGCGGGTAAATATAATCATAAAACGAGTATAATTGCAGTGTCGTTTCGACGGAGAGGCGCCTGTTTGAATTTTCGAAAGCTTTAATCTCGAATGCCGCAGTTACTTACTTGGTGGTTTAATTTTTTTCCCCCACTGCTTTGTATTCTATAGCGCGACTCGCCAGGTTCGCTAGTGCATTCTGTTCGCGCTGCCATACCGGATTCTGGTTCGCCTACTCTTATACCTTGCTGTTAGTTTCTGGTACTATTTTCCGCGATTATTTTTTGCAACTCAGTTCCAAAGCTCAGCAACTCCAATGTTACACGTCGTGATGGAAGTGAATTTTTAAATTACAATTCTCGCTCAAATAAAAACAAGAGAAAGTGACGTTGGTGAAAAATCTACCGGCTGGCTGAAGGAAAAGATTTTTAAATTATTTAAAACCAGCGGTTTTACGTTTCGTTAACTCAACAATATTGTCACATTATTAAATTAAAATTTCTTTTTTGACAAACACGTGGCTTTGTTTTGTTTTGACCAGTGATCAGATGTATAGAGATTTTAGTGATTTATATCAAACTCTGGACCAAAATAATTAATGTTAAAGAGTGAGAATATTTTAAAAAAAGTAATATTATAAAAAGATGATGTTAATTTTGTACATTTTACATTATCCTCAAAGTTCAGAATTACATTGATGATGAGAATTGTTGATGATATTGATGATACATTCTGAGGACATGTAAAGAATGTTATTGAAGAAATTCTGGTAATACTGAACCGAGATAGAAATTTAAAAAAACCGGAGGCTATTATTTCCTACTTGAAAAAGTGAAAATTTAAAAGAGGGAGCAGAATGAGTACCAACACTACCATGCGAACTTCGACGCCACCTCGTAGGCAATTTCGACACAGCTTGTCTACTCCCAACACCGGGACCCAAATGGTTTACAGGAATAGATTGGTGAGACGAAAACAAATTACTTTTTTTTTTTTCAAGGAAATTCTGCTTAATTCAGAAAGGTCTTCTTCATTTTATAAATGAATATGCAAAAGGGGGAATTTTTTAGGCTCGGAAACCATAAATATGATATTATACAATTTAGATCTCGATTTAGATCAAGTTATTGAACATTGTTTATTAAATTGAACGAGCTTAAACATAATTTAAAGCGTTACATTTCAAGTCTAATAAATGTTGATCAAAATAAACTTGAAGCCCGAGATTCAAGAGTCAAAGGATTGTATTTTCTTACTTAAGAGAATTTATGTTAGTTTATTTTGAGAAGTTAAAAATGTCTTAATCTTTGGTAGAACATAAATCCTGTTGGCACTGGAGCAGCGAAAGGGCTTCCGAAGAACTTCTTGTCGCCGGTAGTGGGTTCGATGTTCTCCATTAGCTATTATTAACCTCTTGTCGAGGAGGGCTTTACCCGTAGATAAATTTTCGTTTCAGTCTCTCTTTTTTGGCGACTTTAAAGAATTAAGAGACGAACCAAAACATTGCCATCTCAATGGTGTATTAAAACATTTCTTTACACTGCATTTCTTTACACGCATCAATTACACTGCATATCAATTGTTTTGTTATACCAATAGTTTTTATATATGAAAGAAAAAATACTGTTTTGATACTTTTTCAATGATATATTGAACCTTCTAAAAAAAGTGTCACGCTATATAACCACAGCGAATTTTCTTTTAACGTGACCTATCTGGAAGACATTTCACACTCGATTTGCAGATGTGAGATGTATATACGCCCTTTTAGTGAAGCACGCCCGCGCCATGCACTCGTAATACAAAATTTACGAGTATTGCAGTTTCTTTGTGAGACGTCGCTTCCCTCTTGGGTTCTTTTTTCTTTAAGTTCATATATTCGTACACGCGAACCAGGTCTCGTATGGAGTATCGGTTATGTCTGGTTCACGCGTCAAACTCGAGGATTTACTGTCCGTTCGCCCTATACGGTCTATCAACTTCCTCCATAATCTCGCATTGCGAAATTGCTCGTAAAATGCACAAAAAACTCTGCTACTAACAGCCCGTTAACTTAAAAAAATGACAAAAATTATATTTACGAGATAAATCTCGATTTTGAAAAATGACTTTTGCATCATATCATCGTGTGGCAGGTAATAATCGAGAAGTGAAATTAATTACTTGTGTGTGTTTTCTTAATCTAAGGAGAAAAAATATAAAGGTAGAAAACGAATTTTTATGGGAAAAATCACATAATTATCCTTTCAGCGATTCAGATTGTGTAATCGAGTGGAAGCATGTATTCACATGTATTAAGCATATGTATCATTAAGCTGAAGAGGAAAATCAAAGTAATTATTGGTCTGATGGAAATTAAAATCGTTTTCTACTTTATAAATTATTCAGTCGGGTGTCTAAGATGCCCTAGGCCCCTGGGGTGTTTTCAGATAGAGAAAAAACGAATTTGCAAGGAGTCGGCCAAGGCTACAATGTTATGCGTAGGCGTTAGTGCGTTGATGTAGAAAAGTCTTTACTAATTATTGTTTCAATAGTATCGCTTCGTGTCAGACAAGTTTCCGGTTGAATTGTGCAAGAAAATAATAGACGATCAATTGCAGAAATTGCGATAAATGCGTGGATATAAATGAGACTAAGATAAATGAGACTAAATCGAAGAATTTTCTAGTTTATTCATTGCTCTATATGTTGATTCATTTGTTACCGTGTTCAATAATAAAAAGAATCAAACTCAGAGTGATTCATAATCTGAAATCAATCATATCTTTTGATCAAGTACCTGCACATTATCTTCCTAATGATATCTGTGCGCAAGACTTATGGCAACCTTCTATCATATACAGTTACGAAAACTGGTAATTTAATGCTTTCTATTTAGCGCCATATGGGGTGCGTTAGGTGAATAAAGCAATTTTCAACGAGGCCAGGTCAATTACTCGTCCACATCACGATCAAATTGATAGGTCATTAAATGAAACAATGTCCCGCGATATACTTTATAACATGAATCACTGTTGCCATTAACTTTTCATTTCTTTGTTTGGACACCCATGTAGATTTTCTCAAATTTATTAAGTACAACAGATTTCAAGTGGAGAACAAACTAAAATTTGTCTCGTCAAGTGTACTTCATGTGAGGTATGAAAAAAATATTTCCGCCTTTCTAATTACATAGAATGTTATGATTTGAGTAAAAAATATTCGCTGATTGCGTCACGAGATTTCAAATCTTTAGTGGTACCTTTCAATAAAATGAGCGTCTGCTCGTTTTACTGATGCGGATCGATTTGTATATGAATCAATTTATAACTTTGTGTTTATCCGAATGGTCTCCAACTTTCATTCATGATGCAAAACGAAAAAAGAAAATTTGTCTTCGTCTTGTCTATATTTAACAGTTGAAAGCTTTCAACTGTTATTGATTTAAAATTTAAAATTGTATCTATGCCACACGTAGAAGCTATACTTTGATCCATTCATAGCTTTTGCTATATCAGCAGGCAGATGTTTTGAAAGGAGAAACGATGCACGTTACACGGTATTCAATTATAACATATATATATAGAGTATGTTATTGATAAAGTTATGCTGAGAAAGCTCGTAATAGATTTTTTATTTAATTTATGTTCATAGCTTTTGATGACATCGGCCTCAGATTCTATGATCTGCTTTGAAACTTATTTTTCATTTGTTTTGTACGTGACTTCATTAAGAAGAAATAAGAAGCATGTGATTGATCTTACTCAGGATGGTCACAAGATTCAATTTTTCAATTTCCCTTACTTTTAGACAAATTTCCCTGAGAGGAAAGTATTAAAAATACAAGTTTTTCAATATCACCGCTATTGTAATTTTTCTAAAATTTCGCACAATATTACTTTACATCTTTTGAAACTCAATGAAATATTTTGAAATCACCTAAAATCCTAAGGAATCTTTTAAAAATTCACAACAATCTTTTAAATTTTAAGGAATCTTTTAAAATTCCTTGAAATTCGCTGAAATCTCTTTATATTTCTAGAAAAATGTTTAAATTCTTTAAAATTCCACTATGACGTTTAAAATCCTGTAAAATCCCTTAAGAACTCATGAATTCTTTAAAATATATTAAAAATCTATAAAATCCTTTAAAATTTCACGAAATCTTTTAAAAATCAAAAGTAAATTTTGAAATTTTTAAAATTCCATGAGGAATAAATCCGGACAATCCGAATGAATCCGAATTTTTCGAAATCAATGGGATTGAAAACTTCTTTTGAATTATATTGGAATGGAACTATTTTGATTTGAAATTCGGATACAAATTCCGGAATGATTCGGAAAATTTCGAATTGGTTCAGAATGAATTTCAATCCGAAGTTTTTGCTAGAGTTGTACATTACGGAACAAAGGATGGGAATATAAGGATAAAAGCGAGGGGTTGATTGCAGTTATTGGTTTGCAAGATAATCCTAATTTTTCGCAACAATCATGATTGTTGATTGCTTGAGCTTATAACGATTCGCGACCGGTTGGCCGCGTTTGTTTAAATCGCGTCCGGTCGCCCACGCACTAATCACGTACTCCGGCGTTAAACATGAAACTCGCCGAATGCAGTGTTTCATTCATGCGCGACCCACTTAAATTTCATTCAGTGATCAACCGATACCGGTACGCCTTTCTCTGTTTGAAGATAAGTACTCAAGCAAGCGAACTGTGCTGTGTTGTTGGCCCATTGTGCTGTAGATATTATTTAGGATAACAAACGGAGAGGGAACAATAACAAAGTTCAATAATATGCGTATGCATGAGGAGAAATGTAATAACATTCGCAGAAATTGAATGAGTAAAGTCGTATTCAAGCAATAACAATTCCAGCAAGTCTTTCTAACAAACATTAGACCATTTTTGGAATTAGAATGATCGTTAAATAAAAATGAAATAGATTAGATATAATTTATAGCAATACGAAAACAAGAAAGCGAAAGGAAGAAAAAGTTCTATTATAGATTTTTATTTTCATGTCTGGTGGCCTAGAGCAATATCTTGAGGTAACTGAACGATCGTTGATTTAATGCTGATAGCAGAAGTCTTTTATTTTCTCTTCTTTCAACTTCACACGTCAGCTACTGCTCTGGAATGAAGTATTCGTTCCTATAAGCTATAAATTGCAATTATGACAATTTAACGAACTTTTTGCTCACTTAAGTCAGCTTCAGGTATGCACTTGTTTCAGAAAATAGCTGTGAATAAACTCACTCAGCTCGTTACGATTATACATTATACATATAAATATTGTTCATGCACTTGTGTATTATCGATTACTGACAGGTAATGTCATGTTTAATGCAGCTCAATTTCTCTCCGAGAAAGACTTAATTCATTACAAAATAGACAGGCAAATTGCTGACTTTATGTACTGGAACTTTGTTTAGACATTTTGTTAATAAAATAACAAAACTGATGAGTTTTTCAAATATAAAGGAAGCTCTAACTCTTCGCAGGTGATGTAGCTGTAGATCGCATCAGCGATCGGTCTATTAATTAAATTGGAACATGGATCGCGTGAATGAAATTACAATCAGCTTCTTTTCGACTTTTTCCTTCTTTTTGTATTTGCAAAATTCCAGTCCATTTATAGAAAATGGATTTTTAAAGAAAAATATAGAAAATACTGAAATATTTTCGTATTTGTAAATAATTATGTATTTTATTGTAAGCTCAGCGCCCACAGCAAACGAATTTTGTGATTCATAAACGTAATTCAAGACTTTAATAGTCTCGAAATAGATTTTATCATGCGAGGAGAACACATATTCTATTTTAAAATTACATTTGCACGAGGATGAATTTTCTTACAAGACATTGCACAATTCAGTCAACGCTTGGTTGAGTCGCCAGACTGAAGTTATAAAATTAGTAATATTATTATCAGTGTATTGAAAATAACACCAAGATCTTTAATGCAATATGTCTCTTGAATTTATCTTGGTAAAATTCCGTGGAAATTTGTTTGTATAAATTGATAATAAGGAAATAAATGAAAACCGTTTAGCTGTAATAGACGAGATAATAGATACATCACATACATTGTATAACTTTTTATTCGTTTTTTAATGATGCCTGATGATTCCAATACGTATTAAATGCAAAACGACATACTTTATAAAACAAAATGTCTCACGATCGCTGGAAGGCGTCGCAGTTTTGTATCCCACGTAGAGACTTAACGATAAAACCACTCATGTTTCTTCTTGAATAATCTGACATAAAAAAATAATGAAATAAGACGAACACTTATGTATGTGCCTCGACATAATTTACTTTACCTCTTTATTCCTCATTGCTTCAGGCGAGGAGCATGCCGTGGCTAAATTACATCCATATTCCATACCTGTTTTTCTGTTTTAATGCATTGAAAATTATTCCCTGATATTTACTGCATTTCGTTATTATCCGCATTATTACATATATATCTTTGATATCGCTTCAATATGGAATTTATGATTCTGAAATTGTTAATTTCTTCTCATAAAATCTTTCTGAATGCTTTTAAAAATTTAATTAAAACTGCATGGAAAGTTTCTTAATGTAGTTTCAATTGGATGAATATTTATGTGTCTATAGCTTTAATGCAAAATTTAAATACTAAATTACAACTGCTGTCAAAAAAAGGTATAGAAATATAAGGGGTAAAGAAAAGTAAAGAGTATAGAAAAGTAGACTGTATAGAATTTGAAAAATGTTTGTTTTTATTTCGTTATTCAATACATTGAATCATGTCTGCACATTCAATATTGATCTTATTTTTTAATCGATTGATTAACAATATTTTAATAACACTAGTTGGGAGATGATAGAGAAAAAATATAGAAAATCGACAAAACTTTTTTCTGAACGTATTTAAAGGTATCAAATACAAACTTTTTTACACTTTTGTTGTTAGAAGAATGAACAAATGCAAAACACCGAAAGGGATCTGGAATGGAATAGTAATCCATTATAATATAGAATTATAACACATCAGGGATACACTCACATCATTTTATATGATTTTGATATACACAGAGAAATAACAGAAATCGAACTTTATCAAGGTCATTTTCAATTGTTTTAATAACAATTTCCGACCTAATTGATGCAGTTTAGGGCCTGCGAAAGGTCCTTTAAGGTCCAAAATATGCTTCAATTTTTGTTTGCATCAGAGGACACTTTCATTTTAATGATTAGTAGATTTCTGGATACTGTGATACCATTTTTGGTGCATGAGTGTCAATTTATATGAAAAATGATTAGCAAAATTAGGTAGTTATAGATGGGAGGTGTTTGCTCGATCATATATTACAAGTGGTAAAAATTTTTGAAAATGATTACTGAAAATACGTTTCATCACAAAGTCATTGCTAGAAATTAAACAAAAATCTCCGAACTATTGCTATTGTAATAGTTTCTTTTTTCCTGCAAACATTTCTAACATTTGTTTTCATTATTATACCCATACAAATTATTTTTGATACACTTTAAATTACAATCATTTGTAAATGGATACAACATTATATTCTTATGTTGCCGAAGAGCTTTATGAATTTAATTAGCCTAGATTGAAAAAATATTCCTTCAATAAAACTATTAGTAAAATTGAAATGCATTTTTATCATTTTCGTTCTTCCATAAATATAAATCTTTTATTTCGTAAATATTTTTTCAGCCTAAGCTAAAACTTATTGTATACAATCTTTTTATTTTTGTTTACAGTATTCAGTGTGCATACTTTTTTTTATTTAAAAAAATGTGCAGTAAAATCCAATCCACAGATAATTTTTTTTGTATTAATTTAATTTTTTTTATACAAAAACAGAAAGTATACCAGATGTATCAACGCCCCCTTTGACAATGCGCACGCTTATTATTGATTTTTTTATATCATAAAGAATATAAAACTTGCAACTTGATGAACTTGCAACATGATAATTAGAAAATTATTTTCAGCCTGGCACAAGCCCATCAAGGTATTTAAAAGCTTTATTTTCATGAGCAACACGCTCATCAAGATCAGGCGATAACGTGTTGATCAAAACATCTAATTGCATGATTTACATGTGCCAATATTAGTAGACTTTAGAAAGCACAATTAGTATATTTTTAATCACTTAAAATAATTGAAGTTACACATTGTTTATTCTGCTGTGCCTGATCAATCTTTTTACAGTGAATTACCAGCATTTTAAAAACCTAGACGAGAGGCAAAAAATGAGACCCTATTACCCTTATTCTATTAGACGAAATTGACAAATGAATGACATCAAAGGATGCCGTAAAAAAAGCGAAACAATTTTTGCCAATTAAACTACCGCCTTTTATTAGTCTTGATTCATAAAAGCTGCTTTTTGTCCCACATTTTGCCACTTTTCCTCTCTGTTTGTACTTTTATTGTTGGTTTTAAGCAATTCTTACTTGATATCTTCTTTCATCTAAGCTTAAACTTATTCTGGTAGAGTAAACAAATGTAATCTGTATCATTTTAAGAATGTTTTCAAATATATGCAAAAATTAATTAAATAGGAATTGTGTTTTCCTTAAATTCAGAAAAAAATTAATCTTTTCGTGTTGCGATTACATTTCATTGTTCTTGTGTATAGGTATTTTTTTTTATCCTAATTTCTCTATTCAACTTATTCATCTTTTTTCTATTAAAACAACTTGAATAAATTCAAATAATCTTCTCTTTCGCGGGAAGAGCAGTAACAGGTATTCGTTCAAGAAAGTACACTCTTATTCCGTTTCGAGGCGCTGAGAAACATCGTTTTAAATAAATCTTGAGTCTTTACAGTTCATGCGTTTGTCTACTTATAAACCTGGCAAATCTCGTCTCGAAATCGAGTGAATACGAGAGTCTCGCGTCGCGTCCCGAGACATGTGGTGAACAGATTAACCAGGGAAAGTGATCGAAGGCAACTACAAGGTCGTGCATAAATTCTATTCTCTCTAGTTCAACTGTTTATTCGCGTACGTTTTGCATGTTACTGAGTTTGCTTTTATTTTTAGTGCTTAAAACTTATAATTTCGCAAGAATGAATCCGGACGAGCCTAAACGGAAGCGCATGAAAAAAGTTATGAGATCCTCTTTAAATCACATGTTTGAAATCAGGAATAACGATGTGAACAGTGAAAAATATGCGGTTTGCAAAATGTGCGAAGGTTATCGAATTATCAAAATGACAAGCTCTAATACATCAGGACTTCATAGACATTTGAAAGCGTATCATAACAAAATTTATCAAGGCACACTTGCTGAATGTGACAAAAAGGTATGATAAATTTTCCAATAATCGTGAAGGTCCTGATAATCATGAAAATGTGTGAAAACTTGAATAGATAAAAATTTTATATCACTGAAATTACAGATAAAAAGAAAGAAAATCTACACCATGATTATTAGGAAACGATTATTGAGAGATTTATCTTATAATAAAAATCGATTGAATATATTTGTAACAAGAGTTTCCTATCCGAAATTTGTATATATAATTTTGTATAAAATAGCATTTTATCTTAAAACTAATTATTAACATAATTTGTTCTTCAAAATCAGTAATTGGAATACAAATATTTTCATAAAAAACATCAATCTATTAAAACCGTGTATAAGTAACGTAACTGGGTAGTTGTAACCATATTTCAAGTTTTCAGGCATTACATTAAAAAACTAATAATTAAAATTAATTTTTCGTAGTAGATAAACGTAAATAAAACAATAAAGAACGTTTATCTACTGGAAAATGCATTCTTTTCTATTTGTTTACAAACGAGATGCCTGAAAAAACGAAATCCGGTAAAGTAATATAAATTTAAACTCTTGTTTCGCAATTTGTAGAGTGATTTACCCTCGGATTTACCTAATGAACGAAAAAGAAAGATAAGAACAGCGAGAAAATCAACGTTCATGGACATATTTGAAATTAAAAGAGATGAATCTAACAATGAAAAATATGCAGTTTGTAGATTATGTGAACATTATCGACCTATCAAGATGACAGATTCAAATACTACGGGACTACACAGGCATGTGAACAGATATCACAAGCAGTTTTGCAAGGAAATGCAACCTGAATCTCATGGAGAGGTAAAAAAAAATACAAATTATTGACCATTATTTGTCTGAAACAGTAGAGAATATTTTAAACGTTATTAATAAGTTAGAAAATAATTTATATTGTTTTATGAATAACTAAATTATAAATAACTGTATTATCTAATTATATATCTAATTATATAATTCATTGATAAACTGCTGTATAGTGAAAGAGCATATCAAATTTCTCTCAGCGAGAAATTTTATATTCCCTCCCAAGATACAGTAGTCAATATTTTATTAAATTAAAAAAGAAAATATAAACTCAAAATATGCATAACGAAGCGTTTTGACGATAGATATTAAATAAATTTTAGTTCCACATTTTTCTATCATTAAGGGCATGTGATAGTTTGCCATAAAAGCAATTGTTTCCCCAACTTTACGCTCGCAATAATAAATATTTTTTGCTAAACCTAATCCATTTTTAAGGTCTAGTTTTAGCAAAAAATATTTATTATTGCGAGTATAAAGTCGGGAAAAGTAAATTTGCTCTTATGTTAATTACCACATGCCCTTAATTGTGTTAATTTTTACAACTATCGTCAAATCGCTTTCCAATATAAATAAAGCAACTAACCTTAGACACCTTACGCAATGCAATCGTGGGAACGCTAGTTGAGAATCAGCAAGAATCAGAAATTTTGAAGAAAGTTATTGAAGCAAATTTAATAAAGCTAACATCACGAGGTTGAGTAACAGAATAAATGCGATATTGAAGTGGCGCTTTCGACAGTTTCGTCGTTAAATGAGGGGAACGTAGGGCAGTTGATGACGAGGCGTTTGGCCTTGAAAAGAGGGGATACACAGATGTGAAAGAGAAGGAAATAGGCGTTCTCTCTCACTCCTACGTGCCTCTCCAGTTTTGTTACCGACAGAGGCTTAAACCGCAGTAAAAACAGTAAAAATAATATGTAGATTCTGGAATGCTTGGTAATCAATTACCAATCAGAAGTCAAATAGAGGGGAAAAAACGCTCCTGATTGGATACGGTCGATAGGGAGCGTCTTTTAGAATCTGCGTTGTTCTGGCATTGTAAACTGCCTCAAAGTTCCGCTTAGAAATTCGGCCATCTCACTACGTAGCAGTTACACGTAGTAGCCTCAAGTGCTTCAAGTTGGAGGGGATTGTATGAGTAAGAGAGAAAAAGGTATAGACGCTCCAATTCCCGCATCAAAACTTTTCCTTATCATTTTACTATATTTTACTCGAAAAAATAACATCTTTTAATTAAACTTTTTATCGAAAGACGCTTTCAGAACTATTTTAGTCCTACTGAATTCACTTTCAGTTTCTTGTCGAAAAGAAACTGCAACTTAATAAATCTTCAGCAAAGACAACTTCCCAGTAAATTTGTATTTTAAAAAAAAAAAAAAAAACAATTGAGATTCCTTAAATACCAAAGTCCCACTCAAGCCATGCAATTTATCTTATTGTGATTGAGACTATTTTTACTTCTTTTACGCCGCTCTTCAATGGAGTACCTGACGCTAATTAATCGACTTAGACAATGGAGTACGCATTAACAATGGATAGTCGCACATTCTCGGCCCACATTAAATTCCGTGTTATCTGAATGCGATTCAAATAATGCTCTTTTATCTAATTGAAATATTAAGTAGATCTTGTTAAACATGACTTCTTCCTTTCAGTTAAATAAACTATATATCTTGGTGACCTGGTAATAAAGGTTGAATAGAGAAAAATTAATATTTTCAGCATAAAAATGAAAATTATTTTATTCTTTTGAATGCGCAATTTTTCCATCTGTCTAAATTAAATGCCATCATAACGATAAGTTATCTCCGAAACTAATTCATTTCTATTTCCACAGTGATCGCCACACTTCTCAGAGTAGTTTCCTATTCCACAAAAGAGATCGTATTTTCAATATATTTCTAATCAGTTCACAAAATATGTTTAATAAACTGTTTTATTTCTTTAGAACTAAAATCATTTTAATCCACATATTTGAATAGATTTCATCGGTAATATATTTTCCTCAATATTAGCAGAAGATAATTAATTATTAAAGTATAAATAAATATCAATTTAAATATTGTCCGACTATAAGTTATGAAAGTATAAGTTATAAAACGATTTAATAATGAAAAATTTTCTTTTCTCATTGGTGGATTTTTGGACAAGGGAAAAATCGCGTAGGCCTATTCACGAATACAAATTCTTAATTCTTTTCAACTCAACCCTTGTTACCGCGGACAGTAGAGAAAAAAACAATGATATTTTTCACAGTCTTAATGATAATGTCGAGTTTCATAATTAAAAGTAAAACTTCCTGCGGTGAATCAATTTTCTTTTCGGGTCGCACGGTGCACACAAGGACAAGGCAAGAAGTCACTCATACGACAAAGTATTGTTGCAACAACAATGACCGATGGCCACTCCTTGCGGTTTACCGTTGTAACAGCCACCTACTATGAGCAACTGCTGACAAGGTCATAAATTATATTTCACAATTATGCGAGGAGAAGCGAGGACATGTGAGGAAGAGAAACACGGGAATATTATCCAGCACTAACAGAAACCGGAACTTGTTTTTATTTTGTGTGAACTATGCATTTACATCTAACAAACCATCCATGTCCGATTAATGAGCCGTTCACATTATCTTCCATATATGGGTCATTGTCAAATTTTGCTAAAAAAAGTGAGGAGTTTTGTCTATAATAGATTGTATAATAATAGAGTTTTAATTAAATGCAATTGTTGCAGATAATTCTGCAGCCAATATATCTTGCTAATGAATATTAGTAGAGAAATAAATCAAGTTTTGATTATTGAATGGCAATTAAAACGTTGTGTATGAGTTCAATCTGACATTAGAATCTCTTGTATATTCATTTGATTGACTAGAAATATGCTACTTGCTGCGTAACGTCTTATTTAAAATAATATAAACACAGTATGTAATTCTATTTCACTTTGGAAGATCATCCATGAATTCAATGATTTCTTTATTCCAAGAAAATTATCTTCTTCTAAATATCGAAGGTTGAAAGTATACTAGCTTGGACAAAGAGCCAATCAGTTTTGTGGAAGAATGTTCTGGAAGATCTTTTACAGTGATTAGAACTAATCGCGAGATTTATACTAATCGCTATCGATCTGAAATCTTGACAATGATCGCTCCATCTAATCCATCTCTGAGCACATAACAATAATCGTGTCTTAAACGAAACACGGTCACGGACGCGTTTTACGAGAAGTAATCGTATAAGACACGCGGTACAATGCAAAATACGGTATGGTGCCAATAATATAGTATAAATCATTTATAATCGAGGAGTGGCCTCTATCGAGGGAAACTTGGCTTGTACGAGTTGTCAAATAATGATTGGAAATGCGATTCTTGAACTTTAAGATAATTAATCAATTCATGCCTTATGAGAAATGGGAAATTCCATGTAAAAACGATTATGACTTAAAAGATACGAAGAAAAATAAAGACAACTCCATCTTTCAATACATGAAATATGAAACCCGTGAGAATAAATCAAATCCTTCATTACTTATTTCTCAATATAGCAAACTTTATTTTCCACGTGCATCATTTTGCACTATATTCTCTAATTTGCTCTTATATTGTCTAATGATGCTCTTTACTATCAGATTGACTTAAATTCAACATCAAAATTAGGCCGGACCATTATTGAAGTATTTGTAGAATAATTTGGAGAAGTGGATAAGTGTGATAGTTCCCGGCCACTTCTTTATCCATTAGGAGTGATGTGTCGGGTTTTGTTTGCTAAGAGGTATTGCTAATTATGCAGTATTAACTTATACTTCGCTAAATGGCTGAAATTGAGTCGCCAACTGAAGGTTGATGACCGATCTTGTTTACCATTTACAATATCTTTTCCTCATCTCTAGGGCCTGTAAATTACGTAATATTTATCTATCAATGATAAGATAATTGAAAATTTTAACAAATGGTACACTTTCATTATAGAGAAGAATTCTTTTTCTCCTAGAACAGCCCGGTTAAAGTGTCAGCAACTCTAGCTTTTGCTCCATGTAATTTTAGATCCAACCTTTTTCCAGACATCATCTATGAAGCTCACTTCACTGATGGCGAGAGTTTCACACGTACTCGATTCAATACGCGAGGTTTCAGATTATTTTTTCCAGAGGCATTATATGCCAGGGAATTTCAATTGCGAATGCGACTGGGTCTATGTTTGCCTTGTATTTGGAACGCATTCCACGAACCCGGAATTAGTGACTGGCCTCGATCCTACTAGACGTAAAGTAAACTTGCTGAAATTGCCACGAACGAGCTAAGCTCGATCAACTCCAGGCTGTGGTGAGAAACTATTAAAGCTCTTTGAATATTGCAATTGCCCCCCAGAATTGACGGAATTCTTGGAATGAATGTTATGTTTAATTCCAAGTCCTCGGGTCGAATTAACAGTATAGGATATCTCAATTTTCTTATGTTAATTGATGCTATGAGTTCTGTTCGGGAAACAACTGCAAAAAATCATCATTGCAACAACAAAAAGATCTTTCATCTTAATATTTTACTTTCATTCCTCGGATTACATTTTACATGATTGAATTAACTTCTCGCACAAGTACAGAAAAGTTTCGCTAAAGGAAAATACAATTTTATTGAAATCATTTTCTCCTCGTGTATATTTTCCGACGTAAGTAGACAACTTTGTTTAGTTATTTCCTTCTCAAGATTTTAATCCGCTTATATACCCTTGAATATGAAAAATACGCCTGTAACGATCTTATCAGCCAATGCGCGAGCAACAGGCGGATTAATAATATTATTGACAAGTAGCGGTGTTGTGAGTGCGTATACGTATATACAGATATGCGTATACAGATATATCTGTTTTACAACCGTACAGTAATGGCTGCTGTGACAAATGCGAAAGTGACGGCAAGTCGAGTAGAATAATTGGTAATATCGGTGTAGCGCATCGATAAAAGGGCCGACTATGTCAGGGACAAACGGTGCATTGTTTCTTGACCTTATCCACACTCTATCGCTTATCCGTTTATCCTTTATATTAGCGGCTAATGTGCCCCGGAAAGTCAAAGAGAAAAAAGGACGCAATCGCGTTCAATTCGCCAAGTAGGTAACGCGTTTCCGACGCTTTAATGACAATTGATGTTTCCGACCATTATGTTCATGCCTATAGAAATCAGCGATCCTAAATTTAGAAATTTTAACTTTATTTTTTACGTTTTCCTTCTGTGGAAAATAAATTAATTGCATGGATATTGGATTCCCCATTTTAATTTGACAATAGAAGCGGATATCACGTAAATTTACCGAAATTTAGAATTGCTGAAATTTTTGTTTAATATTTAACTTCGGGAATTTGAAATTTCGTCAATTTTATAATTTCGGGAATATTACAATTTCAGGAATTTAAAATTTCTTCTCTACTTTTTCAACTTCAATATTATTCACTTGCAAATCGTTGCTCATTATCATTATATATTTACATAGAACAAAAATATCTTTAAAGTTTCCTCACATGCATTTATCATCCTTTTCTTCGAGGAATAATTCTATGCTCTTAATATCCACTGATTTACTTTTAATTGTCCAATTATCTATTGTGCATAGTTATAAATGCATAGTTTGACATTTCTTCCGGCTTCAATAATTGACAATTTGCAAATCTTGATTGATTATCTGTCACTTGAAGCAGGAGGAGCTAGGGCTTTTTTCAAATTAAAAAGCAATTAACCTAATACTATCATTTGCTATAAAAATTTTTTTTCGAAATAGACTTCTGTGTAGGTGGAATTCAGTTTTGCATTGGAATTACAATATTATTTGGGTTATCTGGGCAGCAACAGAATCCCATAAATCATAGCATATTTTAAATCCTGGATCAACTCGTTCTCAATGTCTTTCAGGTTTGCACGTGCTGCTTCGATATTTTTTTTTAAGTGTTAACTTACGATTGTCGCGCGTGGGTTCTATTTCGCTTTGTTATGGTTTTGGCCATTTGAAAAGAAAAAATACATAGAGTTCACTCTCCTTGAAATGAGTCGTTAAGGCCAAGGTTACCGAACTTTTCCCACTGTTTTGCATAAAGAGATGAAACAAGTGCATAAATTTAAAACAGATGCCACAAAGAACTATTAAATTGATACCAAATAAATAAAATTGCACTTTTTACATTACTTTGTATAAAATACATATATCCTCATGACTAAAAAAAATATTCTTTTGTTTCAGGTGAGTCCACTTTCGGTTGATTTACAATCTAATCTGTGAGTACAAAAAATGATAAAGTTTATAGAAATTACAGAAATTATTGGAAACTGAAAAAGCTCTAACGAGAATATGGTAGAATAGAGAGTGGCGTTTTATAACAAAGATCAAGTGATTTTTCTGTAAAACATGAGCTCCTTTGAATGAGAGAAATGAAGAAAAGATCACAAAGGCAATTACTTGCGCAAGAAGTAGAGTTTCACGGGTTATGATAAGCATAAGTGACACTTTGCTAGGGTGTGCTTTGTCTAACCGGCAGAAAATTTATAGGCCTTCTTGGTTTTGTCACTGATGCTTGGAAAATGGGACAATACATTGTCGCTTATTTTAATGACCAATGCAAATATACATCATTAGACCTCGTTGGGCTCGTTTGTGTATATTTGTCTTTATAGCTCCTGCATTGCCACAGAATTGCAGACATATGGTAAAAGTCGTTAATACTTTTACGAGAATTTCAAAAATAAATGTAAAACTTTACTATTTTGTTCGTTTTACATTTTTTAAATGAATGCACCTGGCACCTTTCATTTTTGGTCTTCTTAAAACTTGTTCGGGCTTACTTGTCAGACGATTCGTGGGTTTTGCGATATATCTCAACGAGATGCCGATGCCATGCTGATTCACCGAAGGCGCAGCTGAAATCAAGTCGATGGGAAATACCCACATCTTTTTTCATTTTTTTCTTTTTTGCTTACTTTCTTCGCATCGACATCTTCCTTCCACTGGAGAATTTAATCTTGCTTTACTGTTGTCTAAGTAATTTTATTTTCATTTAATTTCAAGTTGATTTATAAACTTATCTTGAGCGTTCCGTACCAATCGTCTATATTCGAATAAAAAAAGTTCAATGCGACATTTCAATATTATGAAAAAAAATTAAGCGCCGCTTTCGCTTATTGCAAATCCTTAAAAAATCCATAAAATCTTTTAAAGATCAGAGAATGTCTTGAAATTCCTTAAAATTATTAGAAACCTCATGAAATTCTTCGAAATTTCACGAAAACATTCGAAATCGCTTAAAATTCGTAGAATCCTATTAATAATATTATTCCTCAAAATTTCTAAACATTTAAAATCCCTTAAAATTCCCTAGAGTTTCCTTGAGAATTCTAAAAAATCCTTTTAAATTTCCTCTCTAAAAAGGTGATGTAACGAAATGTTTCTAAAATCTCGCATACATTGTTATTTCAAACCTGCTCTCTAAATTTGAATGAGCGAAATTCCGCTGGTTCAGATTAAGAGAGTTAAGGCCTTTTAAGGCTTTTGAATGACTTGAATTTATAAGAAGTTAAACAAATACATTGATGGCATAAATATTAATGGAAAGGAAAAAAAAAACAATTGCAGAGAGCAATTTTGTTAGGAAAACAAGACGTTAACCTAACTTGATAGAGTTGTGAAAGATTAGAATCTTATGGCAGGCAAAAAAGCTGCAACACTTGCACTTCAAACGGAAGTAAATACGGATGAGGAATGGAATTTGATTTTGGAAAGACCGGGTCTTGTGGTTGTTGATGTTTATTCAAATTGGAGTGGACCATGTTCGGCGATGGTGAGTACTTTAAGAAAAGTGAAACTAGAAGTTGGTGGAGACCTGATCAGCTACGCTCTTGCTGAAAACGATAACATCGAAGCCCTGGAGCGATTTCGAGGAAAAAGTGAACCAGTTTGGATGTTCATTCAAAATGGACAAATGGTAAATTTAGTTTTTGGTGTAAACTGTCCCAATCTGCAGAGAATTTTGATTGAAGAAATTAGAAGAGTCAAGCAGGATGAACCTGCAAAGTGGTCGATACCTGTCACAGAGCGTGGACCAGAAGAGGAAGAACGATGGCAAAAGAAAGAAAGCATTAGGTATTTCATTATGATTTTAATATGAACAAAGAAATATAAGAAATAAAATAATAAAATGTACAAAGAAAAGAGATCGAGGATCGAAAACGGATGGCAGAAGAAGCAGAAAAGAAAGCGAAGTACGAACAATTCATGGAGCAGATGATGTTCGAACTCTGCGAAGAAACAGCTCTTGTTTTATATCCTTGGGTTTTTCGCGACGAGGAAGGAAATCGGCTCGAAAAAAACAGTTCTGTTCCTTACTTGGAGCTCGTAAACGAAATGTTTCCAGAATGCTTTGACATTGCTGAAGAAATTCGTCTCGATTTGGATGAAGAAACAATTGAAAAAATGTTTGTGGAGAGTGAGGTCACTATAACCGACGATTTAGTGGAAGGTACAATCCGCATTTTATAGATTAAGATTATAGATTTTTAACAATGACGTCAATTTACTGAAATTGAAACTGAATGTTTAGGATTGACGGATGGAAGATGCATGGTAATGAGATTGAAGGGCAGACCTCCTCATCCTGATTGGCCAGTTCCGCATCCTCACATTTGTGAACCGGGCACTGAAAGATGTCCCACTAGAGTGATCAATGATGTCGAAAATTACTTATTAAATATCATTAATGATCAACCTCCACCTCTTCTTTCTGCATTAACTAGAATGCATTTTGATGAACCTTATGTAAAAAGGCATGTTTATATTCATGAACCTGATGAAAATATTGAAGAGGATCACAGAAGAGTTTATCCAGCTGTTTGGGTACCTCCACAGGTACTTTCTCGAGTTTCTTATATATATAACTGGATCATTTAAGAAATGATTCACTATATTTTTGTTTAAACTCAGGCTAGAAGCAAGGTTCATGTTTTCAAAACCCTTTTTCCGAAATATATGGAAAAATCTCATCCGTATGAGGAACCAGTTCCTCCACTGCCACTTTGTAGTTTTAAATACAATTCTGACAAACTAGCTGTTGTCCAAGAAGCTTATGAACTTTTTAAAGATTATATCGAATATTTCGGTGCCTTTGAATATGACAAACCACCGTTTGCAAAACGTTTAGCCTCTACGCCTGAAGCTTTTGAAAATAAGGTACTTTTGAGCTTTTATTTATAAAGAGATTTTTTATGGATTCTGAGTTTATTAAAAATTAATCCTTTCGCTTTTAAGATCAAGTACAAAAGTGGGAATGAAGTGTTCGTAGTCGTTTTGAGGAGAGTTAACAACGAAGCTTTTTTGGCGTTTGCTGGCATCGAACCTTTTGATATTAATGAGAACAATGATGAAGTTTTGGAAATTATTACAAATTACTTCCTTGTGGATGTTGAAGATTTCACTGTTGTTGAAGAACTTGCTCAGGATGAGGAAGAAGTCGAAGAAGAAGAAGAGGAGGAAGAGGAATATGAATTTGAGAGCGATGAAGAAGAAGAACTGGATATTGGTTACGGAGTAGTTGAATATTCTTTCTTGTAATTTAGATTGTTTAATGAATGAAAAGCAGAATATATGCAATACAACACTCGATTAATTTCCTCTTAATCTTACAATGATTGTCAAGGATGCATCACTTTACACATGCGATTAATAATCAAAATCCATCAATGTGAAGTAGCGTGAGCAAATGAAGTTCTATTTCTGTTGAGATTTCTCAGAATTTTCTTATTTTTCCGCCTGAATTGTGTAATACACGCGTAACTCAAATGTCGATTAATGACAGAAAAGCATTATTAATTCACTAAATGCCTGTTTTACGACGCAATTGATTTAAGTAGCAAGTCTTTTGTTTTTAATGCATCTAAATTCTAAGATATGGCTTAGATATACAACATAAATAGTACCCAAGATCATTTTCATGCTATTTAAAAATTCTGACGCCTCTAGAAAGCAATTTTTCAGCAAAAACATGAAATAAAATCTTATAGAATCTTATAAACTTGCTTTATTTGTGTAATGTAACAATTATCTTGCGTCAGAACCAATAACATTAAACACGTGCAAAAAAAATTAGCAATCGAGTGAATCGTTTGCATACAATGAACCTCAGTGGCATTAAATCGTAAATCTGGTTAGGACTTACTCCTGTTCAACTGAAGTAATCGATGACTGTTTCCTGATACAAAGATTATATCATTCGAATTTATTCATAAAGGATTACTTAATTTGTGTTCGTCATATTTCCATACGTAAACAAACCGTGAAAATCAAAGGAAAATACTTCTCAAAAATAAGATTTATTTTTAAAACCAAGAACGGTGAATTATTTGTGGGAAAATGATGAATAAAAATGTGTTCACATAATCATCTGTAACCTTGTTCTACATTCAAAGCACATAATTTTCTATATTTCTATTAAAAAAAATATAAGTATAAGGTATTCTGGAATATAATTCATATTCAAGATTGAACAATGCTTACATTAAATTATAGACAATACTGAACGATGAAGGAAAAGAAAATATAAATTCTCACCAAGTGATACTAAAGTAGGATTATAAATAGGTGGTTCTTAAAGTACTATTGTCAGGTCAAAACTGACAGAAGGTTCTTCGATTATGCACGCATTAGTCTACAAATCTAAATAAGATGACACGCATAATTATGTAATTGCTTAAACGCGTAATTATTATATGCTTGTTACGCAAGTAAACAGAATGAAAAATACAAATTACAGGCAGAAAAAGCAATTCACATCCATCAACCACATTATGTTCCCCTTAATGGGTCTCCCATGTTTACGCCGTTATATGAACAAAGTTCTTAATACTTTTTAGTACTGAAGATTTTTTACACGTTATTGTTCTTGTACAGTTATAACGTTTTGATTTACAAGCCTGGAACATTATAATTAAATTTTTTTTCTTGATTCCTCTACATCTTCTAAAAATCGAAGCAATTGTCTTTGGATTATAGTTTTAAAGGTCTGACTTTATGGCATTTCCGTAAACATAATTTCACGCATGCAAGACCTGCAATACAATCTTTAGAAGAGATAAATTTACATGGCGTCAGTATGTCGCTGAGAGTTATTTTTTTTATGTATTTTACATCACTCTCTTTTTACACGACCAT
Source organism: Synergus gifuensis (assembly GCA_904066015.1). Classification (NCBI taxonomy): domain Eukaryota; kingdom Metazoa; phylum Arthropoda; class Insecta; order Hymenoptera; family Cynipidae; genus Synergus; species Synergus gifuensis. Next base: position 6,158,531 of record CAJFCO010000046.1, read on the forward strand.
TCTCAGGTTCTTCTTCAACGTTTCTCTTTTTCTACTTATACTTTTACAAATTTCTTCAAAAACGATTTTAATCATGATATATTATCTATGTATTACGATATTTTCTTGTAAACATTGAACTTTCGTTTGGATGTTTTACAAAAACTAAAATTCCTTGTTAATATTCAATTTCTCGATGTGTTAATTGTGTATCGGTTAACTGAGTACATTTTTCATTAAGACACGTACAATCTAGTTGTTACGACATTCAAAAAATGAATGATTACTCTAGTGACCAAATCCAATTCCCACCTAAATATGCACATAAATACCTTGGAATTAACTTTTTTCCAGCAAACTCGTGGCATTGGAGTAAATTGAGACATTAATTTTTTCTGATTTGTTCGGTAGCTTAATTATGATAGAAAGCGGTCTTCTCTTTTTTTAAATATATAGACGTTTTTTAAATATACAGACGTTAGTGCATTTTCAAGATATTTAGCAAAACTAGAAGTGTTTCTTCTCTTATCCCACTTAAAGAATTCGCCAATAAAAAATTTACTGGTCTACCTCATTATCTATGGAGTAGATTCTAGAAAAAAAGTGCTAAGTTTGGTCTAGCTTTTCGAGGAAGCACTCAGAGAGCACTTCTTAAGTTCTCTTCTCTTCTCGCAATCAGCTTCGTAGGCTGGACCCAGCCTCCTTGTCCTACCCCAACGTCCCTTTCAATTAACATATCACAGGATCATCCAATGATTTCCTCTTATTCCCTACCAGTCTCTTCTATTCCAACCGATAGACATCCCACAAGTTCGAAGGTCACGGTTGACACTACTGAGCGCAACCTGCTTCATCTTATGATTTCTCACTGATTGGTGAACACTTAAATGGGGGGAGTTGGCACATATAAGTCCGCAACGCTCGTCCGGAAGCTCAGTTCGCGACCGTCCGTTAGCCAAGAATGATGACATCTGCAATTTTCCACTCACATGACAAAGATAATATAAATATAAATAAATAAAGACAAATAAATCAACATCCCATCAGAAAATTCAGATCCTTCATCTATAGGCTCTTCTCATGTGATCCTCAACAAGTGATTGAGGATCCTGATCCAAGTGAAAATGATCCTCTGAAAATGAAGAGATTTTTATCAATCAATGGTTTAGATAACTCTGTGCAACTAAAAACTGTTTTCAATGTTTTTGAACTGTTTTTCATATGAAAAGTGTGATGATCGGTTAATTGATTAATCGCAGGATGTTTTCGAGATGAAGAAACTCTGAAAGATTTATTTGTGAAAGACGTGACATTTATTTGTGACCTGTGACACTCTTAAATAAAAAGGAGTATTATCCTAGATTTTTAGGTGAACCCTTTTTAAAGGAAGGCAGGAAGTGAAAGCGATCTTGTGATCCTGCAATGACAATGGTGGTGAGCAAGGTCAACATGTATCCCACCACACCACGGCGATCTTTCTTTTCGGGTCTTCATACGAAGGTAACGAGCAATTAATTTTGCAATTAAATTCATTTGTGTGAAAGTTCATTGGGCATTATAAAGAGGCGAAGCAGAAGAAAGTATTTCAATTTTGAAAGTGTGTATATGGAGAGAGCAAGGACATGCTTCAGGCGAATACTGAAAATACAATCGGACCAATTCTATTTTTGTATTTTTCAAAGAAACTCGCGAAGCTGGCTTGTAACTTTGTCGTTGAATAATCTTTTAACATTTTACTGAAAAACAAAAAAATCATTTTTTATCTACTTCGAAGTGAAGAAATGTGAGAAATAACTTTTATTCAATCATTTCAACTGAATCACGTATATTCATTGGTAAAACTTCGAGGAAATTGTTGCAGCTCCTTGTTCGAGTGAATCGAGGGGAAAACCCTCGATTGTAAATTACCATAGAAAGTAGGGTTTCCAGAAATGGTCAATCATGGTCGACTACTAACAAGCTTTTCCATTTTCAGTTAAATGCCTTTTTTTCTAACTCATGCCTTTTTAACATATACACACAACTTTCAACGTTTCAGTAACAATTTTTTCTAAGTCCTCCAATCTGGTTTATAATAAGTCTTACCTTTTATATCGATACTAATATTCATAATAAACAAAGTAATCAAACTTGATTGGATTTTTCTTAACCGGTTAACAGTGCGAGATTAACTTAGCATGAAAAGGAAATTATAGCAACATTTCGATTATGTCTGATGGTCATGTCCTTTAATTAGAATATATTTATTAGCTGCAGAGAATAGTCAATTTTGGCAGGAATGAAGGCTTGCACAAATTACTAAAAAAATCCAGACGTTTGCGAAATTTTCAGTTTTTGCATTGCAGAGTGGAAGTATGAGAAATATTGTTTGCACATAAAATATAAGGCACGAGGAAACGAAGAGAAAGTGCATGGTAATCTTTTACTAACGCCTACGTGAAATTAATAATTTCAACACTGATCGGATGGACGAAATTATTATTTAGGCATGCGTTTCTTTTGTTTCATAAATTAATGAAGTTATTCGACTTATATATACTTATTCGACTATTTATATATACTTTAGAAAGAAATAGAAGTAGCAAGTTTTGTGGCAGAAACAGGAAATAGATTTGCTTAAATATAGCTTAAAAACCGGACAACAAAATTGTGTACCAGAACAGAAATATCCACAAGTTTATAAAACAATTGTCCTAAATTACTGTTGCATGTAATGTGACAAAAAACAAAATCATTTTTCATATTGATAAATTTAGCTTAAGTATTACTGTGAGTCCTTGTGGATTTCTATTTTTATGAACTTTGTGCCTATAATAAATTCTTGGAGGAAATAAATGAAAAAATGCTGCTGGTCGAGGTTACAGGTCAGAAAATGGAGGAAGTTGAGGTCGCAGAGGTCAATTAAAAATCGCTGATACTCCATTTGACTCAATTAGATAATAGGGTGGCTCGTGCCACATCGAGAACATCGTTTTAAATTGTCCAGGATCAGTCAGGATGACATTAATATCAATGGAACGTGTCGCGAAGGAAGCGCCTTTTTAACGCCTCGCCTTGAGTTGAAGCAATAGTTAATGGAAAAATTATAACAATAATATGAATTCTACTCTATAATTTATACTAAATCACTTCCTTATCATTTAAAAATGAAAAGAGGAAAGAAAATTAAGAAAATAAATAAGGAAATTCCCAAAAGAAAATAATACCGAAATTTAAAATTCCCGAAATTGAAAGTTATCGAAATTTGAAATTCCTGAAATTATAAAATTCCTAAAATTTTTGTTCAAATTCTAAAAAATTTTGAAGTAAAATAAACCAATAGCAGTTCTAAAATTATTATAAAAACAAAGTACAAATTAACATAAATGAATGAACTGTCATTCTTCAAAGAAACGTACTATCTAAAAAATTTATGTAAATACGATGAAAAATAAGTTACAGATTGATCGATCTTTGTCATCTAACGGTCTGTTACTACCTTTTTTGATTAAACGTAAATCACGTCTGGAATGTAAGTTCATTCATTCTGTATTGAAAGTATCTTGAGAAAATAAGGTGCGCTTAGTTCTCGATTTTATTACGTTGCGAAAAAAGTTAATCAGGGTCGATAAACATATGTTTTGAGTGAAAAAAATCTAATAAAATAATTCAAATTTAAAACGAAAATTGCTCTACACGGTAGTTTCACTCCTTGATTGCTTCGATTATAATAAAAAGTCATTAACATATTTTTAAATAATCGGTTATTTGAATTATTTCAAGACACATATATGATTATGCGTACGTTAAATTGAAATTTAGGAGACTGAAAGTACTACTTTATTTCCTTACTTGACAACGTTCGACTACTACCCTATTGATTTATAACGAGTTTCTTTATATGGGAATCGTAATTTCAAAACAACATGCTGTTTAATTATGAAGTTTCTAATAAAACTATGTACTTACATAATCTCATAGCATTTTGTATTAAACGCTTGCGATAGACGTAAAACTGAAATACGACAAAGCTGATATAGGAGTATTGATTTGATAATAAATTATGTATATCGTAAGCTATTATAATAAATGACTTACAAATGAAACTATCAGATTCTACATTCTAAAGAAATGTTATTCAAATTTTGTTGTTTGTTGTCGGGAAAATATTAAAAATTAAAACGATTACAAGAATGCGCACTTGAAAAATTCAATTTGAATATTTTATTGGAAAGCTGTTATCACATTTTTTAAAAATACTATTAAATCGATCAGTGCTGAAAAACAAAACATTTTCAATCCCAGAGCGCAATTTAATTTTAATTTAAGGAAGAAAGATGTTGCGTGCGTTGAGATTGTATAAAAGAGAGCACGCGCCAACGTAAATACTGAATTGTCAGTGAGTGCAGTGTAACTTTCATTCATTCATTTATTTCGTTCATTGAAAGGTTCTTTTCCCCTGCATGTAGTAATTACTACATTTACAGCTCCGTCTCTCAATTGTCTCAGCTTGGCGCTCGGCTAATTAATCGTATCCGGTTCGTTATTGACACGATTCATTCGAAACTCACATTTTTTTCTTTATATCCATGTAATAATGTCTCGTAAAGATTTCATTTATCCTGCTATAAACCGAGCCAACTATTTCGAAACGACAGTTTCACATCGTCGAGAAAATTAAAAACAATTGCTTACAAATCACACAAACGTTAATATTAAAATTTATCGTCTGGTTATTATTTCTTATAATAAGTATATGCTAGTATTATTCTAGCATTATTTTAGTTCTTCCAATTTTCTTTTCTAGAAAAACATACTATAATTCATTTGATTTTTAATCGAACTCTTACATAAGGTGAATGTATAATAAATTATTTGCCGTAATCGGTCGATGAAACCGGTTGCTAATTGATTACCCTAGATATATATGCATAGTACGAGGATCATTATTAAAATCGAAGTCGAAAATAAGGTCTTAAAAATCGAAGATAGACGATGGCAATTATATGCGCATCGATTAAGTGTCATAAATGGCTTGTTTGCGCTCATCGCAGCTGTCAAAGCTATGTATAATTATTGTTCGAGTCGAGGCATATACATATAAGCATCAGAGGAAGTTAATTAATTAATACACACGTCAATCTATTATCGACTTGTTCTTTTTTCCTATTTAGACTGGAATGTATTATTTTTATCAATACTAATTTCAGTTGAAAAAATTCCATGTTGCACCAACTTTTGACCAAGAATATGTACCATTAGATAATAAGAAAATCATCAAGAAGAAGCAATTTATTAATACTCAAAGTGGCACGTAGCCGTTCATAAATTGACGCACGACAGCTTTATAATTTCATACGATCGTTTTTCAGATGAGTGTAAATTTAATAACGTATTGAAAGGAGGGGAGAAGCTTCTCTCCCAACTCTCTGCAATTTAGTACGAGTTACACTTAATAACAGTGGCTTGATTGTCTCAACGAGACCTCATCTTTTCTTCTTTGCTTTCTTTAGCATAAAAGAAAGACGATTTCTGAAGAGAATGAAACGAAGAAGGAAAGAGACGAAGAAATAAACCGCCCACGAGGAGCGGATATCAGGTCGCAAGGGTCATCCACCGAGACATTTAGTTTTATTTTTATCTTGGATTTTAAGAATCCATTTTGCAGTATATTGACAAAGTATTTTATTAATACCTCTGTAAATAATACCTCTGCTATAAAATTAATTTTTCCGGACACCTACTTCATCAGTTGAATGGCCTTAACAGGAAACCTAATTAATATATGTATGTATACACGACATGGCTCAAGTAATCAATATATCGCAATTTTTCAGCCGATGACAAATTTGTATGAACACGCGATAATCCACCTGCTCAGCGAAGATCGCACGACAGCCTTACGACACTTTGCAAATAGTTGGCCCCAATTCAAAAGTGTCCACCGCTGAATTTGCAATGTTATTGAGAACATTTTTCTTCGGACGTTGCACATTAGCTTAACGAGTACAGATTCGCTATGTCTGCATTATTACAGGAGAGCAACTTATTTTCAGTTATTTATAATAAAGTCTTATCATTCTTTATATAGCAAAAACTTAGCAATATCTTCAAAAAATAAAATTTTTTCCAGTCATTCAATTAATTATGACCATCAACGTCAAAGAATTAATTTAAACACCTCTTCAAGATTTTTTGCAGCATTATTTATCTATTTCGGCACTCAACAGGGGGTCGAGTAAAGTTGAAAGACGACTAACCAGAGACTATTGCGGTTTTAGAAAAAAATTGTGTCAGCACGTGCGTCAGAGCATAAAACTACTGGCTGGGTATTTTTTGTATTCCTTTCTATTTGATCCATCACGCTTGGTGAACTTGAAGAAAAATAAGTGCTGCACAAATTATGATGTCTTATACTTATGTAATCCTTCTTCCTGAAAGACTCACAAATTTCAAGACGAGAATTTATCATCATCTCGAAATCTTAAGAGCATAAATTGTATACAAACTTCAAGAACTTAACGGGATCACTTAATTGCTGCACATTTTGTAAACCGCAATCATTTTAATGTCCTCGCGGGTAATGAAGACTCTTGATTATGTTGCTTAATTGCAAATTGAATTGGTACTTAATTTCAATTTTTTAAAAAATAAAGTGTAAGATCTTAAGTGGTAATTAACATAAGCAAAATGAGGTCATTACGTTGACTTTTGTGGCGATCTTCGCTGAGCAGGTGAGTTATCGCGTGTTCATACAAATTTGTCATAGGCTGAAAAATTGCGATATATTAATCGATTTTTAGGTCCTTTGGATTAATATTAGGCAATAAAAGTTTCCTGTAGTTTCGCAATAATAAAAGTTCCCTTATAAAGAGATGAAAAATATGCATATTAAAAAAAATAATGTATCTTATTTTCTGATGGATGAAAAACATTACGACATAAAAGAAAGAAGAAATGAGAAGCGCATCTTTCGTATTCAAAGACCGCGAAGATATGTATGTTGTAATACCGTGACACGTGACTGATTGCCATTGCATCCATGCCACGGCTAATCGGCATTTATTTTTATTATCTCGACGCCTTCACCTTGATCTGCGATATAAAAAGCACAGTCTCACATTATCGAAATTGTTTCACTTCTCCTCTTCCCTCTAAAACTACTTATTTATTATAATTAAACCCCTACTCAATATTCACATTGATGATCATCATTTTTCCCACAATAATTGTTTCTCAACTTATCTGAAAAATATTCCTCGACTGAGTATACAATAAGAGGTTTTACTTAATTAATTAGATTTTAATTATGAATTTCAAAATAATCTCTAGTTATTCTGAAAAAAAAAGAAAAACGAATTACGAAATTCTGGTTTTTATGCACGAAGGATTCTCGTTGATTTGCATGCATAATAAGCATTTACGAGGGGAAACAATGTTGCCAATAAAAATAGCAAAATAGGGGAAATGGGCCAAGTACACTTATCACGTATTTTCCAAGATCCTTGAAATAAAATATATGAAAACGAGTATTTTTATCCAGGTATTTTGCGAGAGTATGAAGAGAACTGAAGTTGAGGATGTCACTTCAGAAAGAGGAATATGGACTATCTAAGCGTGCTAGTGGATCATGTCGCATTGATAGTAAATTGCCTTTTGCAATAGCATGTCATTAGTCAGTCGGTCGCTTGGCGGCAGAATATCTGTTAGATAACTGTCGCTCTTCTTACGACGTAGAAAAATTACTCTTCAACTATTACCTTGCTCCTTTCTTAAAGGACGGTTGATAAATGACGCTTCCTTCGAAGTAAAGCCGCAAAAAGTCAAATTTCAAGATTGATTTCATATTTCAAGAATTTTTTAATTGTTCAGTTGCCTTATTGCAAAGAAAGAAAGCTCAAGATTATCCAAAGTTTACAGTAAATGTGAAAATGTTATTTGCTAATATGCAAATTTGCATGTGAATTATAGCCTAGGATATTTTCCTACAACATAATCCAACGCAGCCAAACTCGTATCAGAATATTCCGTGTATAAATCTTGTTTCCGATGAATTTTTTTACCCTTTTAGACACTTGTGGATTTTATTGGACCGCAAAATAGTAAAACGAGAGGCGACCACAAGGCGCCTTTGGTGATTAGCGACACCCACGTGTCTCGCTGATCTACCTTTCCTTATTCCTCCTTTTTGGCTTTTTCTCTTATTACAGTATAATTAACCAATCAAGCTGCTTAACGGGATAAAATTTCAGTAGTCTCAAGAAAAAATATGTCAGGCCTCTTTAAACTTATTTAAAATTCTCATTTATGAATCCAAAATAATTTAAATGATATCCCTCGTGACCACTTTATTGCTACTAAAATTTGTATTCCTTTCATGTAAGGATTGGATTATGCCTATAAAATTAGAGACCGAAGAACGTAACAATGCTCTTCCTGCGTGAAAAAATTTGATTAAAAGAAGTATGTCGGGTTTTTTGGTGACAAGGATCTCCTTTCATATTGTAATTTTCGATTCATTTGCTTATACAATTTGTATACATGTAGAGGTTTTTAAACTAATGCATTCTCTTCATGTTTCGGTGAGTGTGCGGGTGAGGTTCAAATTAGCATCTGAATTACAAAATTACAAAGAAAGAATGCAAAGAGTACAGTCAGAGAGGAGTGAAACAACTATTCGATTTACATAAACGTACACAATTGGACTATTGTTTAAAGAGTCGAAATTAACTCAATACATATGTAACAACATTTTTTATTTAAGGCATAGTTTATTGAAATATTTTATTATTAATTGAACAATATTTCTGATATTATTATTATTTCTGTAACTAACACTTCGACTCTAATCAAAATATCGCCAAATTGTCTGGTCAGTTCAATTGACTGACCTGGATGCTGATGCTAGATTATTGACACTTGCACAATAACTGCATCTGTATGATTCACGTCAGTGAACTTTCACCTACGATATTGTAGCACATACGAGTATATAATTCGCAGTTGCAATTGTTTATTTTTTTCTTGTTTATTGTTATTCGCAATATGCAGGCTGTGTATTACTATTATCTCTCCTTTGCGATTGAATTTTTTCAAGCTCATAAACTTAGCGAGAAGTGATTCAGACTAATTTATGCTTCTGTCACCTTTAATAGTATGAGCTCTAAATATCAGACAATCAATTACGATTGGAAGATTATTAAGTTACTAAAAAAGCAAACAGACTCCAATAATAATAAAAATGATAATAATATAATAATTCCTTTAATACATTTATTGAAATTACAAAGAGTGTCAAGGTTGAGAATCAAAGTTCTCATTCATCTGCACATGTAAAATACACACACGATTTTATCACTACTTTCTCGCATATTGTTATCATTGAAAAATAATGCTTGGGTGAAAGTTATGTGCGTGACTCAGAATCCGTATATGCTGAAGACTTATGCAATTGATGTATTTAATCGTCTTTTTCTTATCGAGGCAGTGTCTCTTGATAAAAACCAGTTGGTACATAAATTCGATAAATTCTTTGTCAGTGCATCCACTGCATCCTCCATAATCGCGTCTGTAAATTGTACGCAAAAATGAACGAGAGCAGATTAGATAAAAACTCAAGATGAGTTGTTTTACTTTTTGTCCCTTGAAAACAAATTTGTCGCTTATCGTCTACACTATTCTGCCAACTCGAATTGTGTTGAACATTTATTCTTATGAACCTTTGAGCCGAGCTTTGAGCCAATAAATTAGACGAAACAGAAAATGTGTGAATTTGGCTTATTCTACTGACCTATAGTAGAAAAAAAAAAAGCAGAGGAATTCCGGGTGACTCACCAACTCGCGAAGTTATTCTAACCGTCATTATGGGAGGGAACACCTTTCCATGTCCGCATACCTTTCAACTTGATACATGATACGCACGATACACGCAAATGCAGGTCTTCAGTTTTTTGTTTGTTTTATTTGAATTTTTGTTCATGCTGGCCAAAAAGAATTCGTACCATTTCCGGAACTCCTCCATCTACTTTATAAAGCACCGGTCAGAATATTGGCGATGCTACCAAAGATATTAGATGCTTCATTTTAATATTACATTTGAATTTTTATCTGAATTAACTGCAATTCAGTTTTAAAAAGTGCACACGTTCAATTGACATTTGTAAGATGGCAGCACTGCAATGTTGTTTACAAATATGGCTCATTATACAAGGAAAAGATAAAAAAAGATCACAATTGGGAAATAGTTTGTTTCAACAATAAAAAAGTCATCATTATTGGCGAAGATATGATGATGGATACATTGTTGGATGATAGATAAGGAAGGATACATTTGGATATACATTAATTTTGTTCATCAGTACATTTAACTGACAGGCATTTTGAAAATTTGAAATTCGAGGCTCACACCGAATGTAAAATAGCATATAACGGTTACGAAGACGGTATGTTCTCCACTGTACATATTTGGCATAAGAAGTGCACACGAAATGCCACGTGATCTCGAATGCAGGTGATACGTGTAGTTAGATGAGTCACTGCAGAATGGCGCACCAACAAGTTGAGATAGGCGTGAGAAAAAAAAGCTCTGAAAGAGAGAATCTGATGAGTGATTCACCTTCTTTACTCCGCCTTTTGCATATTGAAAAATACATGATTAAGAGGTCAGGATATGAGTATTACTCTGAAACGAGTGTTACCTCATCGAGTCCAGAAAAATCTTCCTTTAACCAATCAATCAAATCAACCAGGCCCGGACTGGGACGTGAAACCGGCTCGGGCATTTTATAGACGGTCGGCCCTCCTTCAAAAAACGAGGTTTAACTTTTTTCGACGGTCAATCGGCCACATCGACCCATCGGACATTTACCCTATTTGTCATATGGCCAGTCCGGGCCTGAAATCAACCACTGAAGACTGTTTATTATTACATATATACATTATTCTATTATAACAACAATAACAACAATATAAACATATATTACATAAAGTAATCATCTGATGACGATTGTCTTGATTACAATCGGATAAAGTCAAAGAAAAACCATTTCCGTGATCTAGGTATCAACAATCAAGTAATATAATATGTGCATCGGCATCGCCTCCCAAGACCCGCCGATCGATTCCGATGACTCGAACGATCGTCCTAGAGTAGTATCAGTTGTATGAATGAACGAACGATTGAATGAACCAAGGAAGAGTGAATCACTGGCAGGAAGTGCAAGGTCGTCTCGACTTTATAGTATGATATCACGATTTATACACTTGTCTCGCTAGAAACATGTTATCAGAAACTCTTGGGAATTCAATGACCTCGGGGGAATTTAGCCCCTTACTCAGAAAAAAGTATGAGAACTTTTTCAATTCATCATTTTCAATGACTCAGAAGAACCATATACCAAAATCGTTGGAGTGATGTTCAGATTTTATAAGAGCATCTAAGATGAGTGAGACAACTATCACTTCTTATCACAAAAAAGTGTGTCGCGTATTATATAGTTATCAAACCATCGCAGCTCGAATAATTATGGCAGTAGAATGGAATTTGATGACATCAAAAGAATATATTAGGTCTTATCAACCATACAGTTTCTCTAGAAATCCACGAGTAAATATTGAAACACTTGAAAAGTCTTTTACTTGGTTGTATTCGCATGATGTAGATCGATTTGCACAACCACTAGGCTGTTTACTATTCTTCGAGGAACCTTATAACATGTATATTACACGTATGATTCATGCATCAAGTTTGCAGTGAGCGTGCGACTTACAGCATAAATGTATAATACATAACACCCACTGTGTAATCTTCGTCCTCCAATTATTGTTAATTATTAATTTTCTATCGAATAGAAAAGAGAGTTTATTTAATTCTCCATTTTCATCATCTCTAGCCCACCTGCGTAGTGTGCATTGACCTCTTTTTAAGACGATGCGATATTTCGCTGCACATAATTCATACATGATATAAACACTCAAGAACATTGACCCTAGAATCCATGGTTTGTTTCTTGCCAAGTCGTTGACACCACAGTTTCGAGGAACGATGGCCATTTTCATTTGCGAATTTCCTTTTTCTCTAATTATATCCACTCGAGTACCATGAGCTTTGAACTGAACTAAATTGGTTGCAGTTTGCAGTTATGGCACATCAGGATGCATATTTGTTTCTGAAAAATGATTCACTATGTAAAAATAGCAACTGTCGTTTGCAGGCCTTCAGTTCATTGAATCTTGGTTTCATTAGCTATTAAGAAAATATCGCAAATTTTCCACTAATCTCATTACTTTATAATTCCTTATTGTGACATGATTTCAAACTCCTGGAAAGTTTTACTCTCCGATGCATTCCGGAAATTCCAAGGGAAATTCTTGAGACGATTCATTCAAATCGTCTCTAGAATCATTCAAGCTTCAGTTCAATTGCAGTTCCAAGGAACTTTCTCGTTAAGGCGATTAATCTCGACTAAAAATGACAATAAATTCTTGAAACGATATAATAAAATTGCATGAACTTCCACGAAGTAGTGAGTCACTTATTACTCGCGCCAGACGAATCGTAATCACCCTCCTCGCTCTCATCGAGTCAAGTTCAGGGTTTCTCTTTTTCCATGGCATGGTAGGTACTTAACACTTACACCACAATGCATATACAATACATACACTTATACAGATCACATTATGCACCTCGAATCAACGTGTGAGTGTGGTTTTATGTTTTTTAGCTGTAGTTGGCCGATTAAGTAGCGCTTGTTCGTAGTACGCTGACGTATTACGTCATCACTCAGTGAATGAACCCGTCATTGAGAAGTTTTACCAATCCAAAGAGTTGGGAGGAGACACTGAGTAACAGCTCTATATGGAGCTATGGCTCCACATAATACATGGAGAATTCCGACGAAGGACATCCGTCCCGATTTTGGCTTCGAAGAACAACCGTTTTCAACATACATATTAAGATGAAGTAACCTTTTGGATAAGAGAAGTATTGAGTCATGCATCAATCATTTCTACTTCTTTCACTTAATAATACGAATTCCTTATGTCCAAGTCTCCAATTAGATCATATCATCTGAATACTTGGGTCAATTGAAGTGACATTTTTCATGCAAGGAAAAGAGACAGTGACGGTTCTTTTATTATTGATAACAGCGATAAGAAACGAATTGAGCACTACAATTGCCGGATTACCGGAAACTTTTTAAGATCCGTATCTCAGCCCTACGATAAACGAAGAAAACTAATCGATTGCGCAATGTGGAAATCTAAAAATCTAACCATGTGTTAGTGTGCTTCGAGAAGATTCTTATTTATTGTCAGTCTAAAGTTTTATTTTCGGTAATTCCAAGAAGCCGTGCGCTTACTTTGTGATTAACACTTTGTCGCTTGTTCGACTACTTCGACTATCTTTTATCAAGTAATTGTAAAAAATAGACTTCGGAGGATTTGCTGAGCTTTGCTAGTCCTTTTATTTCTAGTCTAGTCTTTTTATTTCTAGAAATCTGTCATTAGTGGTGAATCATGTCGTCGGTACGTGGAATGTGTGACTTCTTTCGTTGCATCCGCGCCTTCTCCTATACGTACGCGTGTATCATTGTGTATCTACCACCTTCTGCCTCCTCTCCACGGCATTATACCACCACCATCAGAAATCCAGCTGATTCGCCCACCTCCACTGGATTGGATTCATAAGTATTTGTCACACCGGTCTTCTCTTCAGCCAGTACACGCGTCGACCGTCATTTACGTCGCATTATTAGAATGCTCGAATCTGATAAATATTCCTCGCGAGTTCGCTCCTCCCTCCCCATACTTCGAACCTTTTTTTTAATAATTTAGATTCCTGGTGTGTGACAGTGCTTCCAAATCCAAGGTGTTTTCAACTCTTAAACCCCTTTTTTTCCAAACTCCTCAAGAAACATTCCAAAAGAGTCTTTTCTTGAAAGTTAGAGTTGAAAGATAGACATTTTGAAAAACATGTGCAACAAGTGCGTTCTGTAATCTCTCGATTATTTTTGTAATGTTATATAACTCTCTAGAAAGATAAGAGAATTAGTTCCGTTTCACTAAATTTCGTATTTCGTGCCTCCTGAGTTTCAACTTTCAATAGATTAAATTAAAGCGACTTTAAATTGCAAAGAAATTGATGAATTGAACCAACTGAACCTCGATAAATGCCAGGTCAAAGTGCAACATGCTTATATATGACGCTCAACTTGTCTTCATCTGCAATGAAAAATAGTAAATACTTTTATATGACAAATATAGTTGTGGAAGTTATTTGTGCATTTGAAGATTGACTTTTCATTTTCGATTTCTTATCACAGTTTAAAGTTCAAAGACTTTTAACACCAGCGAACTTTTAACGGCATAACTGAAAGTTTATTCTGCCTTTAATTATTTTGCAAAATGTACTGCACGTACATTCTCGAGAAAAGCCAAGCTCCATACTACGATTTATACGTGATTTCCGTTTGAGAAGGAAGAGTTATACAGTTGAGTTGTACTTCCTCTTTGAACACGAACTGCAAACAAAATTCAAACGACTGAAAACGTGGGACGGTTTTCTAGTAATTTCAATACTGGAAGAGAAAAATGTACACTTTATAACTATGCGGAATAATAATAATAGTAATAATAATAATAACTATAATCTTCAATGTTTTCGAGGTTCTAAAATATTCGCACATCTATTTCTGAATGGAATTCAAGAACTTCAAAGTCTATAGTCATACAGAAATAGAACGGTTTGTTATGTTAAAGATTACAGACGCAACTTGTTTGTCACAGTTTTATGAAGAGTGGATTCCTTTTAAATTATACGGATGCCGCCAGATTTCACGAATTTCAAGATCATCTTTAATTATGCTTTATATAAATGAATCGATTGCAAGAATTGATAAAACTCGATAATGAAATTCGAGGAAAGTGTATTTCATTTATAATTTCAGCTGTGCAAAGTTCGCAAATAATGAACGTCCACTCATTTTGCAAATAAAGAAATCTACCCAGTACAAAGGAAAACATTTAGAATTTACATACTATAAAGAAAATATTCCATCCTCGATCCTGTTTTCAAATCGCCGGTTTATAATTCCAAATCGTTTTTTCTTTGTAGTGTTTCTGTTTTGCTTCAAAGTGGCGATTGGAATTGCGATTCAGTGAAAATTGGTGAAAATTGACTAGTGAGAGGAAATATTTCTTTGAACAGTCTCAAAATGAGTGTAGATAGAGGATTGAACATGCTGCACAGGCATGCAAATAAGCAGCCCTCTGGGATTGCCAAAAGAAGAGAATCTTTATTGAGCAGAGTAAGTTTAACTTGCTTTTTTAAGTTTTTCTTGCTTTTTTAAATCGTGTGAAAAGAATAAATGATGTGCGGCAGTAAAAGTATTTTCAGACGAAAAGAAACAATTGTTAAATTAAGTGTCATTGTATAAAATACTCTGAATACATCATCACCGCTAAAATTGCCACCCAGCTTGGTCAACTTTAAATGACTGAAAAATTATTTTTAATAATGACCAGTATACTGATCTGTATATTATCATTCGCTTGATTGAGCGGCCACTGACCCTTTGAGTACTAATTGCACGCGTCATTCACACCAGCAGCACCGTATCAGAAGAGCAATCACTGCACGAATAAAAGTGATATGCATACGTCACATATCACAATCCGTTACGCGATTATGACATCACATTAAACTGACTTCGGTGTACCATATTCAATGTCGACCTCTTCCACAGTCATGTCAAAACCTGTTGTCATCCTCATAATAGAGAATAGGTCAGGTTTTCTAACGTGAAGTAAGCATGTGAGATTATTGTGACTTAATAATCTTATTGATTGTTGTGATGACTTTTATATTATACATACAACTTACGACTTACAACTTACAACTTTTACAACTTACAACTTTATATACTCTTTGCGTACGAATATTTTTAGCGTCATTCGTTTCATTCTTCAACTTTATGATGCTGCAATCGCCTCCATTCAGCCATTTTCCGCTAGTAAACATTCTCCAAGAATCCTTCAACCCAGCCAAGTCCAAAGAACTGAAGCAATTGAGATCAAAAGTGAATGGGATCCCAGAACTTGAGATTTTGAATTGCATTATCCGTAGAGAGACGGATGTTGTTGAGATTTGTGTAGGAAGTGTATTTTTCCAGTAAATACTATACGTTAGTACAATATACCTTGTGTTTTACACATTTTTCCTTCAAAAGAAATAAAGCCAACTTTGAAATATATGATATTTCAGGAAAATACGAGTAATTGTCAGGGTAAATAAAAATTTACATTTATGTTAACTATATTATTTTTGTCGTATTACATATGCAGTTTTTATAGTTTATTTAACAAATTTGAGAATCTTTCCAAGGATTTTAAAGGAGTATAAAGAATATCCAGGCATTCTTTGAGATTCCTTGGGTTTCTAATGATTTCAAGGGATATTCAATACTTTAAAGCGGTTTTAACGGATTTTAAGAGGTTTCTAGGAATTTAAAAGGATTACAAGAGGTTTGTATAATATTTAAAAGATTTGGTGGAATTTTAAAGGACTTCATGAAATTTTAAGAGATTTTTAAGAAAGTTGAAAAGGAATTCAAAGAATTTTAAGGAATTTTAAAGTTCCTTGTGGTATTTTAAAGGATTTTAAGAAGCTTGTCAGAATTTAAAGAAATTTTGCTTTTTTTAAAAGTGATTTTAAGGGATTTTAATGTTCCTTTCTTATAGTATTTTAAAGGAATTTAAAAAGATTTAGTGAAACATTAAGGGATTTCATGGATTATTCACAAATTTGAAGGGATTTCGTGGTAAATATTTTATTATTGAAAATATGTTGGCAATTTTAATACTTCTCTGTCAGGTAAATTTGTCTGAAAATCAGACAAAAGTCGTGGAAATATCACAGAAATTGAAAAATTGAACCTGTTCTCTGAAACGTAATTTTTTCTCGCTTTTGCTATGCAATTGTGATAAGATTGTCTTCATTTTAATGGCCTTCTGCTAAAAAACATAAATCTCGTGGACTGAGGTGGAAAAGTAAACTTCAATGCCATGGGTACAGGATATCTCGTTCACGCCGGAAACATAAAGATGTTATCGCATTTACAGGGTCTTAAAACATTACAATAATTATTGCAACGGCTTGACCCAAATGACTGTTGGCTTTTTCGTGTAAATCACTCGAAATCCGGGTTTGCGCCCCATCTTTGCCATCAGAGACGTTTTAACGATTGGACATAAATGCAGAGATCTTTAGCTTCTTACATAAAATTTATTTTAGTACATAAAACACTTTGCTGCTTTCCTATTGCACTTCTTGGAACTGTAAATTGATTTCGTAATAGTTAGAGTTACATTCCAGAGGTCAATTCGAGTTGTAATTTGTTAATCAAGCATTCTCAATTTATTTAAACCTTGAATTTTTAAATTATGCAATGCAGACAAAGGATTATTAATTTTTGAGTGCGTTGGTTTTTATGAAAGCAAATTAAGGTCAGAGGACCTCGGAAATACACCCCACGCAAAAGCAAGCCACGTTACTTGCGTTACAATTGCAATCTTGTGAATGTCATGAATATAATCTTCAAAAATATACTTCAAAAAAATACTTCAAAAAACATATTCAAATGAAAAATTGATTTAATAATTCGATCTTGAGAGCAGAAAAATTATAATTTAGGATTAACGCTCTGAAAAAAATGGAAAAATCAATTCTGAAGGATGTGAGGCATAAGTAGGAATGTCGTCGAACGAGAGGCTGAGTTTAAAGACAAAAAGTAGTTTGGATAAGAAAGAAACAAAGATGAGTGAAAGTGAAGTAGAAGTTCTGGAATTTTGGTTGCCCATAATCCAGATGACCTCGAAAAATAACCAAGGATTGATGACTTACGAGTCTGAGAATATATTGAATTAAAAATATTCTGCAATGCTAAAAATCGTTTTTTAAGCCGTTTTTTAAATTTGAATGAAGGAAGAAGGAAGAGAGTTGAGCGAAACCGACATTTGCCCAGTGGCACGTCAAGAGGAGAGATAATCGTAAGAGAAAATTAGAGATAAAGGCGCGCCAGCGCGGCCATGAATAAAACAGTTTACTGATAGTTCAGGCATGTGAAGAACGGAACTGCGATCTTCGTTGGTCAACGACCCGTGCTGAAAAAACGAAAATTTATTGAGATTGGTTTTTATAATCCATGAAATTGTTATAGAGCCTTGATGTTGTAATCGAGAGAGAAATTCTGCATGTACGGTAATAAATAAAATTAATAATTAATGCATTAAATCCGGAGTAAAGTAAAATTTAAATATTAATCACATTTCACATTTATGCAGCTATAAGAGAAGTTATGGGAAATTAATAGACTATTTTAAGCAAACAGTTTCATCGAGAAGAATATGTGATCAGTAGTAGGCGTTAAACTGCAGCCAGACACAAAGATCTGTTCGGAGACATCTCTGGTTGGCGCGATATGTTGTGCATGAGCATTATACGAATTCCATCCTGTACCTGGAAGCTAAAGAATATTATACAACTTTAATTTATTTCCTACTCCTTCTCGTTAATTTTATTATGGCACACGTGCATCGAAAAATCAGCATGCATTGTGAAATTGCAGGTGATAACAACCCCTAGAATACTTGATGCAAAACTTTTTAAACTTTCATCTTCTTTGATCATGGCAATTATATCTTCACATCATAAACATAATTAATAATCAACACTGAGTTTTCTAATTGATGTTTTGATACACGATTTAAAAATATATAACATAAATGATTTTCAGGGAATATATAATCGTCGTTTCGGTAACACAGTTTACTCCTATTGAACGCAAAAGTGGAGTATAAGAATGTTAGTCATTATTTGCAATCAGCCGTAGCGAGACGTGCGGATAAGAGCACTTTCCGGTTTATTCCTGCAAACAAAGGCAACTTGTGTAATCTTATGTAGGTATGTCAACGTGGTAGAGCATACATGCATCGAAAAGCTCATTTCTAGGTTTCACACGCACAAAGCAAACCATCTGACTGAACTGGGGAATTCCCTATAGTTATAGTTTATCTGCTAATGAATGATACGTGGTGTATAATTAATGCTCTGTACTCCATAGAAGATTCAATTGCTGAACTTTAATCTCATGGGATATTAGAGTTATAATTTTCCCGCAATGAAAATAATGACAGATACCATTTTCGATCGGTTATATCTTTATCTCGTGATAAGTGATTGGTAACGATTGGTAAAGATATATAGATATCAGCTTGTCAAAGGCTTACTAGCTATATACAAAATTTTGTAAATTATAAGCATTATGCATTATAAAGTATAAACAAAAGTTTGGTTTTTGAGCTAGCTTTTGAAAATGGTGTATTTATTCAGGTTTGCCACGAGATTCAATTTTTCAATTTCCCTGTTAATAATCTATGAAATCCTTGAAAATTTCACACTCTCTAGAATTGAATCAGTGGAAGTTCACTGATTTTTCACTGATTCAAATTTAGAGAGTAAGGAACATTAAAATCCCTTAAAATCACTTCGAAAAAAAAAATCAAAATTTCTTTAAATTCTGACAAACTTCTTAAAATCCGTTACAACCCCTTAAAAGTATTAAAAATCCCTTGAAATCATTAGAAACCCAAAGAATCTCAAAGAATGCCTGGAAATTCTTTATAATCCTTCGAAATCCTTGGAAAGTTTCTGAAATCTGTCAAATAAACAATAAAATCTATATATGCAATACGACAAAAATAATATAGTTAGCATAAATGTCAATTTCTATTTTCCCTGACAAATTTTTTTTTTCATGACATTTCCCTGACTTCCCTGACTTCCCTAGTCATGTGGCCACCCTGCATAAGACGATCGAGATTCTAATAATCATATGCAAGATAGCATTTAGCAAAATTAGCATTATCGAAAACGAAAAAACGGGAATTGAAAGTATTATGCTGATATTACAAGGTGAACGTATCACAGCAATACCTGATATTGCGTGTAAAACCGGGTTTTTAACCCGTTTCATTGGATCGCCGGTGCGTGTCTGGCAGCGCTGGAGTCGAGAGATTCAAGTCCGCGGCGCGAGAATCATGTTCAGTCCAACGCGAACTGTCTTGCGATGCTTTTCGTTAGCTATCAGTACTCGACAGCTGCCAGTTCTTTGTGTCCTCGGTGTCCTCCGATCGTTTGCTATCGTACTAACAGTTCACAAAACATCGCCTGACCTTACTCGATCTTACATATAGCCGGTACCGTAAATTCCAAGGCGGATCTACCAATTTTCAAGCAGTAACTTCAAAAAAGAATCATTCCAATCTTCAATTTTGAACAGAGATGCTACATTTTTGAAAACAGATCTCAGAGTATTCAAAAAAGAGAAAAAAAACAACACATCTATCTATTTTCAAATTGTATAAGTGGTTTTTATTTTAAATGAAATTAGATAATGATAAATGTGGTGTCACTCGAGTGGAGTGAATAGAAATTACAAGTTTCATCTTGTTGGGAAAGATCTTGTGTCTAAATCTAAAACAAGTGCCGTGATTATTATTAGATTATGAAACGGAGTCGTGAGGTCGTCGCTCGTATGAAATTGCGGACTCGAGTGGAAGAGGAAGAGAAAGAGAGTGATTTGGTTCATCTCATGGTAACATATGCGCTTTAAGTCTAATGTCAATCGAGCGAATCGAGACACGCATTACAATCAACGATCAACGGCCTTGTCCATCATTCTACTGTAAATTACATTGCGCGAAGTTCGAAGTTGTCTGGTTGGCAGAGCAGTGCTGCCAACAACATATACTAATCACCTGGTAATCAGAATTCAAACCAATCGATGCTAATCGGTTTTTCTCCGAAGGGATAATTCACGATCAGCGGCATAAATGCGCGTTAAAGTGAGTGTTTCATGTACTTCTTTTAGGCGTATTAGGTTTATTTAGTATCAGATTTCTGGATTAAAAATGGATTATAATTAAGAGATATTTGTTTATGAAACACAATTGATGCAGATCTTGAAACACAAATTTTGTAATTATACTCGAGAAATTTTTATTATTAGAGAGAACGAACATAAATGTCTTTTAAATGATGCATGTGTGCATGTATAAAAGACACTCCATGAAAGAAGTAAACAACCAATATTTTTTTTTACATATCGAGGTGGACAAAAGAAAGGGGATTTTTTCGCCTGAATGGGTCGAACCTTGCCATACCAGTTGGCAAATATCTATAACTGGTTGGGTCTTTAGTTCAGACCCTTCAGTCTTCAACAATCTCTCTCTTGTTCTTCTTTTTCTCCTATTATTAGATCCCCTTTTAAAAGGGGCCATATTTCTTTATAACATTTTAAAAATTCTGATTCTCCATGACTTCCTTATCGAACCTATTTTTAACACAGATAACAAGTTATTATTAATAAGCAAAATTTTTTAGTAAAAATAAACTCCAAAGAAGACCATTTCTGGCTGATAAACAGCAGTGTTTGAAAACAGATAAACTGACATAATCAATTTATTAGAAAATCTGTTAATAGAGTGCAGACGTTGCAAACACGATCGGACGTTAATGATAAAACTGAAGGCCTTTAATACGAAGTACGAACACTTTACTGAAGTCCATACTAATGTGCACAATTTTATTTATAAGCATATTCTTTATATGTGCATTAATCTAACTGATTTGATTTCACGCGATTGATAAAACACTGCGAAGTTCATTGATATAGGAATTATTTCCGAGAAGCTTTGATATTCGATCTACAACTTTGACAGCTTCCTTCACTTTAAGACAAGCACGCTCATACATGATACATATTATGAAAACGTTGCAGATCGATTTAAGCTTTTTAATTTGCATTTTTTATACCAATTTTAACTTGAAAGAGATCATTCTGCACACTAAGAGTCTACTGTTGTCAACTCTTCGATGTAGAAGTGAATTTGTTCTTTGCGATTCTTCTCAAATGCAATTTTACTCTCTTATGCATAATTAATAAATTATCAATTTCGCGGTTTTTGTCATTGATTTTAAAAAACACCTACGATTGCTTCCCCTCTAAATGAATCCGGGTACAGGATTTTATAGATCCAATACTGCGCGTGGGCGCACCTGTTTTACTAAACAGGCGTCTTTTCTGAACATAATTGTGAAACTTTACTTGCGTATTGCGATTGTAAATGAGCCATTGTATAGAATACACACGCCTGAGTCAAAGAAACGTAATTGAAGACTTCCTCAATTAAAACCTATCCTAAATTTTTTTAACACGAATTTGTAAAGCCACAATGGATTCTCAATTCTAAACTGTCAAAGTGTTTAAAACACATACATTATGTACTTTTTTATTGTCTTCATGTATATTATTTATGGTTTTAAACCTTCCTTTGATTATCCTTTTGTACGTTTAAACGATAATTGAATTTCTTATTTAAATTGTAACGTTTTAATTATTTTTTTTTGCAGATGTCGGATTTCCCGGCGGAGGGGGGCGAAAATGGAGACATGCATGCCGTCATGGAGAATTTTCAAAAGAAAAATAATTTGGTGGGGGGAAGATCACACGTAACTCACTCACACCATCCACAAGTCACATCTTCACAGGTAAATTGCATTCTGTTCTTCCTATGTTTTATAAGAAAAATCATTCGGTTGAAGATTTTTTTTTTTAATGGATTTCAAAAGAATTCAAGAGAGTTTAAATATTTTCATATTCCCTTAAAATTACTTGAAATTCTTTAAAATCTTCTGTAAATGTCTTTAAATCTCTTAAAATATATCAAAATCAGTTAGAGATCATTAAAATATCTTGAAATTTCTTCTAATTCTTAAAAATTCGTTAAAATCAATTAAAATGTTTTGAAATCTTGTGAAACCTCTGAAAAAACCTTTTGATAACTCTTTTCAACTCTTTTAAAAATCCCTTTATATCCCTAAATCTCAGGCAACCCTGGATAAATTTCTGCTAGTTAATAAATAAAAATAAAATAGTTTTGAGAACTTTCTTTGATATTCTTAATGTCCATCAGATTAGTCGTCTCAAACTTCAACCTAATAGAAAAATCCTACTTCGGTACAAAATAAAATTTAAATAACATTTACATTTAAATTCCTTTATTTGCGTCTAAGAACAAATTTCAATTTGTTGATTTGATTTTATTCTTCAACCATAAATCTAATTCTATAGACGAAAACCTTTTATAGGTATAGAGCCAT
The DNA here is from genome assembly GCA_904066015.1 of Synergus gifuensis. Taxonomy (NCBI): domain Eukaryota; kingdom Metazoa; phylum Arthropoda; class Insecta; order Hymenoptera; family Cynipidae; genus Synergus; species Synergus gifuensis. The sequence continues at coordinate 6,181,710 of CAJFCO010000046.1, forward strand.
TTATTCTGTCTATCGCAAAGATATATTACAAATCCGGTGCTTTTGTGAGTCATTTTAATTGGGATTCTATATCCTTTTGAGTAATTAAGTATCTACTCAGCGCCGTTAATTTTGCATTCACGTGTCTGACATCTTGTGAAAATGATATTTCCCTGCTTGACGCGTGCGAAAAACAACTTGATAATGCTCGTCTCGTCGCCCACTATTTTTTCGAATTAGTTCTCAAGTTAAACCCGGGATTGTCGACTTATTCACGTTTTCTAGCCACCAATCGTAACTCTGACATAATAACCAAAAATAAACGACGGTCATCGAAGTGTTTTAGTCTTTTTGTCACCGATACCTTGTCGTTTCATCGAAAATCCCAATTATCTCACCTCTCCGAATTTTGTCTTATTTTCTGTGTCGTTCACTCAGAACTGTCATCAACGATTTACTACTCGAATCCCAGAACCGTTTCTTTCTAGAAATGTTTCTTGTCAAGATGATGGAATATCGAGCCAACAGTTCTTTTTAAGGGTGTAGGAGCCAAGTTCTAATTTAAAAATTCGATTTCTTCATTTTATTCAACAAATATTCAATTAAAAATGTTTTCCCTCTATAGAATTAATTAATTGTTAACTAGAATTATGCGTACAGAGCGAAAAAATATCTAATTCAAATATTTTTTTAGTAAAATGAAAATATTCAATTTTGAAGTTAGATTTTAAATTCTTCGTTTTATGCAAAAATTATTCAAATGAAATATTTTTTCGCTCTGTATGCAGTTTTATATTTAAAAAAAGATTAGCACTACAGAGCGAAAAAATATTTATCTATAATTTTTATTGAGTGAAATGAAGAATGGAATTTTGAGCTTAACACTTAGGTCCAACGCCCTTAACTACTAATTTATATTATATTCGAGGAAGAAAGTCTCCTTTCCAGTCTTTTTTAGTTTTGAATCTTAATCAGATATACATTTTTCATCAGCTAAATTAATACATACCTTCAACTCTGAATGAAGAATGCATACAATAGAAATTCCGGAAGAAAAATAAGTTGCGCAATGGGTGATGAACGTGGATGTAACACCCACGATAAGATTTTTTCATCGCAAGCGATTGCGATTAACATTCTCGAACTTACGATACTTCTTCCAAATGTCCTCGAGACTATATGACCTTGGCTTCTTCCTTTTCATTAACGCTCTTCTGCCGTTCAATTTTACAAGTATATCTTGCTACTTTCTCACGAAGCCCTTCCAATCTTCTGAATCTTCAGCTATTGGCCAGCTTCCGATCCAAGTGACTATCTATTTTCTTCTCCTTCCCTTCAGCCGGATATCATTGGCACTTGACCAAAAATCTCTTAGCTTGATATTCTTCTCGTGGAAGGCGGAGGACTACGTCACTTAGAGTATTCGTCTTTCTTGACTCAAATTCTGACTCATCTGCGTGAATTTTAAATAGAATGAAAATGCTTGGTCCAACAGATGCTGACAAATGCGAGCCAGACCAGTAGTACAAGCACCACCACTAGCAGCTCGAGCAGGAGGATTTTAACCTCTTCGAGTGAGGTGAAAACCAACTCCATGAAGAGCAATCTCACCGAACTTAAAAGGGGCATCACCGAAATGAAGAACATTTCCACGAACTTCTCGCTCTCGTCCAACAGAACGAGTAGAAGCAGCATGGAAAACCTTGTTGACAGGTGAGATTTCCTTGTTATGATTCTGGAGATGTAGGTTTACCAGCTGAAACAGATAGAAACTTGTTATTCAAACGAATTGCAAGTGATTGATACGAATCTAAAATCTAAACGAATCTGAAATCTAAAAAAATCTAGACATCTAAAATTAACATCTTCAATTTGATGAAATTACAATCTAATTACAATTACAACCGAATTTTCCTCATCTAACTGATCTTTATTTTTACAGGGATGCAGTGGGGAACGAAGAAGGTGACCTCACAGAACCTCTCGTCACATTTCCAGATCCTGACACCCCTCCCCCTGTCACAGGCACTGTTTCGTTGACAGGCTCACCCTCACAACTCACCTCTCTGAATAATCTTCACAACATGAGCCCACCATTGAGCATCACCAACATGTCCAATTTACCACCTGGTCAAGAAACTATGAAGTTCGAACAGAAGAAAATGACCAGTGCCTCCAAAACAAAGGTAAATCTTCATTTTATTGGCATGAATATATCCTTTGTCGATATTTTTTGTAATATAGATGATATTAGAAGATCAATTGATGACATTTATTCCATATCGTCAATTACAATTTATAAGATGAAACAGGAATTCATAAATATTGACAAGCTTCTCCAAGTCAACAGCCTTTTAAATTTCACTCTTATGATTTGAAACGGAAGTACTCTAAACAGTGAACGATAAATTTTGCAAACAAATTGCTCTTTGAGAAAATAGCATAAATTTAAAAAGACGGTAAACAAACTTCTATTATTTGAAATCAATGGTTTTTTTTTTAAACGTAGAGGTTTATTTTTGAAATTTTCTAGATGGCAGTTCGCCAAGAGTCTTGCATTTTCGATGGATATAAATATTGATATTTAAGAATGTTTACTTTGTATTCAAAAGGAATACTTTTTCTCGGAATAAAATTCGCTTTAACAGCTTTTTTAAGGCAGATTTAGTCAACTCTGAAGACTGGAATTGATGCCTGTAGTGTGGAAATACACAATAAGCTTTAAATTATTTTTCATCTTTTCTTGAGGCGCAGTTTTTGGCTCGTGAAGCTATTTCCTCTAGGTCAAGGACTCGAATACGTATACAAAGAAGTGACAACTCATGAACCGAACCGTAGCACTAAACTTAAACGAGAAACTCTTTCAACATTCCCCTCTTTCGACATCCACTAGTTAAAAGAGTCTTTTACCTCGCACTTGCCAGTTTCAAGATCATTGTATTAATTCGTAGAAATACGTCTACTGTATACAGTCTGCAATTTCGTTCAATGACTTGATACAATTTAGTGACGTATTTTTCAAGATTTTAATCTCAGGGTGTCTAGTGATCATAGGTAATTTAAAATTCCCGGGTTTTTCCCGGCTAAATTTTTTTTCCTCCAACTCTTTTTTAATTTTTGAAGAAAAAATAAAAAAATTTCAATAACAAAAATATTGATAAAGTAGAAATAGAAAAAAAGATGATCAAGTAGAAAAAAGTCGATTTTTCGATAAAAAACAAAATATTCCCGATTCTAAATGAAATTCCCGGGTTTTTCCGGTTTTCCGGTCCACTAGACACCCTGAATCTTTTTAAAATCATTGAGATCAGTAAAAATTCTGGGAGATGTTGACTGGGTGTCTACTGTGCGGGAATTTAAGGAAATCCAGGAATTGTCTGGGAATTGAAAAAAATTCGGGAATTGTCCTTGACTTTATTTTTTATACGAGAAATGGATTTCTGGTTTGAAAAAACTTTTCCGAATAATCAATCTAAATATTTTTATTTCACACTAGTAACTTTTGTTATTCTTGAAATCTTTTGGATCATTTTCAAATTCTTTGAGGGCGTTGAGGGACCTTATATTTATAAGCGGAAAAAATGCGGTAATTGTCCGGGAATTTCCTAGATAAAATTTAATAGACACCCTGTGTTGATACTAACTGAAGAGCAAAAATTTTCTAATGAAAAATATATGTGACTGATTAACTTAAAAACTTTTCAGTAATGATGTTTAGACATCGCAGAAAGAACTCTTCTATCAGAATTTAACATGTGTAAGCTAATAAAAGCTAGCAATCTTATATTCATTGTGTAAATTTAATTTATGATAACATGTGTGTCATTTTCAGGTCGTCACAGACGGTTTTAGTGCGGAAAAAGCGATCGCGAATAGTGCTGAAATGAGAGCAGTACAGGCCGGGGATGTATCTTACAAAGAACAAAGTGCAGCCACTGCTGCGAGAGCACGTGTAGAAATTGATGGAGTTTCCGCAGAAAAAAGTGTCGCCGCTGCAAGGGTAAGCTATGCTTTTTCTTCTTATCATTTTGCTTCATACTTGACGTACGTCAATTAAAAAAACGTTAAGAAAAACTCCCAGAATTTCGATACCTATCATTGAATAGAAAGAAATTTGCATTTGAGGTTTTACGAGAAAATATCAATTAGGAATAGTTGTAGATTAGTTTGGCATCAACTTGCAATGCAGGTTTTTAAAAAAATTCTGAGGTTGTTGACTTGAGTACACAGTGAGTAAATTAAATGACGCCACTTTCAATGTAAAGTTAAGAGTAAACATTGAATTCAGGTCGAGGATGAATTTTATATACCTATTACTTGGAAAAATCCACTTACATTCAACTTTGTAAAGTAAAAAATACTTCAGTTATTGTTCAATCTTTAAATTGCAATTTAAAACAATTAAAGAATATTTTGAAATCTAAATTTTCTTCAATGTCCAGATTCTAAGTCAAAATCTTTCTTCCAATGGTTCCTAATTATCATTTTACGATTGAGACTCACGCGTGCATGGCATTGACAATGATTCGAGAAATTTCTAAACCAAGGGACCTTCAATTCAACCCACGATTTTTTAAATTGGCCAGTTCCTTATTCACAAACCTGATCATAAGGAAAAAGAAAAAATTGGAAGGTCGTGCTCCTCCTGTATGATCAGTCCAGTTCGTTAGTTTCCGTATAGGGTAATGACACGTCTGGTTTTCACTCGAAAATCTGTTAAAAGAGAAAATAAATCTTATATTATTATTTATTTATATATTAATCTATCTGTACAGGATTCTTTCTGATTTAGTTTTGTTCTCTTTGTTACTATGACTATTTATTCCAAATATCATTAAACCTTCAGAGCTTTTAAGGGTATTGGAGCCAAGTTTTAATCTAAAATTTCGATTTCTTCATTTTACTTAACAAATATTAAAACTGGAATTTTCTCCCTCTGCAGAATTAATCAATTTTTGACTAGAATTATACGTACAGAGTGAAAAAGTATCTAATTCAAATCTTTTTTAAGTAAAATGAAAATATTAGATTTTGAATTCTTCATTTTATGCAAAAAGTATCGAAATTAAGTATTTTTTCGCTCTGTACGCAGTCTTATATTTGAAAAAAGATTAGCACTACAGAGCGAAAAAATATTTATCTATAATTTTCGTTGAGTTAATTGGAGAATGGAATTTTCAACTTAACTCTTGGGTCCAACGCCTTTAAGGGAAAGGGAAATTTCCCTAATTATAGAGGCATTCATAAATTTTTGTTATCTCTTTCTCGTGCGACTTATTGAGGTCTCGCTTTGTGTGTTAATAATAAATGATAAAAAAAACTTGTGGCGTGATACTGGGCTTTTCGTGTCGACCTAAATCGCGATAGGGGAGTGACCCTCTGAACTTTTCAGTTTATGAGAAATGGGCACAGTTCTTGAAATTCGTATTTAACGTAAAGAATCAATTAACAAATTATACTTATTTCTTCAAATTGTATATCTAATAAAATAAAACACAAAAAATAAAATGAAATAAAGCATCTACAGAGATTCTGTAACATTTACGCATCGAAGGAAAGAAATTCAATTTAATAAAAAGCGATTTACTAGTCTTTACAATGATAACGTGTTACATCAATAGGAACATTAACGTCCTTTTGCAATAAATTAACTCCAACTTCCGGCGTTTATGAAACTGAATCTATGTACTAGATAATCAATTTGAAATATGTAAGCCACTATCCTTGCTAGTCTTTGTCGTTAACGTCAATGTGAAAATTTATCGATTCGTGATCCCATTTATTTATCCTGTCGACAACGAGAACCTTGCGGTTTTAAAATATCCACTTCCGAATTTTCTAATAATCGAGACTATACATTCGCAAGTAGAAGATCAGTACAAATTTACTTTTTAACATTTATTAAAAAAAATATTTTTTCTACTTGTTTAAGGGTGTAGGAGCCAAGTTCTAATCTAAAAATTCGATTTCTTTATTTTACTTAACAGATATTAAATTTGGAATATTTTCCTTCTGTAGAATTAATCAATTTTTAATTAGAATTATGCATACAGAGCGAGAAAATACCTAATTTAAATATTTATTAAATAAAATGAAAATATTAAATTTTGAAGTTAAATTTTTAATTCTTCGTTTTATGCAAAAAGTATCGAAACTAAATATTTTTTCGCTCTGTATGCAGTCTTATATTTGAAAAAAGATTAGCGCTATAGAGCGAAAAAATATTTATCTATAATTTTCATTGAGTAAAATCGAGAATGGAATTTTGAGCATAACACTTGGGTCTAAAATGTCCTTGATGAAAAAAAGGGAATCCCGCGCGGTTTCCATGAAATAAAATGAGTCACTCGATAATATATAGATATATAACATGAACATGATCGTACATTCGCAACCAACCACCAAGTGGGTCGATAAGCAACTCCGAGGCTAGTACGTTTCTCTTCACCTCCTTATTTTGCAGTGTGCCATGGGCTCTCAACTATCGAGAATCATAAGGGGTGTTTTTCCAGTCTTAAGAAATCGTAATCTTTCTCCAAAAGGTTTTAATCGTCCAGCCGTTCAGGGAAACCTCGAAAAGTGTTTAGGACCACAAGCAGCCATGGTATATTGATGATATCTTCAGCCATGTTTTCCTCATTCGCATTTTCTTCATTTTGCACCAGCTTTCCTAAAACATTATGCAAAATAAATTTATTTAATTATCTATTCAATTGCTATTATTATTATGTATTATAATTGTTATTTATTCGATAAAAGCAAACTTTCCTCCATCGACAAAGGGACCATCACTTTCTCAAGGTCATCTCTATTTGTTCCAATTCCATGCAAATTACTTTACATATGCAATGCACTCGCAATATTTTTTTCGAACCGTTTTCGCTTTCTGTGTTTATATTTCATTAAATAATTAAAAATATGTCTGAATCCTACTGACAATAATTTTTAACCAGAAATTTAAAACATAGAAAGGTGAATAAAGTGAAGGATACTTTGCAAAACTTTTGCATAACAACTTACGGGGATCATTAGCGGTTTTTAAAAAAAGAAACGATTGTTATTATTAGTTCAAGTATATGTAATACAAAGTTGCAAGTGCTGTGTGTATAAAGCGTATGCGTTCTATAGCAAAGATGATAAAATTAAACCTCTGAAGATTCAGTCAGGACTAGTGGGGTGTGAGTTGTGCTTAACAGCGTAGAACGGTTTTGTGAACAGAGATTAGTATGAGTAGTGCTCGCAAAATTGACTGACCATGCGACTTCCCAATCAAATGTGTTCGATATTTCAGAAAATGTTCCTCGTTCACTAAACCGACATTTAAATTTGATCAGATTCTAAAAATAAAAAAATAATAGCGACAAATGATCAGAAAAATCTTTTGCAATTTTTATTAATTGATTGATTGGAAATTAATTAATTGTCAATAATGAGTGTACCGTGGCCAGTGAATCGTGGAAGATTTCGCGAAAATGTTTTTAAACGAGGAAATTGGGTAAGTTACAAGAAAGATTTTTTAAGTATTTAAATAAATACTCATCAAAAATATTCGGAGAATTTTATTTTAATGTTTTGATTTAAAATCACGGTTTAAATGGGATGTTGGTCAAAATAAAGCATGGCACACTAGAAAATTATGCGAATCCTTTGGCACACTCTGTCAAGTGGTTCTTCTCAAAACTTGGCAATTGATTCAAAAACTCGTTTTTGCTTTGAAGCGAGTCAATGACAACTTGCAAAATTTTTTTTACGAATAAATTAACGTCCCGTATTGCCTGCCGAAAAAAAAGAACCCTAATTTTTATGATTTCTTTGGTATCGTTTTTAAAAAAAACTTCTCTCCTTTGTTCAGTTGAAATATCTTAAAACTGAACTAGAAGAGTTTGAAGAACTCGAATTAATGATCTATTTATAACATTCTATGAATAGTTTTATTTTTAAGTATTTATCGGACAATTTAAGTATAAAAAATTACAGAGGGATTTTTCGCTTCCAGGAATATTAAACTTTTCCGAAAATCCTTCATATTTAGAATTTTCACCTCGAACAATATTTTGTCTCTTCTACTGAGAAATTCAATTGGCTGGCACAAAATAAACAACTCGTGGACAGGCAATTGATAATTCTCGATTTCGAATGGACAGGAGAATAGCAACGAACGACGACGTCTTGTGTGACGATGGTGAATTATATTTAGAAAAATACGTCATAATCATCGGACCGGGAAAACTTTATGCGAAAAGCTGCCACAGAACGTTTTAACACTTCGTACTATCAATATCAGCAATGAAACTTCGCGTTAGAATTTTACCAGATTGGGCACCGTCGACTTATTCCACGTCTCGAAATGTACGCAAATTGTGTTATTTTTTATTCTTTCTCATTCTGCAATAATAATTTTATAACTCTTTTCAATTCCACAAGTGTTTTCTGAAAGCGTCTAGAAGTTTCGATTCAGAGTGAAAGTTACCCAAGCTGAAGTGACCTGTGAATCTGAAGAAAATTGTGTCAAACTGAAGAAGTTAATGATTATAACATTATTTACTATTATAAAAACGTGCCCCTTATTTTAACAGTAGAAAAATCCAACCCCTTTCAGACCTTCAGTAGAACATACGAATAATAGTCAGACAAGCATTAAGCAAGTGAAATCTATCATGATTTATTTTATTCCTTATTTCATTTTTATTCAGTCAGAAAGCATAAAGTTTATTAAACTACGCAAAACTAATTTATCTTAAATTTAAATAAACAAGAGAAAATTTATCCATAACGCCCCCACAATGTTATGTAAAAATTTATTTGATAACTCCTACATCCTTTTAGCAATAAAGTATATGAAATATATTTCGTGAATAAATTTAAAGTAATCAATTTTTAACGTCTTGTGCTTTTTTAGAATACAAAATTACTTTCCACCAATTTTTTGTTTACTTTTAAAAAGTGTACAGTTTAAAGTGAATAAAGTAAGGAATTTATTCAGATGGAAGCTTATTATTGATTAATTAAAAGTTCAAAAATGCGTTTGCGGAACTTCTTTAGATAATCTCAGCAAAAGCTCTTTACTCATTATATCGTCTCTGCGTCAATTAGTGTCGTTTGCACGCAGGCCATAATTAGACCTTCGGTATGCCGCTAATTCTCTTTAATCTCTATGGCACGAAGCGTCTGGGGATCAAACGAAGCCTTCATGCGGAAGCATTTCCGCGTCTTCTCTTTTAATTTTATAATACCCATTTACCTTACAATGTCGATAACCAGAGGTGGAATGTTTAAAATCCTGAAATATGTGCGATTTATGATGATTTTGTATTTTTTATTCATTTTTTTTTCTTATTCTACAAACATGTACTGATTTTATCATTTTCCTTATAGGAGCAAAGGAGTTTAAAGGCCGGTGATCTCTCTCATCAGGAAAGCAACAACATGGCAGCATCCACCATGAAACTTCAAAGTGATTCTTTCAGTTCAGAAAAAGTATGTACTTAATATTTTTCTTTCATCTTCAGTTCATTTTTTGTAGTGGTGACAAAATCCAGTTTCCAAAAGAGGTTTTTTTTCGGTTTTTTTTTTTGATCCTGTAATATCTGGAGAAAGTGTACAGGTAAATTGATGAAAGGTATACTTAAAGGCGTTAGACCCAAGAGTTAAGTTCAAAATTCCATTCTCCATTTTACTCAACGAAAATTATAGATAAATATTTTTTCACTCTGTAGCGCTAATCTTTTTTCAAATATAAGACTGCGTACAGAGCGAAAAAATACTTAATTTCGATACTTTTTGCATAAAATGAAGAATTCAAAATCTAATTTTAAAATTCAATATTTTCATTTTACTTAAAAAAAATTTGAATTAGATATTTTTTCGCTCTGTACGCATAATTCTAGTTAAAAATTGATTAATTCTGCAAAGGGAATAAATTCCACTTTTAATATTTGTTAAGGTTAAGTAAAATGAAGAAATCGAATTTTTAAATTAGAACTTGGCTCCAACACCCTTAATCCTCTGTATACCAAGTTGGATTTTTTACAAACGTTTAACAAAAAAAAAATTTTTTTAAATTAAAAGGCTTCATGATTCTCAGATCTCATCCAGGTTGGAAAATTTTGAAGCGTTTGTTATTTTTGAGAATTGCAATCTGTTTGTACGTTTGGCGTAACACCAGGAATGTATCTTCATTGGTTGCCATAAATCTGGATTTAATAGTATCATGAAACCATGTTTGACGCGAAGGCCATGATCGTTTCACATTTGCTTCTTTTTTACTTGCTTGAATGCTCTGCACTTTAAAGAGATCGTATCGTACAATTCGTATCTGAAATTACTAAGAGTAAGAAAATAAAACCTCCCATGTACATATTATAAATTACTATTTTTTCACAATAAGAGACTTTAATTTAATTTAAAGATGAACTACTAAGCAAGGCTAGTAGAATAATAATAATAATAATCATTCTAAAGATTGCTGTATATTTTCCACGAACGCTGTCCATGCCACAGGTTTCTGTAAAGTAAAAGAAATAAAATAAAAAAGAAACCATTAAAAATTTCAAATATTACAAATAACTAAATTATTCACAATTAACACTTACTTTCGGCTTCTTCTTCTGAAGGAAAAGCTCCTGGGCTTGTATAATCGTATGCTGTTACAAAATATACAGAGGCCAAAAAAATTAGAATTAAACGCATTATGATCGTATCTGATTGATTTTTATTTTGTATAACGATTTTTTTTAGTTTTTAAGTTCAACTGTAATTATGTAGAATTAACAAAAGTAAGTTTCGCATTAACTATACTATTCATTTTTTGTTGCCAAGTGAATGCTTTTATCAGTGTTGAATGTATTGTTCACATATTTGCGTGTCTTTGATATTTAATAGGGATTAGTTTTAGATAAATATTCAGGTTAAGTAAAACATAGATAAACCTTGACAAAAAATAAATAAAATTAAAATTTTATCTTTTAAAATCTCATAAATAATTAAATTTCTTTAATTACAGAAAGCGATGGCTGCTCAACAACAACGCCAGACTGTAACCTCCTCGGGAATCTACAATCACGAAAAGCACATGGCAGCAAGTTCCCAATCAAGTATAACAATAAATTCAAAAAACCACTCATCAAAATCTTCGATGATTACTGCAGCCAGTGCAGTCAATCAAATAATGAACGGAATGAGGCCTAACGATGACGAACTTTTAAATCTTCCCCTGGACGACCTCGATCTTCTCTGTTCCAACTCCAACCCTCAAGACGTGGACCAAGCCATTAAGAAATACTCCAGGTTCATCGACAGCTTCGTTGAGCGGCTAAAAGCTAACGAAGTCAGTAAAAGTGGAAAAGCCCCCTTGCTCTTAAACCGAGTGAATGAAATCATGAGAAAAGCCTGGGCTGTTCCGACTCATGGCCATGAATTGGGCTACACCCTGTGCAACACTCTCAGAACAGGAGGTGGACTCGACATGCTAATGTCGAATTGCGTCGCAAGTGATGAAGCTCTACAATTTTCCTCAGCCCAATTATTAGAACAATGTCTCACAACCGAAAATCGAGCTCATGTCGTTCAAAATGGTCTCGAAAAGGTTGTAAACGTCGCCTGTGTTTGTACCAAAAATGCAAACTCAATAGACCACTCCAGGGTTGGAACAGGAATCCTCGAGCATCTTTTCAAACACAGTGAAGGGACCTGTAGCGACGTGGTTAGACTCGGAGGATTAGATGCTGTACTCTTTGAGTGCAGGAAAACTGACGTGGAGACCCTGAGACATTGTGCAGGAGCATTAGCAAATTTATCTCTTTATGGTGGAGCTGAGAATCAAGAAGCGATGATCAAGAGGAATGTTCCGGTGTGGCTCTTTCCATTAGTTTTCAATCACGACGACAACATCAAGTATTACGCCTGTCTTGTGATCGCTGTACTGGTCGCTAACAAGGAAATCGAGGCATCTGTCTTAGCATCCGGAACTCTAGATTTAGTAGAACCTTTTGTCACGTCCCATAACCCCTACGAATTCGCCAAATCGAATCTGGCTCACGCTCACGGCCAGAGTAAAAACTGGCTCCAGCGATTAGTCCCTGTCCTGAGTTCAAAACGTGAGGAGGCTAGGAATCTCGCAGCTTTCCATTTTTGTATGGAGGCTGGAATTAAGAAGCAACAGGGAAACACTGAGATCTTCAGAGCCATTGGTGCAATCGAGCCCTTAAAGAAGGTTGCAAGTTGTCCAAATGCAGTTGCTTCGAAATATGCTGCACAAGCTTTAAGGTTGATTGGCGAAGAAGTTCCGCATAAATTGAGTCAACAAGTTCCACTTTGGTCTACGAAGGATGTGATGGAGTGGGTGAAGCAAATTGGATTTGAAGAGTTAGCTTCTAATTTTGTCGACAGTAGAGTTGATGGAGATTTACTGCTTCAGTTAACAGAAGACAATTTGAAGGAAGATATTGGTCTAACGAATGGAATCAGGAGAAGGAGATTTACAAGGGAACTTCAGAATCTGAAGAAGATGGCTGATTATAGTAGTAGAGACACTGGGAATCTCAACAGCTTTTTGCAGAGTATTGGACAAGAGTTTTCGACCTATACTTATAGTATGCTGAATGCGGGAGTGGATAAGGATTCGATTAAAAATTTGACTGAGGATCAGTTAATAACTGAATGCGGAATTGGGAATAGTATACACAGGTTGCGGATATTGGACTCTATCAAGAATATGCAGCACAATCAATTTAGTTCCTGTGAGAGCGAGAGCCCGGATAAGTTGTTGGATGTTTTTGTTAGTTATCGCAGATCGAATGGATCGCAACTAGCGAGTCTTTTGAAGGTTCACTTGCAGTTGAGAGGATTCTCCGTTTTTATTGACGTGGAGAGATTAGAGGCTGGAAAGTTTCATAATAATCTTCTGCAAAGCATCAGACAGGCCAAACACTTCCTGCTGGTTCTTACCCCGAAGGCGCTGGAGAGGTGCATTCAGGATACAGAGGGCAAGGACTGGGTTCACAGGGTAAATATTGAATTAAAAAAATTAATTTCATAACTGGTTCATTGTAAGATGAGTTTGAACATTTCGTTTCTTCTTTAGGAAATTGTTGCTGCCCTCCAATCACAGTGCAACATCATTCCGATTATAGACAACTTCCAATGGCCGGAACCTGAAGAACTTCCAGAAGATATGAGAGCTGTTTGTCATTTTAATGGCGTACGGTGGATTCACGATTATCAGGATGCCTGCGTAGACAAATTAGAGAGGTAAGTTCATCAGAATTTTGAGACTTGAAGAAAGAAAGTTTAATCTTCGATCAATTGAAATAAATATTTAATTTCTAGGTTTATGCGAGGTGAAATGCCTGTACGATCTGAATTGTCTGGAGGTCTTCCAAGAAGTATAGGTTCTAAAGATATGCCAACACCCGGAACACCAGGAAGTACAAATATGCGACACCCACCGAGCTATCAGCGAATGCACAGTAATGAAAGCAGAGGAAGCGATAAAGATTCGATCAATGGGAAAGATTCAATCAGCGGGAAAGATTCGATCAGTGGTAAAGATTGACTAGATGGCCCGCCCACAGCAATACGAATTAGGTTTGTACTTATTCAACATTGTTGACTTTATTCTAATTTTGGAAATTAAGAAAAAATATAAATCATTTTTATTTGCTTCCTTTTCTGCAGCGAGGATTAAGAAATCTCATTTTCTATCAGGATTAGGTTAGTCGTCAAAAGTTATTGTGTCTTCGATGTCGTTAATTGTTTATCCAGCACTAGATCAAAATATCTGCACGTTTGTTAATTGTTGTCCTGATCTCGAAATTTTGAATCCACTCGAATTTTTAGTCTTACCCACCAATTGAATTGTCCTAATATTTTCAGATCGAATTAGAGATTACATATTTAGAAATTAAGAAATGCATGACTCGTCTGTTTATCTCTAAGAATACAATTTTTTAAAAAGAAAATATTTTTATTTCAGGCTTCGAAAGTCATCCAGTCCGTCCAGTCGGTTGATGAGTCTTCTACCATCCGCTCGAGTTAAGTTTATTCACACTCATCCTGGAGGAAATCCAATGCCTCGTCGTCCACCACGTCATCCCTCTTCGCCATCAAATCGTTCTCGATCTCTAGAATTACTGGATCAAAACAACAAAAAGACTGTCTTGCCTGTCACAGCAGAATCTGTGCCTCTCCCAAGACCACGATCCAGGAGTCTGGATGGTTTGATCGACGAAGATGGCATAATTACAGATCTGAAGAATGAGGAATCGACCAAGGAAAATTCTTCAATTGAAAATGCACCTAATAAAAAAATTCGATCTCAGAGCTTAAACGGTCTTCTGGAGAGCGTAAATAACAAACTGAATGATTCCTCTGTTCAGATTGACAAATCCGATCAAGTGAATACTGAAAATTCCGAGACGAATTCGAACGATTCCGATCCTCAACCTCTTCCTCGAAGTAAAAGAACATCTAGCATGGAAGTAAAATTGGGACAAATAGAAGCTGCGAAGATAGTAAAGCTGGAAGATATGAGGATTTCTTCATCTTCTGATGAAAGTGGCGAGAAGGAAGAAAACATAATCCAACCAGATGTTAGGATTAGAATCGAAAGATCGAAAAGTAAAAGTGAGGAAAGAGAAAATATAAGAGAAACTAAGGAAGAATTGAAGAATCTAAATAAAGGATCGGAAAATAAAAACGATCAAGATCTGGGACAAGAAAGATTGTCATCAACGACAAATGAAAAATCGACTTTGTTGAAAGCCAAAAGCTGTGGTGCGGGATTAGATTCCGACGACAGTTATTCGTCAGAGTACAAGCCTGTAATTAAGGGCCAAGGTTCTTTATTATCGCTGCCAGCTGGAGCAGAGCCGAAAAGAAAGAAAAATTTCATGGACAAGTGCGTAAATAAAGTGCGGTCTTTGATTAAGAAATAATAATGACTGAGAGGAAGTGCAAGGATCCGAGACCTTGAATTTTTGGTGATAAAGACTCATTATTTAATTTTTTTACCTTATGACTAGACGACGTTCACAATCGAGACGAATATTTTATTTTATAGTTACGTAATGACACGAATCAAAAAATTTCGAATTGATAACCAATTCAAACGTGAAAAAGTGATCGATTTTGGTTTGTCTTTCATTTTTCTACTGTCATAATTGTGCCTGTTGTAACAAAGTGTCTTCAAACGAATCTGAAATCGGAGAACTCGAATTAAATTCCGAATTATGATTTCTATGTAGCCTGCTTTTTCAGGTGTCTTTTGTATTTCTTCATTGTATTATACTTTCATTTTAGATAAGAATTTAGTTTCTAATATCGTTAGGAATTGTATTCGTTCGTTACGGCATTCTGTGCCTTAAGTATTTTCATTTTTATCATTGTTGATCGTTTATCGAAAACTATGTTTCCAATACAGCTAACCCATCATTTAGTCACCTTTATTCTTTTAAGTAACCTCTATTTTATAATAATAATAATTATTATTATTTAACGGTATTATATTTTGTCATCGTCAAAGTTTATGTTCTTAACTATTTATCTAATAATAAACCAAGCAATGCTTCACAATAATTGTAAGCCTCATTCGAAAACCATGATGTGTATATTTTACCAAAGTTTCACAAAAATTAGAAATCTATTCAGATGGTTAAATACTTCAAAGAAATAAATGAGTTTATTTAGAAAAAATTAATCAGATCTTATTATTCTTGAAAGCAGAACATTATTATATTGATATATTATCCTAGTTCCTTCCTTAATATTAATATTTTTTCTAAGTAGAGAAAATATATGAAAGATAAATAATATTATATTTATACTATCTATTAATGACATCATCACGTCCTCGAAGACGTCTTAACATGACCATATCTCTTTGCATTAGGGTCACTCGCTTAGCATGGAATGCTAAAAGAATCGCATCCTCGAAAAATTGTACTATATACATTTCAGCAGCTTCTTGCAAAGCTTCCAGGGCAGGTACTTGAATCCTAAATATAGTAAAAATAGTCTAACTTCTAACTTATAAGGAAAAATACGAATAAGCCTTGGTTTGCTATTTTGTACCTTGTAATCTCCAGTCTTGGAAATAAGTCGTATATTATTTCTCGAATTAATCGAACGAAGGGGGCTTTTGGTATCAGTAATTTTGTCGTTTGCCTTAAGAATTTTATTTCATGCAAGGCACGATTTTGTCTTCGTTTGAATGGTCTTCGATCAACAATAATTTCTGTCTGAAAGTGTGCAAATTTAAAGGAAATCTAAGTTTTAGTTCGACTTTCAGTTTACACTGAAAAGAAATTAAATAATAACTTATTAACTCTGTTCGAATTTGCAGTTCCTGGTCGCCTGCTTGATACTGAACTAGAAGTAGTAGAATAACTTCTTACAGACCTATTAAGAGTAAATAAAAAAAACAGAATTTATTGATAACAAACACTACATCATATTGAAATTTAACCAACGAACCTTGGTTGTGACTTGTGATGCACCATAATTTATAAGCGACATGATTTTCCGTACTGAAAATGTGATTAAACACTGCCTCACTTATAATAACAATTAAAAAAACTCAGATGGAAATCTCAAATAAAGCATGCATATAAAAAAATGTATTCTAAAACGTAGCCGTCAAATAGGAAGACTTGTGATAATCTTTGTGATTTTTAAATTCTATTCACAAAAAGTACGTTCTATATAATAATAGAATCCAATTATTTGAGGCTGATAAACTTCTTTTTTAAAATCGAATTAATTCGAGAAATAAATATTTAGTCTTATTTATTTACTACTCTTGATAGAAATTGCGCTCAGCTATATTGGACGAAGTTAGCAATGAAAAACAAAAACTGTTAAAATCAACTAACCTATTGTAATAGTAAATTGTAACTGTACTAATAATTACAATTAATTTCATTGCAAAATATGTAGTGGATAAGAGAAACAGAAAACCATGTATGTATTTACAATTTTAAAAAATCTCAATTTTATTATAATTCGATATGGCTTCAAACAAGGATACTAGGTAAAGGTACTAGGTAAAAAACAATATAGTCTAATAAAGTACATATCTAAAGAGAACTAAACTTTATACAAATTTATCGCTTATTTAAATCAGAAGTTCAAACTATATATTTTTAATTAAACCCAAATAATAAATATCAAAATTTAAGAACACGAATTAATATTATTTTAATAATATTTTAGGGAAGAAAGATATTTTTAGACAAAAAAGAGTTTGTATGTTCGCCAGTAACTTAAAAAGAATTATAAGTATTTTATTATTAATAATACTAGTTAAGTATAATTAAGGTTTTTAAGCTATAGCTTAAATGTTATTGATTACAATTGATACTCAAGCGTGTTGCTATGATATCATTTGCTAAATATTAAATTATCCTACTTTATTTGAGATATTCACAATGAATATGAATATGTATAATAGAATTAATTGATCGCTATTACAAAATAGTTAAAAATGTCGAAAAATTTTTTACTGAGTAGAATATTCACAGAAAAGTCGAAATATCCCATAATCGTTGTAACTTACTATAATGCATTAATAATTTAATACATGATCAATTATATCATTAATTCATTAAAACTTAATTTTATATCTAATAGTATAATTAATATCACCCTTTGATACTGTGTCAATCGTCGATAATATTTTATAAACAACTTTTGGCACTATATTTATTTTAAAATAACTCGTGAAATAATTCCTATAATAATTAAATAGAATTTATAAATTTCATATTTCAACTGGTCCTAAAATAAGTAAGCTGGTGATTGGTTTCGTTTCGATATTTCAACGTCAATTTCCTTCGAAATGATTTTACAATGCCAAATTCTCGGTTCTTATAATTAAATTCTTTTAATCAATAAAATGATTTTTCATCAACGTTGCTAAATGTTAATATAGTTTTTAAGAGTCAACTTATGAGTGTAAAAATTTAATAGAATTAATTAGGGACCTACAGACCTCATTAACTGTAAACAATTATCAATATATTTCTATATTTTGTGATATAAAATAGGAAATAGTTAGCTCAGATTGGGAAAGAGACTAAAAAAACCAACGAAACACTTATTCGGCTTGCTGAGTCAATCTAGCCAAAACTTTCCTATCATAAAAAACCTTCCACAACCTATTCTATCAACCTATTCTCCTCAGCCAGGAGATGTTCTAAGAAGATCAGAGATTCAGACGACCAGATTTTTGGAGGACCAAGGAAAACAAACGACCAGAATTTTGGAGAGTTTTTCTTCAGAAATTAAAGAAAATAAAAGAGGAATCCAGTCATTTCTAGTGTTCTTACACACGAATTTTCAGGAAAAATGATAAATATATCAGCTTACTTATTTCAAACTGGCCCAGTTAAATCTTGCAAGATAAAAAGGTATTAAAGAAATTGTTTAATAAAAAATAGAAACAATAACATTTGGAGTGATTGAAAAATTGTACTGAATTTTTATATACACATACCATAGTCACTTATTATAAATAAGCATGCATTTGATATCAGTTAAATATCTATCACAAATCATATTTATCCAGGAGTAAAGTCACAAGTTTTACTAATTTTACCCTGAATATTTCATTGGCAGTTATAATATTTTCAACTGCATCTTACAATTAAGATGTTTGCAAATTCCCTTGGCTATTTTAATCATCTTACGTTGGCTTCCAAGCGACGATTTGCATTTTGTTATTAAGTTCTTGTAAAATAAGGGAACAGGTGAGTTGTTTCTCAAGTGACAACCCACTAACACCCTCCATTTCATCATCATCGTCACCTGCTCCACTGTTCCCACCACCTTTTCCTTTACCCTTTCCTTTCCTCTTTTTCTTCTTATTCAATTGTCTACAGTCAATATCTGAACTTGATTCAACTCCCCTCCTAAGCTGTTAAAGCATTTTAATTAACCTTTAGTACAATTAAAATAATACTAAAAAAATATATCATCCCCATAATATACGATAATTAAAAGCATGTAAAGTAAATATGTAATAGTAATTTACTTTTTTCAGACTGACTTATAAAAATTATATATCTTGTATATAATTATTTCTTGCACAAAAATATCAAAATAATTATGAGTAATTTGCAGTTATTATTTCAAATAAGTGCATTTTTCAATATATTTCAATATTATTGCGTAAGATCTTTTAAAATCAAAAGAAAGAAAACCAACCTTCGCACTTTTTCTCGTCTGCTTGTCGTATTCTAAAGCATCATAATAATTTGGCTTTTCACGTTTAATACGGTTAGTTCTCCTCGTCTTCATTGTACCGCCATCAGGACTAGGTGGACTTTTAATGGAATTGCGACGAGCGTTGAAAAACGAATGTCCACAGGGACATGCCTTGCAAGCAACAGGAACCTATTAAAAAGGAAATACGTATATTCTAATTACTATTATTATAACACGCAAAGAACAGACGTCAGAAGATAAAAAAAAACTCAAATATTTCAAATGCGTATTATGACAAAATAATTTTAGGCTAATTCTACGCAAATATTTTAGAAGCGGACAGAAAATATTTATTTTTTTAGAATTAGAACATTTTGTCTATACTTTCCGAGAAGATGAAAGGAATAAAGAAAATCGGAGCTTACCTGCTGCTCACATTTTGGACAACCTTTGCTAATCGTTTTCGTCTTGGCCATTCTGATTAGAATATAAGAATTCGGCAGAGTTATTTTTAACTCAAATGCTTTCAAGATGTAGTAATTTTATCTCAACTTCCGATCGAGAATTTAGGAATTAGCGTCTGTTACAAATTTAGCAAAGACGCATAACCTACAAAGTAGCAACAAAGACGAAAAAACAATAAAGACGAAGCTTCAACAAAAAAACTTTCTAAACTTTAATTAAGCACTCGTTGAGAACTATCTAACTTTAACTAAAAACATTTCTTCTATAATAAAAACAAGTACAAAAGTATCTAAACACCGCAACTTTTCGTCGAAGGCCTGGAAGCAAGTGGAAATGGGACGAAGACAGAAGACTTGTTGTAATGGTAATGGCGCTACCGGTAATGGCGGTAATTTTGATTATATAAAACCAAAAATATATCTTCGATAAAACCATTAATTTCTACTCTATTTTTAGAATGTATGGTCAATTTATTACGGTTCAAATCTGTTTACGTTTAGAAGAATGATACATAGTAATACGCAAATACATTTTCAAAATATAAAATGGAACGTCGGTAATGTCGGTAAAGTCATTTCAATGGCGGCGCGTAAGTTGCGAGGGTTGCGACTAAACAGGGGCGAATATATCATATATGATGATTTAATTATTGCTTTACATAATATTTTAATCTCATGATTGTTTTACCTTAAAACATCTGTAATTATTGAATTTGAAAGACTTCACATTAAAATTATATTGTATTTTTTTTTACTTGCACATTGACTATGATTCTACTATATATCTGATAATAACTTTCGCTATATACATAGTATTGAATTCCTAATAAGGGTTGCAATAATAATCAAGAGTTGTACAAAGTTCAGAAGTGAAGCTTTGTATGTGTTAATGCATTTAAGAAATATAATTTGTACTCACAGGATACTCTCAATTTAAAGCATTGTGACCACTTATTCCCGGCGATTTTGCCGGTTTATACTGCATTGCGTTGGTTGATTGACAATAATGAAAGTCGCATTCATCAAATAATACGAATAAAGTACATATATGTATGTATACATATAGAGAATAATTCGAGAAAGAACAGTGAAAGCAAAGAGAAGAAAATATGCAGTATACATTTGCACAAGGACCTCCTATCAATGTTTCAATGGTATTACAAAAGCATTTTTTGAAAATGGTCTTGAAAATGAGAAAATAATGTTTTGGATTCATTTTTTGGGGTCAAAATTGGGAATCTTTTAGTCGGAATAATATGGTCAATCTAATTTTAAAAGATAGATGTCAGAAGGTATATTTGGAGAAACACATTGCCCATAATACAATATAGGCACTACAGATCGATAGCCATTATTTATAAATAAAGGAAAGTAACATTTGCACGAACAAATGTAAGTTGTGGTTTCTTAAAGGAGAAATATTGAGTTGCGTGCCTACAAATTACAAACTATGACCAATTGATGTGTATAATTTAATAACAAAAAAATGCAATCAATTTAATATCGAACATGACCCTAATCACTTTATTTCAATTATTGTGTGTCCTCGAGAAGTTAATGGACTTTTCTAGACTAAAGTAGAATTGATGGGTATTAAACAAATTTGCTAATCTTATCAGTAATTATTGTTTATGTTTATTACTCTTATTATTTATATTGCTATATACTAATTGCTTATAAATGGATATATCTTAACGTGCAGACTTTAATTAATGAGAACAGCAGAGAGAGCAAATCATTGTATTCAAATCTACATTTTATCAATTATCGACTTTACGTAATTCAAATATCTTCAGTAATTTAGTATTTTTATTTAAAAAAGAACAATACATTGAAGAGTTTGTAATTAATCCAAATTAATCCGAAGCCCATTCCAAATTTTCAATCCAAACTTTCTAGATTGGAATTAGATTGGAATGAAACTGTGTGGTTCAAATAGAAATTTCAGAAAATTTCGAATTGATTCGAAATGAATTTCAATCCGAAGCTTTCACTAGGATATTTAATGCTGTTACTACGTAACTGGGTGTAACCATCGTAACGAGGCTTCGAAGGCGAGGCTAGCGCCTCTTTACTAGTTCCACGGCCACGATGTGACCACGATAGTCTTTCTCTTTATACTTTTCAGCAGCTTTTGCTCTTCAGTATCTCGCTCCTCGTTCGCGAAGTGAGAGATATTTCTCGTCACACTAGATCCGCGCTTTTAATACATCAAACATACTTCTGAACCCCAATGTGTATCTTCTCACTATCTCACTTCACAATAAATTATCAATATCAATCTCTCTCTCTTTCACCCCTCTCTTTAAATTTCCCTCTCTTTTCCTAGTCAAACATCCACCCACATGCTACACTTTTCTATACCACTCTCCACCACTCGTCTGACTCACACATGTCATTTCTACTTGCTCCCACTCGCTTCTTTGATTGATTATGTGATATGACCAAATTGACAAAATCACATCATACTACCAGAAACCGGTGCAGACCAATTTATTCTAACACCTTTTTTACCCTTTTCTTTTTTTTACTTATACAACTCTATTCTAGTTCTAGTATTTCTACTCTGCACATGACCGAAATAAGTACGTAAGTGCCACTTGGGAGTCTATGCCTATGCGTACGCATGCGAATAGGCCTATGTGTGTTACGTTTTTTTAAAGAAAAAAATGTCCTTTGAGGGATTCCGTCCAAAGTCTAGGTTTCTTTCATCTTGAATGAAATTTCCTAGTTCCTATACGCTTTCTTTCATACTTTTAACAACGTCTCACTTTTATTCTTCGCGCAAAACGTGCCTTACAGACATCAATGCTAGAGTCGCTACTATAAAGAGTATAGAGACTATAAGAGTTTCTACAGAAGAGTCGATCAGTGTTTCTTGAGTCATTCGTCTCGTAACACGCGTCATCGCCTCAATCAGATATTCTCGCCTTTTCTTCATCGAATTGTAGACTCAAAACTCACTGCACACCAAGATTTATCAGCGTGATATCACAGGAAGGCTGATTTTTCTCACTGGTTCGTATTTTTTTATGAAGTTTTAGTTTGATCGCTTCTATGTCAATGTACTTTTGAATTTTTCTAAGATCTGATGTGTCATTTTGAGAAATATTTTGTGTAAATATTTAATACACGTATCATACATCCGCAG
This sequence comes from Synergus gifuensis, assembly GCA_904066015.1. Taxonomy (NCBI): domain Eukaryota; kingdom Metazoa; phylum Arthropoda; class Insecta; order Hymenoptera; family Cynipidae; genus Synergus; species Synergus gifuensis. Next base: position 6,204,504 of record CAJFCO010000046.1, read on the forward strand.
ATCCGACCTCAGTAGGAAAATTTACAATTTACAAGTGACAATTGTTATTTTGATAAACAATGTAAACAAATGAAAAGGAGATAGAGTAATAGACTTAATAGACTGACAAACAGAGCGACGCTATACAATTTTTGACTGTTTTTTATTAATTAGGAAATTGTTCAGAATTATTATTGAAAACAAGTTAGAATTCTGAATTTCTATAGTTTGCAATATTTTGCAATGTAAAAGTTTTGTGTGAAAAGCTAAATCTTGAAAGTTGAAATTAATTAATTTGAAATATACGAAAGTAGTAACGTTTAAAAATCTTTAAATGATATATTCTTGAAGCATTGTGCCCTTGGACTTTTTTTTCTTCATCTTTTTTTTTTTTTGCGTGCCGATACTTAAAAGAAAATTGTTACACAATTATGCTTACCATATACTATACATATAGATATGACTATACATAGATATGACGAATTTAAATACTTAAAAATTGTAGATAAGTAAATTTAAAATGCCTTTGAAACATGTAATTTGTAAAATTACAAATGTAATGTAAAATTCGAAATTTAATTTGCGATTTAGATGTTTGTGAATTGTTACCAATGATGGAAAAAAACAGGTGGGAATAAGAAAAAAGTGTTCTTAAATTATTCAGATCCTTCGATTAATTGTCAATTTTCTTTTGAACTTTTTCTGATAAAATGAGTAAAACATGACATTAATCAAATTTCCAACCGCGTAAAATGTAGAACCCTAATGTGTATGAAACCTTATCAGGTTTGAGTATCAATATGTCAAATGTGAAAACGACCTCCACGTCGTCGACAATCGGTGTATCTACCCCATATGTAATCTTTTGTAATGACAGAAATAATATTTCATTTCACTCCTTTTAATGTTTTCTATCAAATTTATAAACAGAATAAAGAATGCAGGGTATAGAAAAATAGAAAATAGAAATTATAAATTAGGAAAAAATAAGAAAAACAGAAAGTAATATTAATGCCAAAAACATTGGTAGATTTCAAAAAACCACTGATTTTGAATTATTTTAATTTAAAGAAACTATTTAACTCAAAAAGAATTTATTTGAATCAAAGAAATGTTTCTTTGACCGTAGATCAATACTAAAATTTCTTTGATTCAGAGAAACTGTTTTCTGGGTGGGCAATAAAAAGTATTGACGAGAGCTAAAAAAGAAGAATATTTTATGAACAAATCATATTTTTTTCTCGAGATGGAATCAACAATTAAATAAAGTTGTTAGGATATAATTTATATACAAAAGAAAACTCTATTGTCCTTTGGGGACGAGCAGGTGTGCGCGTAACGATCGTAACTGAATCGTAAAGTAGGTATTTTAGTTTGTTAGGTACTTAGAGTAGCTGACTACGCCTCAACGCAGCCATCGATTTTAATTTGTCATTTTAATTTGTCAGTTTCATTGACAATGCAAGAAAATTAGAATAAATCTAAAACCTGCGTGAAAAAATTGGATGCTTTTCTATTTGAGATGGAAAAAAAATATTTTTTAATAAGACAAACATTTTTAGAGATCTTTTCGGTAATTATTTATTCGGGAATTTTACAGTTGTCCCAAGAATAACATAAAAGCATAAAAGCAGAAAATAAAAATATTGTAAGGAATATATGTTTATCACAAGCACACGTAAGAGTATAGAGGGTTAATTATTATCTGACCTATGACATGCGTATTTATTTTTTTATAGCAATTATATGGGATTAAATACTGGTTTCTGTATATTCTCGTGACATGGTGTATAATATCAGGTCTATTTTTCGAGCAAGGACTTTAATCGAAACAAATCGTACATAAGCTGAGCTAAAGAAAAAATTGATTCTTTTGTATGAAATATGGAACCTATTGAAAATTCGTTCATTAAATTATGGTGAATGAAGCATATTGGAAATTTAAAGAACTAGATGTATTTTATCCCGCAAAATAGAAGAAAAAAAAATTTTTTAAACACTTTATAGAATTGTGGTAGCAATTTTACAATTTCAGCGAAGCAATTTCATGCAGTGTTTTCATTGGAAAAGAGAAAAAGAAAGACGAGAATGTGTAGCATAGAACTTGAGACAGTAAAATGATCGTTTCACATATCTATTACACACTTCCTTTTCCCTACATTGACTATGTATTATTTCTTGAGAATTAAAGAACCTCGCTCGCTCATGAAATCAATACTTGAAACTAATTACAGATTGTCATTTAAAATTTAATATTAAGCCAATCGTTAATGATTAATCCTTAATAATTAGTTCAATTAATTATCTATAATCCATTATTAATGTTGTTTTAATAATCAGACCTAAATTCGCAAATGAAACTAGATAATATCATCATCTTCATGAATAAATGGAAGAATCCTAAGTCATCTCATGAATATCACGTCATAATTTCACATAATTTGTGCGTTAAATTCATTTTGTCTCCTCATGGACATATTCTATAATGTAAAATAAAGTGAATTTTCAAATTAAAAATGTTTATAAGATGTAGAATTGTGGTTGGATAACTACTTTACATAAATACAGGACTTTATATACCTAGAGAAGTTGTAGTTCAGCGACTCAGGTTTGAATGCATGTCACGCGCTAACTTTAAACACGTGACTCTCACGTCTGTCAAGGCTTGCACGCATTTAACTGACTATTGGTGTTAAAATTTGCAATTAGTAATAATTGAGAAAAATATATTTATTCTTTTGCAGAAATTGTAAACGGGATCATCGAATGCAGCGAAGATCGAAGGAAAAGTTTATTTTGAAGGAGTTAAGAAGGTCCGACCCGAAGGAAGATCCTGGCGGTACCAAAGTGGGACCCTTTCAGTTAAGTCAGGTGTCCTCAATGACTTGAAATATTCTATGGTTTCAAAAAATTAGGCACCTCAGAATGAAATCGCCCATATTCCAGCTAAAGAAGCTTATGAAGGGTCTTAATTTTTCTCAGTCTTCTAGACCCATAAATTTCTGGAAAAACTCGACGTCCAGTAGCATTCTTAAGAGAAGAATTAGATTTAACCTATAGCCCAGCATTAAAAAAATACGCGCCTGAAAGCGCGTATTTCTTCATTCGTATGGCGAAAATTCAAAAGCCGTCGACTTGGACAGAAATTCGCAACAAGAAAAATCATTATTTGAAAAATTGCTCAGTGACTGAGAGAAGAAATTTGAATATCACATTTTAAGTGAAAAGTGAAGCTCAAATTGTCCAAGTTAGGAAGAAGATAATGATAAGTGGATTGGATTTCTTAATAATAGGACAGTAATTTCGGATAATTTGGAATTTATTTAACACAATGGAAGCCTCTGCTGTACCTCATTTGGGACAAGCGGCTTCAGCCGCATGTTCTATGGCAACTAATTTTTTAGCTCCAGTCAAAACAGAGCGACAGATTTTTGAAAATTCAATGCTGGAAGATGACCCGAATGCCAACTCGGTCGTTCCAACTTCTACGGAGGACAGAATTGTACCAAGATGGGGTCCTAATCATAAAGGAGCTCAAGAATTGGCGAACTTGTACAGTACAGGTGAGTTAACTTAGAATGTCCAAGAGTTTAGAATTTTTTTTGATAGGGGAATTTTAGAAATTTTAGTGAGCCAAAAATTCTTTCTACCAAAAAGTGCTCTTAGAGAAAATGTTTATTATGGGTTTCAAAGATATTTAATGTTTATTTTATCTTTAATATCTAGACCGCAATTATCATAAAAACAAATAATATATATTTTCTTTGAACATTAAACAACATTAAAAGACACACGCAACGTGAAAGCGTGGGCGTTAGTGGGTTAAGTAAACTCAACTACATTCAGTTTTTTCTGTCAAGCATTTTTGCTCGAGGTCACGCAAATTAACGAAACATCCATCAATAATCGGAAGGAAAAATTCCAACTGGATCAATTATATCACAGTGGGCACACGAGATTAGAAACATTTGTGGAACGTTCTTGGAACGTTCAAAAAACGTTTCTAATGTCTATATTAATATTAATATAATTTTAATTAATTTTTGTTAATAGAAACACTCTTTTTAGTGGATTATATTAACGAAGATTGATTTTAAGTAGATCAAGACTTTTGTCCTACTCCAGGGCTACTCACGATGTCTGACACTAAAGTTATTTTTCTACTCAGACCCATTCAATCTTTGATACTTTGAAACCGCGTTCGAACTTTCTGTTCTATTTAAATTTCATTCAAATCTGAGTGAATAATAAACTAATAATAGAATAATAGGAACAGTTAGTGAGCTAAAATTTTTATCTATTCGATAATCTTATTTCAAATTTAATTCGCGTTTATTAATTTAGAAATTAAATTAAATACGAAGAAATTTAATTAAATTTATATGCAGTATAAAATTATCAAATCTCAATTGGTCGGTCTGATTAAAAAAATATAGAGATTTTTATATAGATGAATAGTAATTACGAGTGCGATAGAATAAAACTGCATATTACACGGAGATATTTTTCTATATAAATATATTCAGTCATATTTATGTTTGGTCAGGTGTGAGTCAATCATAATCAGTTAACAATAGGCGAACCAAGCGTAGATACTATTATGACTGATGAGAGTGATGAGATATCGCTACATGATTTTCATAGTTAAAGCTGCACTCTCTAAAGCATCTATATTAAAGTTTGCAATGTTAAGTATTTAAGGCAAACATTGAAAATTTTCATTTTAATCTTGAAATTAGGAATTTTAACGTTCTGCACCTATGAGAATAATATTAATAAATTTTAATATTCATTAATTAATAATTTTTTATCATTTTTACACATTTTAAATTTCCAAATCGTTTGATTTTTTCTGTTATAAGTAAAAAGTCAATATTTACAGAAGTTTCTGTTACTAAACCCTAATGTTACTGATAACAAATACCGAGAGGTTTTATATAAAATATTATCGAAATTATAAAATTCCTGAAGTTCAATATTTCCGAAATTTAAATTTCGCGAAACTTCAGGAATTTTGAATTTCGGTAAATTTACTTGATCCCTTTTTAAATTGATTAATAAATTATTTATAATATATAATAAAAATTAAATGTCATTGTTTCAATAATTAATTCCGTATAAAATATAATTAAAATTAAATTTGATTTATTATTATTATTATTATTATTATTATTATTATTATTATTATTATTATTAT
>CAJFCO010000046.1:6209689-6241343 GCA_904066015.1 Synergus gifuensis
ATGCTCACTTTAACAAATTACTCAGGAGACCAACAAAAAGTAGTAAACTTGCGTGTGAGGTCATGGTAGGAATACTATATGGACATTTTTTTATTATATTAGCGTACTTTGCCAAGTGAAGTGGAAATCTCCATTATATTTTTTAAATAATAGGTTTTAGCTAATTTGAAATTTAATGCAAGTAAAATATGGGGAAAAAAAATTAAATTAAAAAAATATATAATTATATATGTGTACATACACATATGTTAATTTGGATTTTACCCTTATGTTAATAATTATTAATACGAGTACCTTTTCTTCAACAGGAAAACGAACGCAGGAATGCATATGCGTTGGGATTTGTATTACACTTATGGCAGTGAATTCATTTTTTATTCTCGTCCGATTAAGGCTGGAAAACTTGAGTTCAATTGCAATAGCAGCATTATGTGGAATTGTTACTGCTGATTTTGCCTCCGGGTTCGTTCACTGGGCAGCTGACACATGGGGATCCGTTGAGCTACCAATTCTAGGAAAAGTAAGAAAATATTAATTATTGATGAAAATAAAAATTTGTGCTAATTGACACCGTTTTCATTATATTTAAAATTTTTTATAGAACTTTATAAGGCCTTTTCGGGAGCATCATATTGACCCTACAAGTATAACTCGACACGATTTTATAGAGACAAACGGTGACAATTTTATGGTCACCATACCCTTTCTCTGTAAATTAACGTGGGACTTTCTCACTCTCTCAGAGTCTGAAATACAAGTTCGATTCGTTTGGACTTGTTATTGGTTTCAACTCGCAATATTCGTGGCAATGACAAATCAAGTAATTTAATATTAAAAGAAATCTAGATCTTTTAGCTTTTACCTAATTAATTTCAATTAAATTAATTTTTACCTGTTAGATACACAAATGGTCCCACACCTACTTCGGACTTCCCGGATGGGTTGTTTGGCTACAGGAACATCGAGTAATTTTGCCCAGAAGACATCATCGAGTTCATCATGTGGCACCCCACGAGACTTACTTTTGTATCACCACTGGATGGCTAAATTGGCCCCTGGAGAAGCTTCAATTTTGGTGCACTCTGGAAATAATTATTGAAAAAACAACAGGCTGTAGACCCAGAGCAGACGATATGAAATGGGCGCAAAAACGCACGTGAGAATTATTCTAGAACAGAAAACTCTTAGTCATATTTTTTATCTCATCTTTTACATGTTGTAGAACGAAAATTTAGGTCGTCGCAACGAAAAAGACAAAGTGCGTCTCAAGACGAAAATAGGAATTGAATCTACAAATAAATCTATTCCTTTCAAAAAATAGAAAAAAAAAAAGATTCAAGTCGATAAATTCGCATTGAAGCAGAATAAATCTACTTTTAATCTTTCTTTTCGAAAGAATTAATTATACAAAGAAAGATAAGTCAGACGCTTTTTTTCTCAGATTATGAGAATATACGTGATAGATGTTGTGCAAGATGAATGTGTCTTGAAGAATGAATGATTATAAGCGACGCGTGCTTTCGAATTTTACAAGTTTATATTTCCTCTGGAATAAATTAATAAGTAATAAGACGCGAAAGGCTGCAATTGTAAATCGTGGTGCGATTTTTTCGTTTTTTTACAGGCCCGTTTTTATGCTGATACATTTAGCAGATGATATATAAGACTATATTAGAAACTTGCTTCTCGAAAGCTCAGTGAATTTGAAATGAACAATTTTTTTCAATTACACTGGTGGTTTATCTGGCCTTAAAACGTGTTAGAATTTGATTATCTATAAATAATTAGTCACGGCAAATAATTAATATATTATATTTAATTTAATTTATATAAGATTATCTGTGAGCACATTATTTATATGAACTTTTCCACGCAAAGCAGGCTGTATAAAATATAGGTATTTGCACACAATCGTGGAAAACGATTGGACAGTTGTCAATGTTATACAATTTTTTAAATATTGAAACTAATTTGTGTCAAAAATTATTTTAAAATTCAATAATGTTTACACTTTCTAATAGTAAGCTTGAATTAGAAATTTCAGACTTTTTCTTTACTCAATTTTTCATCATTATTTAAAGAGTAATTTTCTTTTTAACAGACACAACTCCAACTGTCGATAAATGTCTGTCCATTCGCTCACAATAATAATGGTTATATACATACGACTATGAATTGCAAACCAAATAATAGTAAATTTACACAATCCTTAGCACAATGAGCTATTAGAACAATTTTCTTTAAATATAATATTATACATATTTCCAAAGAAAATTTAGCATAGATTGCGGTTATTTACAGTAATTATTAACTATATAAGCCTAATCTGCCTCGATGTACAAAACAAAATTCCCTGAACCTTTACAAAGCTACAAATTGTCAATATTTTTGTGGTATCGAAAAAATTTACTTGATTTATTCATTACTGCCTCGAGTTAAAAATAATTATATATTGCTAACTATTAAGTATGTAATTTAAAAAAAAATCTTAATATAATGGAATTATTGTTTAGTTGCTTAGTTCTCATCAATTTTAATTATACAGTAAGTTGAAATGTACGTTTTATATTTTTTTTTCGTAGACATATTTTAAAAGTTTTTTTTGGTTCAATAACTTGTGGCAGAAAGTCAAAACGATATTCTGGAAATTAGGTGTTAAATGTTACGTACAACTTTTAGGATCAGGGGCCAAGGAAAATCTTTTACGTGATTTAAAAAAAAAATGTCATGATTGAAAATAAATTTATCGAAAAGCGAGAAGTAGTTCGAAATCATAAATTCACTAATACGTTATTACTACGTATTAATTAATACGTCATTGCAACTCAAATAATTATTATATACAATTAAAAATCGTCTATTCTATCTTAGACTCGCTTGTGCTCATAATAATGAATTATCAATCCATTTTATTCATTCGCGTTTTTCCATATATTTATTTTAATTATCACACCTGTAAACTGAAATGCATAAACCAATGTGATTGTTTGATAATGATTATACATAATTATGTACTGTTGTTGTTACTGCTGTTATTGTTGTTACTACAAAAGAATTTAGTAGAATTCGACGAAATTCACAAACAAACAAAACAAGAAATGCCTTTTCAAAACGAATTATGTACTATTAAATAATTATATGTTGCCTTTCTAATAATTTTTTGCAGGAAAAAAGCAACACTAAATATGGTGCATTATAAATATTCAATAAATTAAATATTTATATAAGCTTTGAAGAACTTTACAAATCATAAATACGTAATTTTTTATGTGCTTGATTTCATACAATTATAAAATAAAACAACAGCTCAAACTTAATGCCTTATATACTCTAACGTATTGCATTATTTTTTTAAATTTGAGAAATTTTTACTTGAATACTATTCAATTTCAGTTCGTTTTAAAGAAATAGAAAACATTATATAAATTAAAAAAATTTGGATTACTATTTGTAAAATATGAACAATTATTTAGATTTTAATGTAGATCCCTTTTGGATATTCAAAGTATGTATTTAAATAGCATTTCATGTGAATGGAAAACTTTTAATTGTGTATATTCAATTTCTGTATAAAGTGTACATTGTAATAGCTTAGCCTGCATTGCATTACATACTTATTTTATGGCCATTTGTTAGCACGAAAATAAAATCTGTACGAAGAAAATGTTTAACTTTATGTCTCAATTTACTTTAATATATAAAAATTAGTTGTAGTTATTAAGAAAATAATTTTAAACCTTTTTCAGGAAGTTTTTTAGGAGTTAAAAGCAAGAGGCGAGAAATTACATAATAGATTTTTAATAATGCTTTAAAAATTCCTTGTAAAAATTGTAATGCCTTAATTGATAAAGAGACATTTGTAAAATAAGGTATGTATAAATATTTCATTTTACCTAACATCTACTTCATTTTCTTTACTATTCTTTTCGCTTTGTGGTTAACTATTCTTGTTCACTTCATTATGCTTTTCCAACATTTGATTCGAGAATCGAGGTAAAAACTTGGCAAGCTGCTCCGCACTCACAGTAGAATTGAAATTAAGGATTCTTATGAAGCCATTTTGATATCCTGCTGCGAACCACAAATAACTCCACGCATTCGGATTCCACGAGATCTATTAACAATAGAAATACAATTTCTTTAAATATATTCAGTTAAAAAAATAATTTCTTATTAGTATCAATAAGACAATATTGGATGATTAAAAATAAAATAAACTTACGCGATTCACTGATGCGAATGGATATTGTTCAATTGAAACTGTTTCCAGTTGATCTGTTGGCATAACTTTTTCCTTTAGTTGCTTCTCTCTGCAAGTTCTGAAGCTCTGAAAAGACAATCGAAAAATAATGTTATTAAATCGTTTATACAGGTGAATAAACAGTTTAAAATTCAATATTTTAAAACTCACTTTAAAATCGTCGGAAAAAGATATTCCGAATCGTTCTGCGCATTCAGAGTAAGTCACTGGTTTATAATAATATTCTTTCTTATCGTTTCTGCTCTGATCCTCTTCACGATTTTCAGGAGCTTTAAAATCGGTTACTTGAACGAAGGAGCACAGCTACATAAGAAGAAAATTCATTATAACCATTAAATGTAATAATCATAAAAATTCATTAAAAATTTTGTATCTTACCCATCGCTTTTTGTTTAAATAGTTTTCTATATCTTTATACAGAATTTGATGAGGAAATATTGCGACGATTTCTCCCGCTTGATTTCCTTGCGCGATTGCATTTGCATAATCACTCACACTTATTGCCTGTATGAAAAAAAATTAGGTGTTTACAAGATTTTAGATTCTACAAGAAGTCTAGAAAGGGAGAATGAAACAAGTTTTTAAAAATATGTAAAATATTTTACGTATGTTGCAGAATTAGTGGCCAAAATAGGAAAATATTTGTAAGAGTGTTCCCTCAATGGAATAAGTTGCGAATTCGTATGACTCAAGCTGAAAAGATAAAATTATAATCAATTTAGAAATTTCTTAGTCAACAATTTTAAGTTTTACTCAAGTTTAATTTATAAAATATAACACTTTAAATTAAGCAATAAACTCCTTACCCTAATGCGTCGTCGTAACTGAGGACAGAACAGGGCCAATTATTCATCCAGGAACCATCAACTGCCAATCCTCTAGTTGTTATGCATTCCACACAATTTGGCTGCTCGAAATCCCAAACTTTGTAGCATCTATCTAACCCTGCAGAAACTAAGAATCTGTTCCCACCATAGGAAATCATCGATATCACTGCAATATATATATATATATATATATATATATATATATATATATATATATATATTTATATATAATGTTATATGTAATGTATAAAATACTATTTAATTAATTCACATTTAAAATTCAAGAGCTCACAATTTATAAATTATCTTACTTGTAACAGAATGATTGTGCGCGTAGAAATGCCGAAATGAGTTGAGAAGAGTTGTATTTCCTTGTTTCTTTTTTAAGAGCGACGATTGCGTTGTAAGATTCCAAAGTGCGATGTATCCATTCGAAAAACCAGCAGCTAGAATACTAAACAAACAAAATCATTTTAAAGAGTTTGATCAGATAAGAGATAATTAAAAATCTAAAACAATATTATAAAAGAGAATAAAATCTTACTTGTGACCGCTTTCTTTCGTCCAGCTTAATTTCGTACACTGCCAAGTTTGATTTTCTTTTTCAATCAACCCAATATTTACCGCTAGTAACTGAACAGGATTTGATTTGAAAACTGGTAATCTAGGAATAAAATTATGAAGCAGTTTTTAAAAATTTTTTTCAATAGTATCACGAAAATTTTATTCAAGCTTTTTAAAAAATAATAAGTTACTTACGGATTCATGTCCTTCTCTGAATTCTGCAGTTCATCTGGGAATGGAAGCGAATAAATATGTACAAATCCATCAGAACAAGCAGCAGCCAATAATCCCATTCTTTTGGCATCATGAGGCTCTTGTTCAAATTTGGCAATCCTTTCATCTTGATAGGTTCCTGAAGGACACCATTCCATACACCAAACAGTGCCTCCATTATGAGCAATAGCGTAAGAAATTTTTGGAATGAATGACGTGTCCGTTCTGAAAAAAATAAAACATGTCCACAATGAGAAATTAAACTGTATTTAATTTAAATATTCTACTTTCAAATACCAACTTTTGATGTAAGTTCCCCACATTCCAGATTTGTATCACATTTTTTCCAGAGTAGGCTTGGCCAATTAAGTATTCGCTTTCCATGGTAGGATGAGTGCTTACCGCTAAATATTGAGTTGGATGATAAGAATGCATCGGAATTGGTATCGGCAACCACGCAAGAGCCCATACTGGTCCACCAACAAAAAATGTTGGGACATCTGTGAAATTAGCATTTTGTAAATAAAAATTTGGTTAAAAAAATCAAGGTCATCAAAATTATAATAAAACTTTAAACTGACCTTCTTCCACTTTTCCTTCAAATCTCTCCCAATGACTCCATTCGGTTTGCATTTCTGGGAAACCGAAACTTGAAATTCGACTTACTTTCCTTCTCATTGCCATCGATTTTCGAAGTTCTGGCAAAAAGGCTTCGCTTTCTTCTTTACTAAGTGGTATAAATTCGTTAGGCAATAAGTCTTTAAACATTATCAATTGATAGTTGTTTAGTTCACTGAAAAAAATCAAACAACTTTCAATATTTTCTTAAACCATAATAATAATGTGCAACAATAACAAAAAGAAACAAAAATACTCACAAATTAAGAGTCCATCGATAGGCTGCAGTGTACGGAACATTTTTTTTGGGATTTTGAAACGGCTCTATTTCCAAAAATTCTGCCCTGTAGGCTCCTAAATAATATAGAATATTTCAGATCACAAATCTTGAAATTTTTTACAAGATATTACAAGATTGATACATTGACACTAAATAAGAAAATGTTCTCTTTTACAACTCACGTAATTTATCATCAGATTGATTTGGAAAGAATCGAAGTCTAGAGGCAAATCTCGTTCTGGTAGTCTCGGGTTCACAATCACTTGCCTCTGAACTTTCTTCGCTTTTCAGTTGACACGGATGATCAGGATCCGCATAATTATCCGAAGTATCTGCCGTTGAATGTTTTTCTAAAACGTGATCCATTATTTCCTTTCCTATCAACGAATGAAAATTGCAGACTTTGCAGATATAATGCTATTTAAAAAATTAAAATAGATTAGTTATTTTATAAACTAGTAGTTTATAATTCAAAATAATTTAAAAATACTTACTTCTTGCACTTCGAAATTGCATTTGGTATAATGTTCGCAAATAGCTTCCAGTGAAGTTCCGAAGAAATTACATCCTGGTTGTCGACAATTGGCTTTACCAGTTATGTCCAACTCATTGTAAAAAGCATTTCTTACACTTCCCCTAATCTTCCTTTCCAGATGTGGCTTCTGAATGAAGTATTTCTACAAAAAATGAAAAAAAGAGAATAAATATATTGGAAATATTAAAATAAAAAATTTCCTGTGATTATAAAAGAATAGAAAAAGTAGCTTACAACTGTATGTGGTGTGACTTCTTCCATATTTGCTCTAACTGCTGTAGTAAATTCGGAAATTCTCGAAACCGCCCTGTAAAATTTTATTTCATTATTCAGTACAATTCCATTATATAATAATTTTAACAAAATAGATTAATAGTTTTGGAGAAATTGAATGTGCACTAACTTTTCTGCGGCTCTGCGTTTGGATTTTCCTTGGCTTATATCAAGCTCAGGAATTTCTTTCCGTTCGGAATTTCTTTCAGTATTTTGAGGCACCTTTTCCTTTTCTCTTTGGCAGTTGCGTTCGTGAGTGTACATTGAACTTGGCTTTACACTAGAATTACATTTAGGGCATTGGACCATCAACTCTTTCCTTTCCTATCAAAAATAAAATTAATTAATATATAGCCTACAAATTTAAAATAAAGATTTTTTATAGGAAACTCACTGTTTCTGTTTTGCCGCAAAATCGGGTATGAGATAGAAAACCCACAACACTGCGTTTTATTATTCCACATTGTTCACAAGAAAGTTGCCCCTTCCTCTTTTTTAAGGCAATCATCAATACTTTCTTTAACGATTTTTCATCAGTATCGTAATCCTTAAAAATAAAAAATTATTAATCTGAAATGTTTTGAAATAAAATTACTACTTTATTACTTGTACCGAATTTTTCTGAAATACTTACTACTATAGGAGGATGACCGTCGAGCCATGCAGTATCATTGTGCCTCAACAAGTTGTGTCTACTCCATTCCTTCCTTAGAAATTCTTCTCCACACTTTCCACATTTGGCATTGGGTAACTAATTTTAAACCATACAGAATGCATTAAATCAGTTTACAAAGCATATATAAATTTTGAATAGAAGAATAAATGTAGAAACTTACAACTTTAGGGGTGCAATAAGCAGAAGATTCAGTCTCTCCAAAATTATGTTCCTCCATCTCTTCAATTCCATGTCCTTGTGCAATATCTAAATTAGAGAAATTATCTTCAATTTCCCCTTTTCCACTACTTCTTCTTCCTCTACCTCTTCCTCTTCCTCTTCTTGATCCTGTCCCTCTAGATCGTGCTCTTCCTCTTCCCCTGCCCCTATTTTTCACACTACCATAGGGCCTTCCTTTTCTACCAGTAAAATCATCATCTCTTTCTGGTTCACTTTCTTCACTTAAACCTTTTCCATCTATTTCATCCATATTCATACGAGTCGTTCTTCTCGTCCTCCCAAGAAATCCAGCATATAAATGTTCACTCATAGTCTCTAACGTTTCTTCACTACTTCTCTGATCGTGATTATTAGAAATTTCCATTGGTGTTAAAACAGATAGTGGTTTTTTCTTCGGTCTGCCTCGCTTCCGAGGTTCTAAGGGAACATTTGTGTCTGATGGGTCTGGTGAAACCATTTCTGGTACAAATATTTCGGGAATATATGCCTCGGGTATAAGTGTCACAGACATTGTTGAATTAGAAGCAAATGGCTCTGGAACAATTGTATCAGGCATAATTCTATTAGCAGGAGTTGTATTTGGAGCATCTTCTTCAATTATTCTGGGCTCTTCTTTAACGTAGCAAGCGTATATCTGTGGTCGCTTTTCCATTTTTGGATTTACAAGTCTTTTTACGCTAGAAGTATTGTCACAGGTGCCTTGCGTGCTTTTTTGTTGACTTTCGGTTGCTTCGTAATATTCTATCACGTACTACTCAATTATTTCACCATCGAATTATGCAAATGCTTTTTCCATTTCATTGCAGAATTTGAAGTTTACTAAAAAAGGCGAAAAAATACAGACTTGAAAAAATTATTATCTTGAAGTTACAAGTTTAGATGTTTTGGTATAATAACAAAACGTAGTGGTAAAGTTACAAGAAAAATTTTTTACATTGAACTGCAAAACACTGTAATTTTAAAATAGTACAAATAGGACAATAAAAAATATTCAATTAATACATTTTAATACTTTTATTGTTTCATTACGTAATGGTATATTTTATCCCAGTCTAGCTAGTCTTATATAGTAAATATATCTCTAATTATTATACGTACCTAAAATTACTAATTTATATTTCAATTAAGTCAACCAATTTGTTTGCTCTGCTCATTACTACTTCTTTCTCAGCATCTTTTGTAATTCATTTTATATATGTACCACATACTTTTAATAAATAAACGCAGCTTTATTGTTTATTGTTTTCATCTGATGAAGATTCACTCATTCATTTTGTATATTGAATATTCACATAATCTTCACTTATCTTAATTTACTTTAAGATGAGTCATATATATTAAACGAAAAGTAAAAATTAATCACTTTTTAATTGATATTTACAATATTTTTATAATATTGGTTTATAATTAATTCCAATGAATTATTAAGCTAGTGCTTATATTTTTATTTTGAGGTTAGTTCTCGCAAAGACAATGTCTTTTGGTTCTCGTTTTCGTTGACATTATTTTAATTCACCACTTTGCCGCAAAAAATTGTAGCGCTGCTTGAAATGGCGGGAAACAAGGATTTAAATTTTCGTTTTTAATCAAAAAGGTGAATAATTACCTTATTTTATGAATTAACAGTTTTCAATTAAGATTTTACTTCATCTTTTATAAATAATAGTATAAACCGTTTTAATGTAACTTATCTCTCATTTATTTTTGAACAGGAGTGAAATTGACAGCCCTAAATATTCTGGATATCATCAGTTGGTCACATTGGATAACGAAGTAGTCTTTCTTTTCGTGTCTTTTCTGTGCGCGTTGCTGGGAGGTGAGTAATATTGACAAAAATCTGTAAATATCAGTGCAATCGTTAATAAGTAATTAATTTATCGCCAATAAAATGAAAGCGCACCTTTTTCTTTGATTAGCGAATCCCTTCGATTTTCCAATTTTGTAGTAGTTTTGTATTTTTAGCGATTTATAAATTCATGTACATAACCTCTAAAACATTTTTTGCATTTCGATAAACGTGCGAGTCAATTCTGTTGTTCTTTAGCCTTTTTAAGAGTTTTTTTTTTCACAAGTGAGTTTTATATTATTTTATAAAGTCTAAGGGTTGATATATTATTTTAATAATATTAGCTTTGGATTATATTTTCTTCACATCGTAGTTTCGGAAAATTTTGGAGCTTTTGAGATGTCATATGGAATTTTTGTAACAAAGCAGAAACTTTTCGCTTTTTTTTCTTTTTAAAAGTGAATTATCCAAGATAAGATTTTTTTCCTTCTATTAATTACCGTGTTCACCTAGTTTATCATTTATTTCGTCGTCTTAAATTCTTCGGATTCTTAAAGTTGTTTGATATAAAGGGTAAGAAATCGTTCCAGGGCGTGATGATTTCCTATACAATATATTTTTAGTATCATGGATTCTACTAATAAAATATTACCTTTTTTTTACTAAGTCAGCATATATTTAGGGTTTTAAAAATGCTGATTAAATGATGATACCAAACATGTCTTATGAATGCATAATGATTAATTAATCTTCCTTGGATGTCTGATAAATCCCCGTATAAAAAATTGATTTTAACTTTTCTGGAACCAGATTTACAAAAATTATGTTTTTCTTTACAGGTCAACGAAAATGGGGGCATATAAATATATGCAAGAATTGTACCGCAAAAAGCAGAGCGATGTGCTTCGTTTCTTGTTGCGTATCCGCTGCTGGCAATATCGCCAAATGACCAAAATGCACCGTGCCCCTCGACCTTCTCGTCCTGACAAAGCACGTCGTCTGGGATACAAAGCCAAACAAGGTATTTGTTATTTAACTTTCTGATTTTTAAAAATTGGTACTTCGTCATTTTAATATTAGCAACAAAAGATGTCAAACTTCTTTCATGATGAGATGCATGCACCACTCTTAACGTTTATATGTGGATGGAAAATGCAAACTGAAAATATCAAATCTTTTGGATGCTAATTATTTCCCGTCGCAAGTATTTCATTTGTTTTGAATTTTTCAGGATTCGTAATCTTCAGAATTTGCGTACGTCGTGGTGGTCGCAAACGTCCAGTGCCCAAAGGTGCAACCTATGGTAAACCAAAAAGTCATGGAGTTAACCAACTGAAACCAGCCAGAAAATTGCAGTCTGTGGCTGAGGTATTTTTTCCCTAATTTTCTTTTTTTCATTTATTCTATTCTTTATGGAAAATTGTAAAACTTAACTGATGACACTAAATCTAATTTATGAATGAATAATGATTAATTAATCTTCCTTGGATGTCTGAAAGAACTTAATCGATATAAAATATTTATTGTCGGATTAGAATAGATTACTAAAAACTATTTTTCAATTTACAGGAACGAGTTGGACGTCGTTGTGGTGATCTTAGGGTTTTGAACAGCTATTGGGTTGCTCAAGATTCTTCATATAAATATTTCGAAGTAATTCTTGTTGACCCAGCACATAAGGTAAAAATACACATTTTTGTTTTTAATTTCTAAAAAATAATTTCATAAACGATTTTTATGATGAGATGCATGCACCACTCTTAATTTTACATGTGGAGGCAAAATGCAAACTGAAAATACCAATTCATTTAACAAATTGTAAAATGCTTTATTATTATAAAATAATAATAAAATTGGTAAACTGGATAACTTAGATTACAAATTTTGTGAGATAAGTAACTAAAAACGTTTTTTTATTTTAGGCAATTCGAAATGACCCGAAGGTCAACTGGATAGCTAATGCCGTACATAAGCACCGTGAATTACGTGGAAAAACATCAGTTGGAAAGAGTTCTCGTGGCTTGGGCAAGGGTCACAGATTTTCGCAAACAGTTGGTGGTTCGCGAAGGGCAGCGTGGCTACGCAGAAATTCTTTATCTCTGCGCAGAAAACGTTAATAAAACTTTTTTTATTCTCAAATCTTTGTCTTTGCTACATCTTAACTGAGACATAAACGAAAACCTCGCAAAAAATCCCTTGAAATTTTTTTTCATCTCCACAACCTATTTTAAAAAATTTGAAGAAAGGTACCTCGTTCATAATTAAGATTTATTTTTGATTATGTGAGAAAGATTGAAGATAAAAAAAATTGCATTAGACAGTATCATAATAGAATAAGTAAAATTTTAATTAAGTTTAACTATTAATAATTTAAAGTATTTATAATTTAGTAAGGGCTTATGGTATTTTACCATAAGAGTAATTTGATTTCCTTAACTTTTTACGCTTGCAATAATAAATATTTTTTGATTCAAGGATTGTTTAAAAAATGAAATCGGGTATTTTGCTGTATATGATTTATTTATCAGTATAAAGTAAATTCATTTAGTTTTGTTTTGTCCAAAATCTCATTTCTCTTAATTAAATCACAACACTGAGATCTCCAGACAAATCCGGGTCAATTTTGTGTCAGGTAATCTTGTAAATGTAAAGCTTATAGAAATAACTGGAAGAAGAAACATTGCATGTTCTTTACCATGAAGATTAAAGACTATAAAATTCTCAAAACACGATCACCAATCTTGAATTCTCTTGACACGCATTCGTGTTTACAATTATAAATTGAGTGTCTAAAAGAACAGAAGAATTCATTGAATTTAAAAGTCCTTGTGCCAGATCTTTTTGAGTTGATACTGCCACAATTGCATTGCCTATCGCAGTCTCACTGATTAGTAGGTGGAGATCCACCGTTATCATATTGGCTCTTGTTTTTGACGAGGTAACCGGCTAAATAGTTAATGGGATCCGGTGGTCGCTCTTTAGCTAAACTGGAGAGTGCTTGGAGTAATATCGGAACGACAGTTTGGTCCAAATATTGTCGGGTTGGAAGAGACTGGACTTCAACGCGTGACTTTTTCGCCGGTGCTGCTGCCGTCAAATCAGGATCTTTATCCATCACTATTGCTTTCTGAAAATGAATTTTCACATTTTAAAAATTCAAATACAAGTCTATTTAAAGTATGTAATATAAGTATATTTAAATATAAAAGCATTAAAACGAATTCTAATTGGAGCGTTCAAAATTAAAGAGTATCAAATTTTAAGCATTTTCTTGTACTAAATAAAAATGAGGAATCAAAGTTATTTTTAAGAATTATATATAAAGGCAAAAAGATACAAACAAAAATGTATAATGCGAATATTGAGATGGATCAAAAAAGAGGTTATGATGATAATCATTGATCATAGAAGAAAAAAAACTGTTAAACAGAATAGGCTGAAAATAAAGAAGACTTCTTGAAATTTTTAAGACAAAGGATTCATTTAATTATCTTAATGATTCCAACTTCAACGCTTTCAATAAACTTCTGTTTTTGTATTACAGGTTATGTCGCTTACGTGAGTTGCTTCTGTCACTGGATTGGCGGCAGTTTGAGTCGAAACGGGTTCAGTACGCTCTTCAGTGGCATTTTCTGAAACAGAAAAAAATAATTAACGTCGAAAATTATTATTGCAGACATTTCTATTATTAAGATTTCGTAAATAAAATACTCACCACTGGCAGACGCCATGATATAAACAATCTGGATGACACTTTTGCAAGTGTCAATGTTGCCAATCTAAATTAACCGGCTTTTTTTTTTGTCTATTTTTACACTTGCGTCATGCTGCTTCATGATTGGTCATTCAGTACCGCGAAAAATTTTAATTTTCTACTTGAAAATATAAAATGAAAACTACACGTGATGTGAAAAAAAGTAGAGATGGAAAATTCTTTACCTAAAAACTAAAAAATATATTCCACTTGCAATTCTCCATATCTTTAGCTTCATTTTCCTTAAAATTATGTACTAATTTTGGATTGATTTAATTTTACCGACGATAACGTTGTACCGTCGTAGCACACGTTAATGATCATCATAGGAAATTTTTTTCTGAAACGAATAAACATTATCAATATATAGATATACTTATTAGGCTTCAAAATACATTTTTTTTTTCACTTTATTCTGTACATGATACGTGACCATTATTTCATTTTTACCCATCCCCTACATTTTTTTAATTGAATAATAATGAATATGGATACTAATAATAATTTTATTAAATTTTTTTCATAAAATTGTAATATTACTGTTATGTGTGGTAAAATTTCCATGCGGAAGGAAATTTACAAGTTACCTATAGTAAAATTTCACTTCAACAAAAATAATATCACTAATATAATATGTATAATATCACTAATATAATATAATAATATCACTAATATCTTTGGTAATATTAGTCACATCATTCATTGTGGTAAAATTACAATAATATTTTTTACAATGTACTTACTACAGAAATATTTTTTATTTTTCATTTAAAGGGGGAACAATCCTCCTTGGTGCCCCCCTGGCTACGGTCATGGATTATCGACGGCCCTGAGACTGCTCACTGACTTTCTGTTAGAGAAATTCTACCGTTAGCTGAAATTTGAATCGCGCGCCAAATTTTGACCAATGGTAGTATTTTTCTAGACAATTGCCAATGTGTGCTGCCATTGGTCAAAATTTGGCGCGCGATTCAAATTTCAGCCAACGGCAGAATTTCTCTAACAGAAAGTCAGTGAACAGTCTCAGGGCCGTCGATAATCCATGACCGTAGCCAGGGGGGGCACCTAGGGGAAGATTTTTCCCCCCTAGAAATGAAAAATAAAAAATGATAAAAAATGATAAAAATTAAAAAAAATAAATTCTCATAAATTCTCGAAAATTGTAAGTTAATTTATTTTAACGTTACCGAGAACGGGAATATTACCTAGGTAATATTACTCACTAATAACCACGGTTGGGTAAGTAAAATACCTAAGGTAAATTACATGGTTTTTTACAGTAATTTACTAAGTATTTTACGTCGAAAATAATAAATTCATATGGATTGGTGGGGTTTTCTACGTAATGTACGTAATTTACATAAGTAAAAAACCATGTAAATTACGTACAAAACTTCGAGTGACGCGTCACTGCACAACCCTGCTAATAACTCTACCGTCGTTACATACATAAAATGCATAAAATCAAATCGACAACGGCTTATGACGTCACGCTTAAAATACTGATTGCGCATGAGCAAAAACTCCGCGCGTGAACTAGTGTGAACATACACTGGTCACTGACATACACAGTGACATTAACAAATTTATAGTGATACTCGTGTTGTACGTAAATTATACAAAAAATGCAATAACTTGAGCCTGAGAATACTTCAAAGTTGGCTTGGCTTCTTAATCAAACTTATTTGCGATGTCAGACTTCATTTCACTTTATAAATCGCTTGCAAAAGACTTCTAAATTCGCGGTAAAAAAATTATAAAGAACGTGCTCCATTCGCATGAGTTTGAAGAGTCAACAAATCTTTTCATTGGAATTTTCAACGTGTGGCAAAGGCGAAAATTCCAAAAACTAGATTTTATCGTTCTGTAAAGTGTAAACAATTGTGATAATAAGTTAATTTTGAATATAGGAGTTCGTTTACAAATAAAGTTTCCAAATTGGAAACTTCTTGACTGTGTTTTTGCAAACAGATGTGTTCTGTTGAAACTAAAATGTCCAACAAATTTGATGCGTAAGTGTCTTAATTATTTCTTTAATTCTATGTGTCTTTTTGTTTTTAAATTTGTTACATTTTACTGTTTTTGTTTGTCAAATTTTAATGACAGTTTCTAAATGATTTTGTGTGCAATATTTTGATTTCAATTTATCGTTATTATTTGTATTTTTCAATTTATAATGTAATTTTGTTCAGATTTTTTGAGTCCTAAGTGTGTTTGGAATGTTTATTGTTTATCTTTTAAAAGAAATTAAAGGTTAAATTTTGTAACAACTCATGGCACCCATGAGCACCTTTTCTGTCGTGTCATATTTGATATCAACTAATATACTCATATTAAGGGCATGTAATACTTTACCATAAGAGCAAAATAGTTATACCAATTATACGTTCATAATAATAAATATTTTTAGCTAATAAGAGTCAATAAACCTTCGTCTACATGAGGCGAAGGTTTATTGACTCTTATTAGGTAAAAATATTTATTATTATGAACGTATAATTGGTATAACTAATTTGCTTTTATGGTAAAGTATTACATGCCCTTAAGTGATGAAAACTCTAAATAAATAGATATTAGTTTTACTGTTATCTGATTCAGATTACAATGGAACAATAAATTGAATTTTAAATTGTCCCCTTTAAATCTATTTGTTTAGTGTTTTCGTCACTTAGGATATATATAATAAACGAATTAAAATGTACCACTAATTTAATTGCAATTTCTATTATAATTATTCTGGTTCATTTTGGAATATTTTCCTTCATTAATGTGAATTAGTGCTCTTAGGTTGAAGACCAGTGATGACAGTGGAGATGACGAATCTCAGTTAAAAGATAGTCAGAAATCAGATAAGGATATTTTAGTGAGTAATTTTGGTATTAAAACGAATAAAAACTCAATTTTGATCCTAGAAAACATGTAGCTTATACAATTACAATTTTGTTATTTTTATTTTACAGCCACCATTAGAAATAAATCCAAACGACCATAAGTTGCAGTACTCCTATGCTTTGTGGTATAGTCGAAGAAGTCCCGGAAAACAGACAAATGTACAAAGTTATGATCAAAATTTAAAATTAGTAGGAAGATTCGGAAGTGTCGAACAATTTTGGGGTCTCTACAGCCATTTAGCGAGACCTTCGGATTTATCAATACACACAGACTTTCACCTTTTCAAAGTGGGAATTAAACCCATGTGGGAGGTCTGTATTGAATTAAGAATAAACTTTATAATAAATTTATTTTTAAAAGTTTAAAAAAATGTTTATCAGAACAAAAAATTCTTACAGGACGAAGCGAATCAAAGAGGAGGAAAGTGGATCGTGCGATTACGCAAAGGTATGGTGTCCCGGTGTTGGGAAAATTTGATCCTAGCTATGTTGGGCGAACAATTTATGGTGGGAGAAGAGATTTGTGGTGCTGTTGTTTCAATTAGGTATCAGGTAAATATTTCAAATATTCTAATTCTATTATTCAATAAGTCTTAAATAGCGACCGCAAGTTTTTGTCTAAGATTTGAGACCCTATTCTTTTCTTAAAGTAAAATTTGTTCTACCTTTTTTCAGGAAGATATAATATGTCTTTGGAATAAAACAGCATCGGACGTAGCAACGACTGCACGAATTAGAGACACATTAAGGCGCGTTTTGCATTTACCCGGCAGTGCATCCATGGAATACAAAACGCACAACGATAGTTTGAAAAACGTAATGCGCCTCTAGTTATTTTTTCAAGTGGAATTTATATCTTTAATAAAGTGATAATTACATTCTTGTAAAAACTTCGAGAGACGACTGAGTTCTTTAAATTATCTTCTTTTCACTGGAACACACTTTTTTCATTTTTTGACTATTTTTTTTATTCGTGAAAAGGTTACAACTGACATATGTCAAGTTAACAGATATTTTTGGATGTTTTTGGATGTTTGAAGTTTTATTCAAATAAGAATTTGATTCTGAAAACCGATTTTAATTGAACTAGTATGTAATTGCGATTAAAAAGAGAATATAATTATTTTGTGTGTACATTTTTTTTAAATAAATGTACAGATATTTGAATAAAAAATATGAATAAAAAAGTCGAATAATGATTAAAAAAAATAAATTTTTTATTGATTGTTAACATTTGTACAATATAATTTTAACAAGTGTAGTACGTGAAGAGATCTATTATTTTTTTAAATATTTGCGGATAAACCGCCATTATTAAAATACTGCCAATAATTCAACGAATTAAAGCTGAGCTCTAACGGAAATGTGCAAGGAGTTAATTGTAATTGGTAAATTACTTTTTGCGTCTTTTCTTTTGAATCCAAAGAAATATATGGAAAAGTTACTGAAAATTACCGAAAACGTGGAATGGTGGAATGTATGCAATGTATGGAATATATCGAATATATATAGAAATGAATCATGAAAACCGCTTGCTCGTCGTGAAGACAAAACCATTTTGATAATTTTCATAGTTATTTGTCTTGGATACAGCGGTAAGTAACATATATGTGCTGGCTTTCATAATTGCTAAAAAATATCCACAGAGACAAGGCAAGATTTATACATTTCTGACTTCCTAAACGAGTGGACGTGACGTCAATTTTTCATTTAACAAACTGGGTTGCCTGATTTCTTCCATATTCGATTGTGATTACTTAAGTAAATGGGTAAATATATACAAATCAATATAACGCTTTTTTGGGTCTTTATTAATATCTATCAATGCTGATTCATCAGTTATCATTTTATTCAATCATTAAATCTTTACACTACTGCTACGTCCTTGTATTAAAAACTTTTTTAAGCATCATTTCGTTTACATAATATTTCACAATTCTGATTTTATATTGTATTTTTCTTGTACTAATTTCGATTTAATATTTTTTTGCGGATGTAAAGCAGAAAGATAAATTATGTGCAAATCCTTTTGAGGTTAGGACGCTGTGAAAAATTCCGGTGTTTGGAGCAAAAGGGAAAAAATGTTACCCTTTGCCCTTTGCTTTAAATTGAGAATTGGTAATTTCGACTTTGGTTTACAGCTAAAAAAGATTTCAGCATTAGTTTTTGATTTTATTCTTTCTTTCTGGATTTCTTTTTGTATTATTTGTATTGAATCCATAAAGATAAACTTTTTACAGAATTTTATAAATTGGAGTAACCTTGACACGTAATGACACGTTGAGAGTTATAATGTAAATATTTAATTAATTTTTTAATGTAAGTTTTATTTTATGCCAAAAGCCGTTGACGACAAAATTCGAAACTATTTTTATTTTTGCTCGAGTTTTAATCCAGTTTCATATAATCAAATCAAATACATAAAATTAATTTTCAAAAATTTTTCGTTTCTTTTATTAGATGATTTTGAATGCGGAATCCTGAATGAAGAAGATTTTGAAGTGGTAGACGAATGCGAAAGTGAAGAGGAATCCGAGACTGCGGAGAATTCTGAAAACAAATCAACAAGCGATTTGCAAGTGGCAGGTAGCAATTCGATTGATAAAGTTGATTCTCAGAGTCAAACAAATACGACTACTGAGCCAAAAAAATCAGAAGCGATGGACGCTTCTGATAGTAATGAAAATGTTACTACAGAAGACATGAAACCTGGAGTTTCAAAAGAAACTGAGGTGGAAGGATCTGAACAATTAAACGTTAGCAACACTGAACTTACAGAATCTGTAGCTGAAAAGAAAATTGAAGACGCAAATACTGTAGAGGAAAAAATTACTTTGGAGACAGAAAGAGAAGATATCGTGGATAAAAAAATGGAAATAAATGGAGAAAAACCTGAAATGGAAATGGAAAAGGAACAAGCAGAAGAAAGTAAAACTGCAGAAGAAACAAAAACTGAAGTACCAAAAGGTGAAGAAAACACAAAAACAGAAAAAGAAGCAGAGGAAAGTGTTGAAAAAATGGCAGTGGAAGAACAAAAACTGAATGAAGTTAAAGAGAAGCTAAATGAAAAGTCGATAGATATAGAAACAAAACCCTCAGAAAATAAAGAAGAAGAAATTGAGAAAATTGAGGTACAGAGAACTCCAGAAAAGAAAGAAGGTGCAAATATTGAAAAAATGGAAGTTAAGGAGGTGAAAGTAACAGAAAAGGAAAATTCAGAGGTTAAAAAATCAATACAGGATAAATCTGTAGAAAAATCACCAGCAAAAAAGGTCAAGGAAAAGGTTGTTGAAAAGTCTGCAGAAGAGAAACAACCAGAGATTGAAAAATCTATAGAAAAGAATCTGGAAGAAGAGCCGGCTGAAAAGAAATCTGATAAATCTACAGAAGAGAAAAACTTGATTGAAAATGAAACTGTAGAAAAACCTTTAGAGGAACAGAAAATAGACGAAAAGTTGGCTGAGGAACCACTAGAGGAAAAGAAAATTCAAGAACAGAAAACAATTGAAAATTCGGTAGAAAATTCCAAGGAACAAAAAATTGCAGAACAGTCTTTTGAAAAGAAGGAAATGCAAGAAAAGAAACTTTGTGAAAATTTTGCGAGTCGGACAAAAGCAGTAGAGCAGAAATCTGTTCTGATATCTCCGGATGAGGAGAAAATACAGGAACAGGAAGTTCTCGAAAAATCTGGTGAAAATTCTAAGGAACAGAAAACTACAGAAAAATCTACACAGGAAAAGAAGTTAGAAGAATCGGAACCTTTTGTAAAAACTATGGAAACCCCTACAAAGAAAAATACAGAATTACCGAAACCTGTAGAAAATCCTGTGGAAAAATCTACTGAGAAAAATAAAAAAGAAGAACCTAAACCTGTTGAAAAATCTGTGGAAAAGGATAAAACGCAAGAACAAAAATCTGGTGAAAACCCTGTAGAACAGAAGGAAGATTCATTTCTTGAAGCATCCAAAGAACAGAAACCAGAAGAAAAGACATTTGAAAAAGAAAAATGTTCAGTTGAAGAAATTACATTACCAGAGAATGAAAGTAACGGTAAAACCGAAGTTGTGAAAACTACAGTTGAAACATCAACTATAGCATTAGAAAAGCAAAAGGTGGCTGAAGTTGCTATACCAACTTCAGTTACAAGTTCTGCTACTGAAAAAGCTTCAATTCATACAGCAACAAAAGAAAATCAAAAAACTCTTACTAATGAAATTTCAACTGAAAAAGAATCTGAAAATAAAAATGAAGAATCTACTGAAATGGAAATTAAAGAAGAAGCAATGGAGTTGGAGATTATAGAAGAAATATCTCTAAGCTCAAAAGTTTCATCAGAAGAAACAATGCTGGTAGATATTTCTGACGATATTGAAGTTATCGAAATGATAAATAAAGAGACGGAAGTGAAAGTTAAAATAGAGAATAGTAACTTAACTGTGACTAATAGTTCTCCCACTTCTGAAAGTAAACCTGATACTCCAGAATCTGCAGTTGCAGTTAAAGATATTACAGATAAATCTGTACAAGAAAATGCATCAAAGAAAAGAAAACTTAATGAATCTAATCCGGAAGTCCAGGAGAATAACGAAATTAACGCGGTTAAAAAAATTGCTCTCTCAAAGACAGTAACACCGGTTGAGGAAATTAAATCAGAAGTTGTTGAATTCACCGGAGAATTGATAGATATTGGATCTAGTCCAGAGGGTGCTGATACGATAAATACTTCACAGAATTCGCAACAGAATATCGTGAAAGTTAGTGTCAATCTCGAGAAGAATTCGGATGCGAATATTGAAAAGAAACATGATATAACTGATGAAGAAATTATGAGTAATTTAGACGAAATTGAGAGTATAGTTTTGAATTCATCATCATTTAAGGTGGATGGGGAAAACAAGAATAAGGACAGTGAAAAAGAGAAGAAAGAAGATTTAAATGTGATAAAACACAAGAACGAGTGGTATGAACCCAAAGTGAGTTTATAATATTGATAATTTTTCATAAATTGATAGCATAATTCGTTACAACTTACACTACGAAAAATTATTTTATTTTTCTTACAGTTACAAGAAAAGCATGAACTGGTTAAGGAACGTTTGGCAAAATTGGCTCGAGTGTTGGAATATTCTTATCCATCGTATAAAAAATGGTTGAACGCAGTTCAATCCAACATCGGCACGCCAGTCTGTAGATTAAAACCACCAAGACGATGTTCTTTAAAACAACCCCATACGAATCGTTGGAAGTTCACATGTGAGTAATTTAATATTTCCCTTTCAATTGGGATTTTAGATTATCTTGGTTAGGTTACTTATTTCTTATTTTCTAAAAATTTTAATATATAAACAATTTTTTTGATACAGAATTCTACAAGAACAATTTCCTTTGCAAGTTTAATACACTTATTTTTAAGTTAAGAAAATAATTTTCTGTCTGATTCTCTGATTTTTAAATATTTTTAAAACTGATTCCTCCATTTTTCGCTTAAATTTTCAACTTTGATATCCATTTTATGGTTTTTCTAGGATTATTGCAGTTATGAAATGAAAACTAATACTATCATGAAAGAATCAGTTTTCATCTATAAAAATTAAAGTTATCATTATTTATTAAAAGTGTATAATTTGTAAATGTTATAGTGGTTATAGATAAGTTGGACTGAATAATTGTCTTTACATACAATCAATCCTGAATTACGAAAGCTGAATCGCAGGCTTTAAGGGTTTGTAATTTGATTGAAATACTGGGCTTTCAAAAATGATAGTATTTAATTACTGAAAAAAATCCATCATTTATATTTTATCAATGAAAATTTTCGTTGATTCTCGTGAATTTTAAGAGTGTCCTCAAATCGAATCAGTGAAGTGAAAAGTTGATATTTAGGTGTTTTTAATTTATATCATATGGCTTTAATCAACGAAAACCCTTCCTGCATATAATTAAAAATGAAAATAAGCTTGTTTTTGGAATATGAAGTGCGTGGAATTATTGAGACTTGTGCTATGTGGAAAGTTGGGCAAATTCTGTGTTTGAATCTTAAAAGATCTACTGTGCAATAGAAAAATTTAACTTGTAGTCTCCAGGTTGTGATTTATATAAATCAAAAAATATGATAAATACCAGTTTCAAGAAGGAATGAAATAATGAAATCTATTGCGATGTTTATAAAATTTATAATCTATAATAAATTAATAATATAATAAGTAAATATCTGAATATATTATCATAAATTTATAATATTTATAATCTTTACTTGAACGTGTGCATGATTTTTACACTTTGAATGCATTTCACATTTTTAATTAGATTGCAAACTTTCTCTGCTGTGGGACTACAAATAAATTTTTAATTATTTTCAAGACTTTTGAGGCTGTTGTACACTGAGTGTCTGTGTTTTAATTATCTAAATATCATAGGTAGATATGAAAGAAATGAACCACTTCTGAATATTTGTGTGCTATTTGAGATTTTTATTCTATTTGATTGATTGCGAATTTAATTGTCCTGTGTATGTTTATATAAATTATATAAGTTTCTCCCAAAACTTCCGAATGGTAATGAGTGTGACTTATCCTATTCTATAATTCAATGATCTTGAGTGAATATTGGATTTGTGCATCGGAAGCGAATCTAGGAACCAATCTTCATTTTTTGAATCTCTTCTCTTCCGTTTCATTCTACCATTCTATCTACAATATTTTTGGGCCCAGTATTTCAATCTCAAATTTTAATTTAATCTTTAATATTTAATTTATATTTCTAGTAGTTCTTAACTCTGAACTCTCACATTTATTTTAACCGAAATAAATGGTTTTGCGTTCAGGTTACAATTAAAAATTGAACCTTGAACGACAAATCTTTATAAAATAAAACCGTTAGAAGTTTTCAAGGTGATTGTGACTTATGAAAAGTGTTATTGATTGCCCCGAAAACCACGTACCACACAATATAGTCAATGTGATTAACACCGTTTTATTAGTATGTTCTAGGTGGAAACTATACATATAAATGGGTATTTTCCCCTTGAAAAATAAGTCAAGTAATCTTAATGGACTCTCATCGCGGCGTGCCAACTTTGCGTTGGACGCCGTGTCAAAGTCCAAAAAACAAAAAAGCTCAAAACAGAAAATTCTTTTGGAATTTTAGGCAACAAAAAGCGCGAACAGCTGTCTTCAGAGGACGAGAATAAGAGGAGAGGACGATTAATCTGGACGTTGGAGCCGTCAGGTGCCCAGGATTCAGATTTCAATAATCCCATCGAATATCCACCTTTTGTAATGCGTGCTGTCAAGGTACACACACACACACACACAATTTTTGATATATAAAGCGCAAAGTGACAAAAAGTTCACGTAAGAGAATTTTGGCACGATCATGTCTCTAGTCATTGGAACGACAAGGGATGGGTGGAAAATTTTCTTTTTTGGAACTTGCAGATTTAGAAAACGAAGATTCCCTACCCGCAAGGATGTTTGTCTTCTTCTTA
Source organism: Synergus gifuensis (assembly GCA_904066015.1). Lineage (NCBI taxonomy): Eukaryota > Metazoa > Arthropoda > Insecta > Hymenoptera > Cynipidae > Synergus > Synergus gifuensis. Next base: position 6,234,073 of record CAJFCO010000046.1, read on the forward strand.
AATCTTTATCAAGAACAAATCTAAAAAAACTATGATTCGAGATTTTAAAAAATATGTAACGAAGACTCTCTACCTGGAAAGGTGTTTGTCTTCTAAAATCTTCACCTAGGCAGTCAAAGAGAGAAGAAGAAATACGAAGAAAGTCCAGGAAAACTTGAATTCAAAAGAAATACCAGAAAGTCTTCTTAAGGATAATGAAAATCTTAGGGGAAATTTGAAGAATTGAAAGGAGAACTTTTGTTCTCTAATTAGATTATCTTTAGTCAGTTTAGATAATCAATTTAAAATCCTGATCTGATGAGGAATTGATTCAAAGAACTCTCTGAATTAAAAGAGAGTCTCGAATCTATTTTCCGAAAAACATTTAGATTGGCATGCTTGTAATTGAAATTCAATATACAATTATAAATGCAATTCTAAATTAAATTTTGATGTCACTAATCAAGAAAACGAGAAGCGGAGTTATGAATTTATAATGAAGAAATTCGACGAGATGCTTGGCCAACGAGATGTTTGGAAGATATTTGCTGCTGCTGCTTGAAAAAACAATCGCATAAATGACTAATCTAGTCATTTGTGTTTTTGACAGACTTAAATCGAATGACAAAAAGCTATTGTCCTTTCGATGTCGATAAATTCAATTGCATGGTGGATTCACCATAATTAAAATGAATCACAGCAATTTAAATGAATAAGTAAAATTCATTTGAATCAAAGTGGAACAGAATAAAATTGAACACTTTAATCTAAATGGATAAAAAATACAAGGATAAAGTCAGTTCAAAATAAATGGATCAATTCATGTGGATCAAAGCAATCATATTGTTCTACTCTACAAAAATTCAAATCTTTACAATGATATTGCTTTACTCTACAAAAGTTCAAATCTTTACAAAGAACCAGCATCCAATAATCAACTTTTCTACCAAATTTTTGTATTCTTTGTACCAAAAGATACAAAAGGCAACTTTCGAGTTGGAGAAATTTCGAAGCTCTGAAATTTATTGAAAAAGACTTTTGTTTTCAAGGCGAATTCAAATTCAACATCGAAAAGAAGAGAGAAGAGAGTCATCGATTCCATCCGTCCCTTGTTCGTCCTTTTTCTATAAAGGACACCTGTGGCGAGTTCAAAATTAATCCACAACACTGCATAGATCGTTCAGTGAGGAGCTCAAAATATTGAGAACTAAAGAAAGATTGAGATTAAAATATGATTTATAAAATGATTTGAGATTAAAAATAAATGCCGGAGCTCTAATCAACTCGGAAGATTACCTTTATGAGCAAATATGAGTGAATACTCGACTTATTTAACATTTTTTAAATAACCTAGTGATCAATTTAATCTTTAATCTAATCTCTCTTAAAAAAGTAACTTGAAATTTTAATGATTGTAAATCGAACAATTGTATCTTTGATATTATTGAGGCAGTAATTCTGCTAATTAAATATTAAGACAAGGTCAAGTTTTGTTTATTTCTTCATGCACTTGAGTGTAATGTTGAAAATCACTATATGCTGTTAAAATTTTAGCACAGGGTTTAAATAAGATTTTAAAAAACTGGCTTCGCTCTTATTTTATTTTTTCTGATTGGCTTTAAAGACACTGTTTTTCTGAAAGGTTGCTGTGCATATTGTGAGGAATTAAATTTCTATTTTTTTTTAAATTTACCAATTTTTGAGTTAATAACAATTAATAATCAAAATACTATAAAAATATAAACTCAAAAAAAAATATTATCAAGAGCGATGCCGGTTGAATTTTTGTAATAATATCAGAAAATTCTGCAATTTCTTTTTCGCTTGCAGATATTTGAAGAGTTTTTGCAAACCACATCACTGGAATGTGAAGAAGGATTAACATTTACGAGAGAAGAGGTTCCAAAAACAATCACTAATATTTCTGATGTAGTGGCTGTTGATGACAAACCAGCTCCGAAATTAAAATTGGATTGGTTATGGCTTCTAGTTCGGTGCAATCGCAAAAACGAACTCATGTTTTTTGTAACTGCCAAAAATCTCAATGCTGACATTATGGATCGCTTGAAATGTTTATTTGAAACAGGAGCTGGTAAAGATTGCAACGTGAAGTCCCTTTACTGCAAAACCATGCTGAGGTAAGACCTTACAGATATTATTTTATTATTTACCAAATAAAAGAAAAACAATTTTGTGTTCAAATTTAAATTATTGAAAATATTTATTAATTTTTTAGAGCTGACACCACTAATCACTCCAATACAACTTTTGTGATGGGAGTCGAAGCTCTCGAAGAAGTCGTTGGAGGAGTAAAACTTCAACTTGGACCAAAGACGAATTTCTGGTCGAATGCAGCAGGAGCTGAGAGTCTTGGAAATGCAATTTGCGATCATCTTGCACCGACACCTAAAACTACAGTCGTTGAAATTGGATGTGGAATTGGGCTGATGGGACTCATGATGGCAAATGTAAGTTTGCTTTTTTTTATTTATTAATCATTATGAGACCCTCATAATTTTTCATAATGATTAATGACAATCTTTTAAAGTTCTTTTCTTGAAATTTATTTGATGAAACTTCATTTTACAGAAATGCCAGAAGATCATAGGCTTAGATTCACCAGCAGAAGTTGAAGAAGCGGAAATGATATGTCAATTAAATAATATAAAGAACGCTTCTTTTGTGATGGGGCAACCTACAGAAGTAATGGCTACGATTGCAAACGTACTTTCGAATAGCAAAGCGTCTGCAATTGTAAACACAAATTCTTACATTGGCAGAGGTATGTTTTTCATTTAAATGTTTTCTAATTAATAAATGATAATTTCTCCATAAATCTGAATTTAACCAAATTTTTTTTCAGGAGTCGAAGTCATGTCTAGTATCCGGAGAATATCAAGCCTACGGAGACTGGTTCTAGTCACAACATTAACCAAACAGTCAGTTCGTTCGATTCTAGAACTCACAAGACCTGCATCCGGAAATCTAGGAAATCCTTTCATTCCTATAAGAGCTTGCGTCGTCGACACTTTGCCAGCTGGTCCTCACTTCGAAGCTGTGATCCTGATGGAACGCAGAGTGATGGAGAAAATTATCCCCTCTCTGGATCTCCGACCAAAAAACCAAAATCAAAACCCAAATGCAAAAATTGCTGGGAAAGCTGCAAACAAAGCGGAGGAAAAATTTTACCCTCAGAAATTCGAACCCGTTAAACCCTCTGTTAGCCTCAAGAGAAACTTTGCTTTCCAAAACAGAAATAATATTTACGAAACTACTTTAGAATACAAAAATAAATTTTCAGCAAAACGAAGTCACTCTCCCGAAATTATTGAAGAAATACCCTCGAAACAGCCCAAGAAGCCTATTACCTTCAATTCAAAACCAGAGCCTTCAAAACCAAAACCTCCAGCGAAACAAAAGGCTTGGGATGATCCAAAGACGAAAAGATCTTTTGATGATCCTCCAACAAAGCAATTGGGTTTTAATGATATGTCAAACAAACAATATTCCTGGGAAGATTCTCCATCGAAACGTAAACCTTGGGAAGAATCTCCATCCAAGAAGAAACCCTGGGAAGATCAACCTCTAAATGAAAAACCTTGGGAAGAACCTTCTCAGAGACACAAACCATGGGAGAAACCTCCGCAAGCAAAAGCGTGGGAAACTCAAAAGAAAGCACAATGGAAGGAAGAAGAACCAGTTTTAAGACTTAATCCTTTACACGAAAAAAAATCACGAGAGCCGCAAGATCTTCGAGAAAGACTGTCTGCAAATCGAGCAGAATCTTCCAGTCGAGCAGATTCTGGACGTGGAGATTTTGTCCAAAAAGTTAAGGAGTCACAAAGACTAATCACTAATACAAAAGAGAAGGTAAATGCCCCTTCCACTCCCCTCGACGAACACACAGCCAAACAACTTGAAAATATGCTTGACAAAGTTCTTGAACAGACAACTAAGATTCATAATCAAGTTTCTGTCTGGGATCGAATTGCCCCAGCACCAGAAAATCCAGACAAATCCGGACTCTCCGATGGTAACACCTCTGATGGTTACATCTTTGATGATCGTGGTCTTTTAGACAGAAAACCTCGAAAGTTTCGTCCACCATCTCCAAGTACTTCTGGAATCAAGAAGTATTCCAATATTCCACCTTTGGAACCCAACCTTGTTATGCCTACTGAATTTGTTCCGAGCAGTACTTCAGCATCCAGCAAATTCAACAAAAAGAAATATCGAGGACAATATCGACAACATCTGCTTGAAAAAATGAACAAGATGAAAGCAGAACTTGCACAGAAAAGGCAAAAAAATTATTCAGAGAGATCGCTCTCTCCTTATAATAGATCTATGTCCCCTGGTATTTCTTCTGTAGGAAAGATTTCACCAAAGAGATCTATCTCGCCCTCGAGATCGATTTCCCCGCGAAGAAGAGATTTTATAAGCGATTCGCCTGGAAAATATTCTCCAGGAAGGCAATCTGCTTTATCAAGGCTTTCTCCAAGATATTCTCCCTCGAGACACTCCCGAAGTTTCTATTCTCCCCATGACTCTCGTCAAGGTTCTCACCATGGATCTCTCAAACGATCTATGTCTCCGAAACGTTCCTATTCTCCAATTGCAAGATCGATTTCGCCTCCAAGAAGGGAAGTTAGAAGAGTTCACTCACCTATTAGACATCACTCTCCAATGCATTCACCTTTAAGACGACATTCGCCTATAAGAGTCTCGCCTTATGCCAGACATTCTCCAAGACGAGGATCACCCAAGTACATGTCCCCAACTCCGAGAGGATTATCTCCCAGGAGAATTCTATCTCCAGGTCCATCAAGACATTCACCTCAAAGACGTGCAACGCCACCCAGGGTTACGCCTCCATCAAGGTATGAAGACGATTGGGATATTCCGACCAGAGGAGCAGTAGAAGACAACACCTGGAAGCGACCTGAAGAACGCTTCGAAGAAGAGAGAAAGAGATTATCTTGGGATTCGCCGACTCGAACGCTTACTAGGGAAATCGAGCGCGAAAGGGATAGGGAACGAGAACGTGAAAGAGAGCGCGAAAGAGAGAGAGAACGTGAGAGAGAACGCGAAAGGGAAAGAGAACGTGAAAGAGAACGTGAGAGAGAACGTGAACGTGAAAGAGAAATCGAGAGAGAACGTTACATGAGTGAAAAACAGGATTGGAAGCTCAGCAGCACTTCCGAGGCCTGGATGAAAGAAAGTAGTAGCGCTACCCCGGAGGATTGGTATTCAAAAGAAGTTAAACCTCCGGTTGATTATGCCCAGCCAAAAGGAACCTGGACTCCGGCTCCTGCGGGTTTGAGTACCGACTCTTGGAATATAAGACCTAAGGAAACGACAAAGCCTTCCTGGATGGAGAAAGCAAGATGGGATTCTGGAAACAAGGATCCAAAGAAAGAGGATTGGAACGATTTGCCAGAGGATGCGAGAGATCCTTGGGCAGAAGACGGAGGTGCTGATGATAGTAGCAAGGAGATCCTGTCAAAATTTAATCCTCCGAGTTGGGAGAGGGATATAGAAAAGAAGAGAGAAACACCGAAGCCGGAAGGTTGGCCAGCTGGGCATCTCGGACTTCCTGGACACCCTGCGATGTCACATATGATGATGGGCCATGGTGCTCCGCATCCAATTCCACAACCTGTGCCACATCCAACGGCGATTGGTCTTCATCCGATGGCTGGTAAATCGCAGTGGCCACAACCTGCTGCGCCTCCAGAATCCAGGATGCCCTGGACACCTCTAACTGAAATCATGAAGAGAATGCAGGGTAGTTCATGGCCTGTACCTGAACAACCGGTTATTAATCCTTACCATCAGGTACCAGAGATGGGCTACCCTCCGAGGCCCGGGTACCCGAATCCGAATATGTATCCGGATAGGCATTAGAGAGTTGGATTTTGCTTTTGACATTGATTTTGATGGTAGAATATATATGCGATAAAGGTTTTAATTATGGAAAAAAAGAGAAACATTTAACGCATTTGTTGTTGAAGTTTAAGATAAAACTTTCTAAATATTACCAATATTTTAAATTGAATTCTGTATCTAAAGTTTAGAAAATTAGAAACATTGATTGTCGTTAGATCTCATTCAAACCTGAAATTCTAACAGTTGAAATGCTTTAAAAATTGAAGGATTTAAACTTGAAAGTTACCTTAAAATAATTAAATTGGAGCCTTCTAATAAGTTTATTTAAGGTTTCTTTCTTTTTATCCATTTTTAATTTTTAAAAGTCTGAAAAATATTTCGCTATACGAAATATATTTAATATATATATGATGAAAACGAATGGGGAAGTTTAGTCATTAATTCAGTGTTGATTTTTAATTGTAATTTAATTTCAATTGGGGAAATTCACTGTGAAGATACAAGTAATATTTTCAAAATTTTGCTACGTTTCTCTTTTCGGAAAAATATCTTTTTCCTTAAATTTACTCTTCGATCGCATTTATATTCACTGCAAATTTATCTGTTAAATTATGGAAGCGTTTCATGAATTCGTAATCACAAAGAACTTTTTTTTATTGTAGTTTTTACTTTTTAAATGAAACTGAAGATTAAAAAGTGAACATTAATTAAAACCAAAATCACTTTTGAATAAGGATCTGATAAAACTGAATAAATCAACCAAATAATTTAAGGTTGCTATCTTATAATAAATACATTCTTGTTTACGACATTAGTAAAAATAGCCTTATTAAAATGAGTGATTCCCTTTCAGGAAGAATATAATTTTTGTAATTAGATTGTGAAATGATTGTTTTCACTTATCGCTTACAGTGCTCTATTCTTTTCAGTTTGTTTTATAAAAAAATGGATAATTTTAATGTTGACAGAGTGGTTAAGATTTTCATTATAATTCTGAAATGCACCATTAAAATACGTAGATAGTATGATAAGTGAAATATTCTACACTGAAATTATATTCAAACTTCATATTTCTTTAAAATTTAACTATTTAAATTAGTTTCCATTCTAGATTTTGTAACGCATCGTCGTACAATGTTAGTTTTGTGTTAGAAAATAATTTTCTAATAATAATTATTATAATTAACGATCTTAGGTTTACAGCAAGTTAAATGTGTAATTTTTGTTACCTTGTCAAATATGATAAATGCTTAGACACATGGTCTCAATAAAATTTGGTTTATTTTTATTTCGAGGAAAATTATAATAAATTTTGGCAATACATAATACATATTTTAATTTCGAATTTGCGCGCCAATAGAAGTGAAAACTTGTGAAGCACTGATATATATATATATATATAT
>CAJFCO010000046.1:6241743-6298524 GCA_904066015.1 Synergus gifuensis
GCTAGAGAAATACTGCCATTGGTCAAAATTTGGCGCGCGATTCAAATTTCAACCAACGGCAGAATTTCTCCAACAGAAAGTCAGTGAGCAGTCTCAGGGGCGTCGATAATCCATGACCGTAGCTAGGGGGGCACCAAGGGGGATTGTTCCCCCTCTAAATGAAAAATAAAAAATATTTCTGTAGTAAGTACACTGTAAAAAATATTATCGTAATTTTACCACAATGAATGATGTGACCAATTAATGTTAAAAAATGTTAATTCTTATAAATTCTCGTTAATTCTCTTAAATTACGTAAGTTACGGTAACGTTCTTTGTTACCTTACTCAATTTTAAATTACCGACAATTTTCGAACTTTAAGCCATCGCATTTACTGTGCTGTGATTGCATTGATCATTTTATCGTCTGATTATTTACAATAATAAAAAAAATAACTGTTCGTGTTTACACCAATAAACAATAAAAGAATTAAAGTTTATATGATCATTTGATTTGCGAATTAGAAGTGTGAAAATGTTTCTATCAAAGGTAATTTCAAAAACATATATTGTAAGGTTAGGAAGCAAATAAATTGATATATATTTTTTGCGGTTTTAATTAATTAGTTATATTTTAAACAGACTACATTTGGTTTCAATAACATTATTTCTGGATCAATTCGAGAAACTGTATTGAGCAGATTATTGACAAGCAGATGTATGTCAGATAATGCAATTTCCACCGAACAGGTAAGTCAATTCTTTATTCTTCAAATAACAAAATCTTATCAAATTTATTATAATCTGATTTAAATACTACAAATACTTATAATTCTTTCAAAATATACAGGGTTATATTTAAATAACTTGAGTTTAAATGTCTTTGGTCTTTACATTCAAAAAACTTAACGTCCAAATATAGACTCTGTTTTAACATTTCAAGTTGATTAATTTTTTTTCAAAGGCTGTTCCAGACAAATTGTACAAAAAGATAGAAGTGGAACTAAGGGCGCATGATAAGGCGGTTATGAAAAGTTACGGAGAATTCACAGAAATGACAGCGAAACACTTGGGAGTTACCATAACGCGAAAGTAAATTTTCACCATTTCAGTATTCTCAAAAATTCTATTATAATGATTTGTATTCTACATAATTAATTGAATTACTTTTTTTCAATTTTCAGTGCAGCGCCTGTAAAACCTATCTTCGACAGATTGACTTTACTCAAGTCAAAACATATTCATAAAAAGCATCGAGTTCAGTATGAAATGAGAACCTACTTTAGATTTATCGACTTTCAAAAACTTACTGGCTCCACTGCTGAAACTCTTCTTGAATATTTGCAGAGGAATTTGCCAGAGGGTGTCGCAATGAAAGTGACAAAGGTTTGTGCAGAAAAGAATTTATATTTTTTCTAAATATATTAAGTATCAAGTTGAGATATTTTTTTCTAATTTTTTTGATTTTTATTCCAGACTGAAATAAGAAGATTACCAACAACAGTAAGTGAACCTCCGATTCATAAAGCATCTGCAGAAACGTAATGTAATGCTTATGATAGATATAAAATTCGTATGTACAGATGATAAATACATTTCAAACTTTTAATTCGAATTTTTAGATGTGTAGTGTAACTTATTTCACTCTCTGTTTAATTTTCTAGACCTTTTTACAGTTTTTTTTGCTTTTTGAAATTTAAAATATAAAAAACTGAGAATTTAAAACAATTTAGAAACCACAAATTTTGGTAATACATAATAAAATGATGCCAAGTCTAATAATAACTAGTAGAAATTAATGGATTCTGAAATTTAAATTTCGCGAGTAGTGCATTTTAACATAAAAAACCCTAGATTTGGATCAATTTTCAAGAACTTCATCTTTCATACTCAAATGTTGGCCACACTGTCTCCGTCTAGAAACTTTCTTTCTGTTGCTATTTCGACGAAGGACAGTCGAGGTAAGTGTCAATTTATCCGTTTTTTTCAATTTAATATATCAAAAATCGTAATTTTTTATTAAAATAATTGTAATTTTCGACCAGTATTACACGTAGTGAATGTTTTTTAGGGCGAATATAATATAATTTTTTGTAAAAGTACTTTTTAAAGCCACGTGTCTGCGAACCGTTTAACATAACCTAAAATTTGTCTGAAGTTTGTCAAATATTCTATTTCCAGCTAGTATAGGTCAATAATGCATATTCTTAATTAAAACTTATATTATTATTAATCTTTAGCATTAATTGTTATCGCGAAAATAATTTGGGGTGAATGGAATTTATGGAAATGATCACGAATATCCTGCACGTTCCACGCATGGCATTTTCTTAGTCTTCTTTCATCGTTTTTTAATATGACAATGATAGGAATTTGTAGGAATTCTAGTGTTTTTTGGCGCGATTACTTAAAATTTTATTAACTTGATTTTGATTAATTATTATTTATTCCTATAACTTTTAATAATATTCTAGAAACTAAACTCACTTCTAATTAATAAGGCCTTTAGTTTTTAGTTTTTAATAATAATTACTATCATTTATTGAAATTGCTCATTTATGAAATTGCTCTAAACGGTGTGAATATAATTGCTGTTTAATTAAAGCTCTCAAATTGATGTTTAAATAAGTGAATTACGTTTCGAATTCTAATTTCGTTTTTTGTGTCTTTTTCCAGAAACAGTTACGTCAAAATGACAAATTCAAAGGGATACCGCCGTGGAACGAGAGACTTGTTCTCTCGCAAGTTCCGCAAACACGGAACGATTCCACTCTCGACGTACATGAAGGTCTACAAAATTGGAGATAGAGTAGACATAAAGCAGAACTCTGCCATACAAAAGGGTTTACCCTACAAAGTTTACTATGGTAAAACTGGGCGTGTATTCAATGTCACACCTCATGCCCTTGGAGTTGTAGTAAACAAGCGAGTACGAGGAAGAATCATCGCTAAGAGGATCAGTGTTCGAGTTGAACATGTAAACCACAGCAAATGCAGGGAAGACTTCCTTAAGAGAGTTAAAGAAAACGAACGTCTTCGAAAGGAAGCCAAGGAGAAGAATGTACAGGTTCAATTGAAAAGACAACCTGTTCAACCTCGTGGAGCTCATATCGTCTCCGGAAAAGTTGAACCTCAACTTCTAGCTCCTATTCCATACGAATTTGTTGCTTAAACGTGAAATAAAGTCTTTCTATTATATTTATTGAAACTCTTTTATTTTGTAGAAAAACCTTGTCTAATATAAATTAGTTTAGCTATACATTATTCACTTTCGGGTTCTAAATTTATTTGTTTTCTTATTTTATAATTTTTGTCTTTAAATTCTTGGATTTATTATTTTAAGGCTTTATTGCACAAGTTTTTTGTTTCTAGTTTTCTAACTTTATTTTATTAATTATCAAACTTAGAATAGAATTTTAAATTGAATAGTTGCAATTATTTATAACGCTGAAGAATGATAAACCGAATTTATTGAAGAGTTTTTGAAGGTAAGACATTTTCATTCATTGTGCATTCAAAAGAGATTTTCCAAAGCTGAAGAAGTAAAAGAAGTTTTTAATTCTTAATTTTATTTATTCATTTGTCCATTAGAATTTCTTTGTTCGTTGTTTTATCATTCTTATTATTACAATAAAAAATAAACATTTATACAAATTTTTCATACAATTTTCAGTGCAAAGGCTTGACAATTATCACCACTGCATCCGCATGAACTTTTTCTCCTGGAAGATTACGTTCCAATTCGGGAAGTGGATCCTTTTTCACAAAAATCGGAGGCCTGTTTTTGTGAATCGGTTCAATACGAACGGTTTTCAAAGGAGTATCTTTTAGGTTGAATTCTGGAAAATTGGCTCCATTTAAATGATTTCCAATTCTTCTGCCATGATAAAGTCTCTTGTTGGGTAATTTGAATTTTGGACTCTCTTCCCTTGAGTGAGTTCTTGTATCCGATTTGATAGGACTATGATATTTGGAATTTGGCTTTGGTAGAGAAAATGTTAACTCTGGACTTGACGAGTTTTTTAGAAGATCTCCTGATATCGCGTGGTTCCTGTGTTTTCTAATTAGGTGAGCAGTTGCAGTGCAACTACGAAGAACGTAATCTCTTCCTAAATACATATAAAATTTTATATCTTTATATATTATAATATTCATATATTTTGATTATTGTGAATAAGATGTTCTTTGAATTATTTTCGGTTGTAACTAGATTTTTATTTCAGATAATTACACATATATATTAAATTTATGATATATCTCATTCTGTTTCATTTGAAAAGATGACTTTAAAAAGACTAAGAAGAATATCTGCAAATTATTTTTCAAACTATATCAGAATTTTTTGAAGATTGTAAAATGACTTTTTAAAAATGAGGTCTTGATGCAATATACAAAAGTACATATAATAATATTTCGACATTAAAGATTATTTTTCTAGGTATTTTGAATTATTGTTTTAGATTAATATTAATCTAAAATTTTAAGTAAACTGACGGTAAAACTTACCAGAACGTTTTGAACGAAACTGACGTTTGGAAACTGTATAATCACATAAAACAATAATAACTATAAAAAGTAATAAACGACTTATCCTCCTCATATTAATATTTTTAAAAATTTCGTTTTTAATATTATAAATTTTCTTTCAGTACACAAAAAATAAACTCATCCAGCTTCAAAAGGGTTTACTGAGTTGGTTCGCGTGCCTTGAACGAATAATTGTGGAAACCTGAGAACGGTGAGAGAGCAATGGGACGACTGCAGACAGTCGGTGTAAAATTGATAATTGATCGAAGAAGAAAGGAACGGTGTAGCCATTGCCGCTGGCTACTCTTCACACAGGAATCAAGCTGCAATTCTTGGTAAATGATTTTTTTTATCAAGTAAATTCTGACGTAAAATAAATATTTCTCTAATTATCGACTCATCCTAGAATTAAAGATATGGAAATTAAAATCAGATAAGAAAGTTATTAGTTTTGTAATTATGGTGTGAGTAATTTGCATTCAATGGTATTAATTCATCAATAAGAATTCTACAATTGCATAGAATCTTCTATTTGATTAATTGCTAGGAATTTAATTTCAGGATTTTTTCGTAAATTTATTTTTGTTTCTTTCTCCTTAGGAAGAGGAAATATTTAGTTTTAAATTTGAAATTTGAATTAAATATCGAAATTAAAGAACTAAGGTTGATAATTTCACTGTAATATATGTATGGGTCATATTTACATTTTTAAATATTTATTGAATTTTTTATTCAAATCTTCTTAACTTAATATATATAAGGATAGCTTTTGTGATAGTTGTTGTTTATACCATAAAATTTGAAACAATAGCTCATATAACAAGCAATATGGGCTTCCTGAAAAACCGGTTTACCCTGAATAAGACTTCAGTAAAATAAAAGAAATTCCCTCTACCTGGTATTGACCTTGCAATATAGGAAGGAACACCTGTTAAAAGTCGATGGATATCGATACGTCACTCTCAAGGCGTACAAATCAATGTATTCATCTTGCAATCTTGCCTGACAAATGCAATATGTCATCTTATTCAGGTGGAATTTTTTTATGTTAAACTATAAATTTAAAAGGGAAGTATTTACATTTTCATCCATCAGAGTGTAATTCATTAATCATTTTTTTTTTTTTAGTAACTTTCACATACTTGTGATGGTTTGACGAGTTACCCTTGAATGATGAACCAATGAAGGCAATATAAATTATTTGTTTTTGTTCGAACCAGTATTGCCAATTTTAAGTCGTTTCCACACGAAAATGGACAATTTTCAAAAACTACTTTGTGAAACTTTTAGTTTTTTTATTGCCCCAAAGGAAATTTAAATAGAACCAACGTTTTCTACAATGATTCAGAAACAATTTTTAAATACATTTGTTACAACAGGAAGACGAAGAAATCAGCATTAAAGAAAGCTATCAAATAAAATAAGTTAAAAATGATTATTCGCAATATAGTATTATCCTCGAAAAAAAAAAAATTAAATAAAAACACACAAATTCAAGATTTTGTTAGTGTGAAGGCTTCTTTATTGTAGAAGGAAACCACCTCCGGCCTCGGTTGGTCGTTTGCCCCTTTCAGCTGGCTTTCAGAAAATTTTACAACCACATTCTTGTAAATTCAAAACATCCTTTTATTACCTTGTTTCTTCAAGTAACGAGGTAATAACTATTTACACCTAGAGATTTTAGATTTTTTATAAATCAAGAGACAATAACTCTTAAATTTGATGATAAATAGGAATATGAAGATTCAAGATTAATAGTATTAAAAATTAACTACTACTAATTAACAATAACTAAACTGCAAAATTGTATGTATTTGAAAATAATTTTCTAAGCCTTTCAAATAGACCAAATCCTTATTGATTTTATTTTAAAAGCAGTTTCGATTCCACTTTGTCTTTTCCAACTTGGTAGCCATTGATCTTTAGCCTTCCAGAAGTTTAACATGGCCTGAAAATACATTATTTTAATTTACATCGCTCAAAGTTATTTAATTTTAATAATTTAATTCTTACTTTAGCTCCAACGTTTTTCCAAGGTTTTGAATATTGTCCACTGGTTGTATTATCTGGAAAAATTTGAATTCCTCCTACTCCCAGTCCAAAGCTTAGATAAAACTATAAAAAAGTAATAGTGCAGTTTCTCATTTTTAATTTGATGAAGATTATTGAATACTATTCAATTTTTATAAAAATATTAATGACCTCTTGATCGAAAGGAGCGACTCTTTTCCTCCTCATAGAAAAATGATCAAAATCTTCAAAACGGATAATTCCAATTTCTAAGTCATCAACGAAAAATGAAAACCCATCTTCAGACCAAATGGTTGTATATTTATGAAAATCTGTTGACCACGAACCAGTTCGTCTTAATTTCGTCACATTTTTATATTGAAATTGATCAGATATTCCAAATCGTAGCCCAAATTCCAAAAGTTTACCACCGAGTTCCTTAGAATAATTTTCTTCACTATACAATCTATCGTTACCTCGAGCCAGTCCTAAAATTACTTTGGAAAATGCATATTTGTCATCATTGCTTTCGTATCGAGGAAGCAAATACATTTCTGAAATTTAATTTATTTTTTAATTACAATGTCTCTAATTTAAAAGATCATGAATTAAATTCTTTAAGTGTATATTCAATAATTTGACTTTCTGTGTTCTTACCCGGAAATAACCAATCCCCTTGGGGAAATTGGGCATTAATTTCAATCTTTCCATATCGAAAATTCAAGGAATTTTTCGTTATTATGCGACCCGAAATCACCGGTTGTAAAATGTGATAGGCAGTAGCATCTCTTTGACATTCTTCAACGACATTACTGCTACAACTGAAAACAATTTAATTATACGCTACCAAATAAAATATTTTATCAAAATTTAGAATACAAATTTGTGATTTTATTAATCTCTATTGAAAAATACTTACTTAGCTAGGACCATTTTTCCTAAATAGACAGCATTATCGTCATAAGCTTCTTCTAGAATTCGTGGAGTAATCCGTAAAGTATTTTGAATTACTTCTACAATTCCTTCATCATTACGATAAACACAGAACTCGAAATCCTTTTATTAAAATAAATATTTATTTATAAGCTATAACATAATATTTAATATTAAAATTAATTACTCACTGGTTCTTGTGGTATTTTTATTTCTCGTGTCCAAATCGATTCATTTAGACTTTCAAATCCCTCCTCAAAGATAAGTTCATTTTTGCAATTTATTCTTGCATTATTTACAGAAGTTATACTTTCCTCACATTGTACTTCTCGTTGCGCTATTTAAAATGGAAAATACACATATTATTATTTAATGTCAAATAATGTACTAATTTAAAGTAAAAATAATAAAATAATATGTGATTAAAAAATTACACATATAATATTATTATTGGGGAATTTCCTTACAGTTTGTAGGGAATTCCCCTAAAATAATTTCTTTAGATTTTCCCGGAAATTGAAGAAGGAAGTCTTTATATCATTTTGATTAAACTCAAATAATTATTTATATTAAATTAAATAAATAATTAAACATAAATATTCTTTGGTTTTTATTTTTATCTTCAATTCTCTATTGAAATTTTACTATAATTTCAAAAATTAAATGTGTAATGTTACCAAGTGCGATATTCTTAGATTTTGCAACAGTTTCATTAACATGTGATTGAATAAATAACACAATTGTCAATAACACGTTTGAAATAACGTGATTCTGCATACGCCACATTTCGTAATTTTATAGTCGTTTATCAAGCGCGATAAAAAAAAAAAAAAAAAACTAAGAAATATTCATGCTCATCCGAACGATCAAAGAGTAAAACTGGTCATCTGAATAACGATGCGTCCCATTTCTATAGATACAGGGGCGTAATTAAAATGAGAACATAATTTATTAAGTAGAGAAAATTAAAAAAAAAATAAGTTATAGATAGTTACATTTTTAAAATTTTCTATTTCTATATTTGTCTCAACATCTTAATCTCTTTATTATTATTTTAATAAAAATAAATAAGCTCATTATGTTACATTATTTTGAAATACATTCTATCCTATTTGAAAAAAAAATTGTATCCCCAAATTAGACATGTTTCCCTTTTTAGAAAATACTCTTTCTTTTAGATTATTTCAACTTTTACATAAAAATCTACAATAATAGGATTTATGATAGACACATATTAAAGCTTATCCGGACAATAATTTTATATAATTTTTGCTTATTTTATAAAACCAGTCATTTTATGTATTTTATAATTACGAATTAGACAATTTAAAATTGGGTCCATGGACGGAATTCCATGGTCGGAATTCTATTTTACGTTAGTTTAAGTAATCCAGTTGGATATATCATTAACATGAATTAGTTTCTATTATTTTAGAGTTATCTAAGCATAATTGATATGCAGTAAGTAAGGGAATATTAATAAGGTATGTGAATTAAGTTTTTCAATTTTCAGGAAAATATGTCAGGAAAATTTCAAATTCAAAAAATGCCGTCAGAATAGAAGAATGTGATTGGTCGGTGACCACATGTTGCGCGTTGGTTGTTGCGCAGATGAGTGCATTTGACATTTCCAGACATCCTGTTTTCCTTCTGAATCGCCTAAGTTTTGTTTGATCAATATTTAAAATAATACAAGGTTTATCATGCTAAGCTCAGCGAAAAGGATCACGAATCTGAACAGACTTGTTTCAAATTTCACTTCGGCGAGTGTGAGGCGAAAATTTAATTCAAATATCCTGTTTTTGCACGCATCTTGTAATAGAGGTTATGTCGTGTCGACTTGCGATAAAGAATTAAAATATTTTGATAATAATTGGGTGATATATCAAGGATTAACGGCGAAATTTTCGACCGTAATTCAGAATTCGACGTCTTCAGAACAGTGAGTATTACTCGTAATTATAAATACGTATAATTTATCAAAATAATGGAGGTTGCATACTGTTGCAAAATTTATTATTTATTAAATCATTTTAAGAAGCATTAACTCCAAATGCAATCTGTTAAAATGTTTTATAAGTTCCATTAATTTTTTATTGAAAACCGGACAAATTTTATATTATAAAAATTAATTTTTGTAGGAGTTAGTACGGTTTTAATTATTGAAATTTCGTTTATTCAATGTGAATATCTAAATATTTTCTACAAATGTTTTTGTGTGGAATGTGAATAAAGTAAATAAATGCTCAGAAGTAGAATGAAATTTATAAAGTAAGTAAGACGTAATATTTTAATTTCTGTCTTTCTTTACAATTAGGGCTTATTAGGCTTAGTTCTAATTAAAAATTAATAGTGTATGTCACTAAAATATTTAGAACGCACAGTATTCTACTTCTGCACATTTTTTTTTACTATTTAGTAGCCTTTTAATGGTATCAATTTCTGTTTTAGAGAACTCAGTGCTGTAGAATACGACAAAATCTCTAATGAAACTCTTGAGTCATTGACTGAATATTTTGATGAAATTATAGAACTAACTGAGCATTTAGATGATGCAGATGTAGCTTATGGGGTAAGCTGAATTTTTTAATGCTCTAAACATTTTTGTCTTCGTATATTTTAAATATGTATCTTAATTTTTATTTCTTAAAATTATACACATATAATTATTTTGTAGGATGGAGTTTTAACAGTGAAGTTTGGAGACCCTTATGGTACTTACGTCATAAATCGACAAACTCCAAACAAACAAATATGGCTTTCGTCTCCAACATCTGGACCGAAACGCTATGATTTCATCAACAATAAGTGGATCTACAGGCATGATGGGATATCCTTACATGAATTGTTAAACACCGAAATTCCATCAATTGTCAAAAGTTCAGTATCATTCGATAAGTGTTCATACAGTGGAAAAGACAATTAATTATCATAACGATCTGAACTAGAAGTAAGGAACCGTGGTAGAAAAAATCTTGTATAAATTGTACAGCACTAAAATCAGAGAAAAATCTGAATTATTATAATTAAGATGGATTAGATTTAAATAATAAATATTCAAATTATTTAAATTGCATCATATTTTTTTTGCGATTGTACCTATAGTAAAATCAATTTCTTTGTACAGAATAAAAGTGTATTATGAAAATAAACACGTGCAAAAATTCATTGGTTTTATTGATTTCAGGAACGTGAGCATGTTATATAAGCTTTTCACGTTGCTGAATTTATTTGTAATAGTCTCATTGTACTCTATCCTTGAGGTTGTATTTCATGATACTGATTTTATCAAAATAGTATCATGAAATACAACCTCGAGGCTAGAGTACAATGAGATTATTAAAAATAAATTCAACGTGAAAAGCTTATATATTTTGAGAAAATCCTTCTAAGGTTCGAAAATAAATAATTGCTTGTCGATTCCACACGTCTATGCACCTTAATTAAAAGACGCACGCGATAAATTTTATAACTAATTTCAATTAATATATTTATTACTAAAAAAAATTCTGAAGATAGGAAAATAACTTTCTTATATGGGGTTTCCTTTATTTATTTAGCAAAAAATAATCATGGAGATTATGGAAGATGGGAATTTGGTAGATCGAGTTAGAATTCTGTTACAGAGGGATATGAAATATTATCAGGTAAATTACTTATTAACTTAAATTTGACTTTGATTATTTAGTAACTCAATATTCATTTTTAGGAAATGCAGACTGTTCTTCGTGAACCTGTTTGTGTGAGAGTTAGTGGCGGAAAATTAGATTTTCCTAGGCATGCTTCTTTCGCTGCAATTAAAATTGTAACCTGGTGGGAGGCAGAATTCACTGTAGCCTTCAAGGGACCATCTGGTCTTAGCTCTGCCAACCCAGATAATGATTCAGTTGTTGAGAGTGAGGGTGTCATTAAAAATATGCAACCACCTGAATTCATATTATTGGTTATTGATACATCAGAGCAATTAATAGGTAATTTTTTCAAATATCCATTTTAATTTTAATCCCCCTACCTTTTTTAACTAACACGAAATTCTCTGGAGTTTGATAGTCTGGGAGTGGAAAATTCAAATTTGAAATTGACTTTAATATAATTTTTAGAGCACTTGCACATGCTAATTCAAGAATCTTTGGATCACGCTGATTTAACAGTGTTGACAGCAACTTTAGGAGCTGCTGCTTTGATTCGAAATTGCCTTTGGTGTTATAGCCAAAGAGCGAAAGAAAAAGTTCCAGCAGACTCCAGGTATGAGAATGAATCTTAATAAGTGACTAATGTATTAAAAAATAGAAAAATATTTAAAAGCTTTAGCTTATAATAATGTATCTGCAAATAATGATTTATTGTTCACAGAGAAAAGTTATATAAATGCTACAAATCGTTTCAAGAAATGTCAGAGGCGGTAGCTGAAAGATTGCTCGATTTACATTGTCGTTTGATATCATTGTATGTTTTAAACGAAGCTGATTCTTTAAATTGGGAAAGCGAAAGATCATTTTTCGAAAAGGAACGTTCTTCTTATGTCATACAAATGTGGTGGCTTTATATGCAAGGTAAAATTTAAAAAATAATTATAAACACAAAAAAACTTGATCTCACATCTCTTCGCGTTTGTAGATTTAAAAAAAATGAATTTATACTTACAGGTACTAAAGCTGATTTATGGAGTACCGTTTCGCCAAAAATGGCACAAAGAGTCTTTTCCGGGATGTTAAACGAATCACTAACTATCCTTACAACTCGTTTTGTTCACGTATGTCTTTTTAAAAAAGTATCGGTTATTATAAGGTAAACCTTATGACTTCCCATTACTTTCCAGATATTCAAATTCACAGAATATAGTATTATTGTCAGTTCAAAGAAGTCTATTCATGATCTTGGAAAGAAGCCATATAAAAATCCTTAGAATTTATTTTATAAAAGCTTTTTTGACCTTCAAATGCAATTAATAAAATTTTCTTTCCGAAGAAATATTTACTACAATAATTAATCCAAAAGACTAGTGATAAATGTAAAAATAATTATTAATATAATCAATACTTTGTGATTATTGAAAAAAGTCATGGGAATTACAGTTTGTCCCTTTTGATCAATCTCTAGCGACCCTCCATTCTTTGAATTAATTCTCACTAAAGCATTAATGTCACGTAATAGGGTCGTCCAAGTTTGGCGAGATCGGAACAATTTTGGGCAGATGCTTTCAATGTGCTTTGTTGCACTAGTTATCTAACATTGAGTGCCTGCCTGGATGGAAAAGAAATGATTGGATCCCAGAAAATGAAACTTCCTGTCCTCATGAGGGATATTCACTCCAAGTGTTACGAACTTTTAGTTTGTCTTCTGCTACGAGGGACGCCTCTCAAAATACTTTATCAGGTATGAAGACGACGAAAAAAAAGATAAAGAAATGCTAACTTAAAAAAATATTATACAAGTGATTTTTGTGTTTTCTATTGTAGGTTTTTCGAAATGGATTGGAGGATCTGCCGATCTCAAAACCACGAAGTGGACCTTCCCCTTGGCTCTTTATGTCTGCGCCTGATTTATTGGGTTCTATGAATGAGCGTTCTTATGAAGAAAATTTTCCTAAGGACCAAGCTGTTATTTTAGAGATAAATGTGCTTAAATCCCAACCACAACCAAATTGGCCACAACTAATGAAGGTCTAGATAATTTTTCGTCGAGCAAACTGAAATTAAAAAAAAAAAACTCACTAAAAATGAATTATGGGTTCTCTTCCAATTTCTCAACAGGTGTTTTTGATGAACAATTATGCTGTATCAAAAATTTTACTCAGGTCATTGGTTGAACAATGTATTGGACAAAAGGTTGACGCTAATCCGTTAAAATCAAAAGAAACGGAAAATTCTGAAAACACTTGTGGAGGTTTTTTATGCACTGGCAATTCCTGTCATAGAATATTGACCATTACACCTAGTTCTGCATTGTACAGTCTCATTTACATTTTGGCTAATACTATAAATGATCCGTTGAATGTCATAGTTCCAGCTTTGAAACTCGATCCGACTTGGTCCAATTATCTAGACAGGCAACAAGTGAGATCTTAAAAAAGTAACAAAATATTTTATATAATATCAATTTTTCTGTTAATTTTTAAAGCAGTTAAAATGTTTTTGCAGGTGTGGAATCAATTAAGACCACCATGGTTAGATGCCCTTTTATCCCCAATGCAATCGATGATGATTCCGATTGTCGAAACTCTTCTTGAGGCAGTCAGAGTGAGTTTTGCAATATAATTTTAAAACATAAAATAAAAGTAAGAAAAGACAACTTTAATAATTAGAAAAGAAAATACCAGTGGCTAAAGTCCACATTTGGACATTTCTACTTTAATATTCAGAATTCACAGATTATCTGCAAAATTAATGATTTGATGAATATATAAAGCATATATATCAAGTCTCTCTTTGGTTCTCTTTAGATTTTTCATTCCACTCGTTATTTATGACAACCATCTATTTTTATCACCAGGCAAGCAATATTATTTGGATTCATTTGCGTTTTCAGACAGGAGCGAGCATTTATCAAGCCATGTCGTTAGCACTGGCATGTTTGATGGAATTGCATGTTTGTGCATCTTTCGGTGTTTTACGAACGGCTCTTGCCATGAACGAAAAAATCCCAGCTCACTGTCGGCCTATCGGTGGATCTGTCCTACTGCAAATTATGTGTGCGGCTCTTTACACGGCTTTACTCGAAGTATCTGCACTCATAAATCCAAAAACAGAAGGAAATCCAATGGGACTGAAAACGGAACCTGGTTCTTTTAATCCCAATGATAGATCAGCTTCCGCGCTTGCATTGGCGGAAGCACTTTGCAGTATTGATGAAGATAACAAGCATACTGTTCAAATTGAAGATTTATTGAAAATTGTCAAAAAAAGGTGATTTTGAATTTTTTAAATGTTTCTTTTTTTACTTTTACCTGTATTTAAATCAAAATTGTTTTTTATTTTATTGATAGCATTGATTCAAGGAAACCAGATACAGAACACGCCGAAATAGAAGATATGGCATCATTTATAGAGGTCATAACGGATGAATTATTATTTCAGACAGAAGGCCGCCGTTCTCTAAAGGTAAGTTACTCCCCTATTCACTATTTTTCTATTAAGTATTAATTAATAAATAATAGAATAATTAATAGGGGAATCTTTTGATTGATTGTACTCTTTTGTATTATAAGATTTACAAACTTGATCATTTCTACAAACAATGAATTTCTTCAAGAAAAAAAAGACTATACGGTTCCAAATAACAATACTTATAATATGTTCATAATCGGGTTCGATCATTTTATCAATTCCAAAAATTAATCTTTCTATTTAATAAAATAATTGGATTCATTAAATTATACTTTTTAGATCGCTCATGAGTATTTAGTACGTGGATCAGATTTGGTGTTAAAAGCTTTAAAAAATCGCGGAAAAGAAGATGCGACTGATATTATTCCAGCTGGTGTTCCAGTAAAAATAAAAACTCTGACTTACATCATGTTTCACATTGGCGACAAGCCATTTGATCAGGTGTGATATAAAACTTTTTAATGATTGTAAGATAAATAATTGTTTAAAAAAAGTCTGAAAAAATTCAATATTTTACTATTAAATACTATTATTATAATGAACTCAATCATAATTCATTTTTCTTTCTAACTTTCAGCTGCTTATCGGTTATGATGATAAAAACTGGGAAAGGATGTTTTCTATTCCTCTATCAATTCCGCCGGAACGAATTCGTGGACAATTGCTCGTTAGACCGGATTTGAGAAATATCGATCGACTCACATCGAACGAGCAGGAAGTTGCTAATTTTTTGAAGCAACTCTGCACCACCGGAAGGTCTGCTAAATTCAGATAAAAAGAGGTAGGAAATCACCCATCCACAAAAAAAAAAGAATTTTTTCTTTTAACATTTTCAGGTATTGTGTATTGAAAAAGAAAAAGTTACATTATTGAGATATTGCCTCAGTGCAGTGAAAATAATCGCGAAATTGATTAAAGATTATACATTTAATACGTAGAATTAAGAATTACTGAGAACTTCTGGGACAAGTCAATATCGAATTAGAAAAAACTGTTCTGAACTCATTGCCAATATTTGTCAACAGTAATTTAAGAAATAATTCGTTTACTTTAATTATTGTTTTTTAATTATTAAATAAGGGATTCAAATTTAATTTTTCTAATTTCAATAGTGACTTGCCTTATTTTATCTCTATATTTAGGAGTTTACTTTCAATTTTTAACAACTACTTATAATTCTTTCTTCAAATCATCTTACATTCAGGTTTAGGGGATCTTTCAATATCTGAATGTAATATCTTCTATTCGCTTCTTCTTGATTAAAAAGTGCAAAAGTGCAAGAAAAGTGGTACACAAGGTGATTTTCTGTCGTGCACGACGATCACAATATTTGGCACATTTATTGAATCTAAAGGGTAGTTTTTGCTATACTGATTAGCTACAACTGAATGTATAAAAATAACTATTTTTTTGACAATTAGGCGAATAAAAATTTTTGAATTTCTTTTTTTTTTTGTAAAAACAACGGAAAACATTTAGGCCAATCGCCTGTATTTTGCGCAACACTAATATACTTACAACTTATATTTATTAATGGAATATTAAAATATAGACATTTTTATTTAGTATTGATTTATAATTGTTTTTCAAATAATTTTATAGTGATTACCAATTAATATAATATGTAATTGGTCTAAAATAAAATTATAATTTATAATTTTTGAAAATAATTACACATGAAATATTATGCAGACATATCTAGAACATCGTTAGAGACAAAATTTGTCACAATATTAATTTGTTACTTATCAAAATCATTAGCATAAAAATTCTTATTTTTCTTAAATAAATCGAAAAATTAATTGTGTACAATAAAAAAAATAAATCTATTGATTGTCATATTTAATATAAGTAAATTAAGCTGACATTTATAATCAATCTTAATAATTGTATGAAGTTAAAATTGAAAGAATGATCTACAAAAATATTATTGTAACAATTTTTCTCTTCTTTTAATTGATTTTTGCAAAAAAATTATTTGCACCACTGAGTGGGCTACAGTGTGAAGACTAATATATTCTAATTATCAATAGTTGTAACTATTTCACTTTTGATTAGAACAATCTTTTTAAATAGGAGTATAATCTATTATTGTGTTTTCAATAGTGTTAATAATTTTTTTCTTAATCAGAAAAAAGCTCTCGGCAAAGATTGAAAACATATTTCAAAATTAATGATAATTCCCAATTACATTTTTATCAATACTTTCATCTAGCGAGATAAAATTTTAATACTCATTTTGTCCATAAGTTAAGGATAATTTACAAATTTCTCAGGATATATATTTGACATTTGTTCTTTTTGTCCAGCGTCAGTAAAACTTTTGCTTCTAATACACACGGTCTAAAGTTCAACGACACATTTTTAAGTTCATAAGGTGAAGGTTTCTTATTTGAATAAAGTAAAATTGTAAAGTATTTGATGATAATAATCTGCGAGGTGTTTGGAAAAAGATTTTTAGCAATTTGTTGGAATAATATCAATTTAACTCTTGATGAAACTGAGATAAAACAGGAAAAGGATATCAAGTTAGTGAAATGATGCTTATAAAGTACGCAACGAAAGGTGTAGCTGATTATGAAAACTAATTAAACTGCCATTTAATTAGTTGTCTTGGAAAACCCCACCATTCGGTCTTGGAAGGACCCCCGTCTGAAACAAAAAATAAATACAATTGAAATTACACAAACTTGTCCTTGTGAAAACTTTTTTCATTTAGTTGCTGGCATTTTAACTAGGAATGAACAATTTTCATCTGGAAAGACTCTAAAAAAATCTTTAAAAAAGAAAAATGAAAAGAGAAAAAAATAAGAATAAAAAAAATAAACAATAAGAATAAATTATTACAGGCAAGATCTGGAATTTAGAAAACTAGAGGAAATTTTAAGTCTTTCTAATTAAAGAAGAAACGCTAATATGAATGAAACTTTTCAAGGGAAATAAAGAAAGAGATTAAATTCTTGGATGATATGAATTCATTTTTTCGTTTAAGTTAATAACCAAGCAAAAGTCATAAATAATTTTTAATTTATCATGGAAATAATTAATAGACTTTTCCAATCGCTTTTAAATACATTTTTCGTCCACCGAAATTTACAGTCTTGTAATTTAGAAATCATAAAGGACCCTCCTTGTTAGGCCATAATCCGAGCTGTGATTTAATATAATTTAGTGTGAAATTCTACCCTCTTTAAAATTAGCTTCAGAAAATATTTTCAAGCCCATTGCAAACTATACAATATTCTTCATATATATATATATATATATATATATATATATATATATATATATATATATATATATAAGTTTAAATATTTTTTTTTGGCGTGTTTATCTTGTATTGAATATAAAAAATGATTTGAAATTCATACTTTTTATCGATGGTATCAATTTTGAGAGATTCACCATTAGAGACAAAATATATTTCAACATTGCTAAATGTAATTCGATATTCCTTTGGAATTCAAAAACCAGTAGTCGCCTCAAATTCTAGAGATGGAATATTTGTGTTTCTCTTTGTTACTTTGTTCTTCGTGCTAAATGCAGTATTTGGGCCAAATAAATAAAATATAAAATTTTCAAAATAGTGAAAGAAGGGCTTTAAATTTACAATGGATGTAATTGATTAATAATAAAGGGCTTTTCTTATCTTCAAAGTATTGCATTATTAATTCGAGATTTAGCATAAGAAAATGTTTTCAATCGTTTAATCGTCCTAATTTTTTCTAATTAAAGAAAATTCGACAAATTCTTTTTTCTCTAATGGATAGAAGATTAGAGGGTGATAATATAAAAATAATCGATTTTTCCAGCCTACTTGACACGAAAGCCCCAATATGTAATTTATTGTAAAAAAATATTTTATTTCTCTGCTTGTAAAATATTGTTTTCAAACAATATTGTTTTCTAGTAAATCGACATGTAAAGAATTTTCAAAAGTATTTGGAATTCGGGAATATTTTTTATTAATATCGTTTTATTAATGATAACTATCAATTATTTAAGAATTAAGATATTCACGAAGGTGATGTCATTGCGTGCCCTTTTCTCGTTTGTCTCATGACGTAATTTCGTGGTTTGTCAATGATTGTCCCATTTGGATAAGAGTTTAACCCACCTGCATTATTTACCTGTTCCCTCGGGCATTACACTTTCTAAGGTGGAAAAGAAGCAATCAGTCACAATAAGTTTCTTTAAATTGCTCATAACTGTGATTAAATTCTCGTGACACGCCACTTGTATGTAAGAAATATTAAGATTTCTAAAAATACCTTTGAGTCAGTCAGATACAAACAGAAACAAATTTCCTGTCGTAAAAACCTTACCATAAAAGTTCGCCTTGATAAACTTTGGGGAAAGTCTTTCTTAAAAAATTAGATGCTTAGCATTTACGTTACTCATTTCCTTGAATAAAAAATATTTTAAGATAATAAAATTTAAGGGCGTTGGACCCAAGTGTTAAGCTCAAAATTCCATTCTCCATTTTACTCAACGAAAATTATAGATAAATAATTTTTCGCTCTGTAGCGTTAATCTTTTTTAAAATATAAGACTGCATGCAGAGCGAAAAAATATTTAGTTTTGACACTTTTTGCATAAAACGAAGAATTCAAAATCTAATTTCAAAATTCAATATTTTCATTTTACTTAAAAAAAATTTGAATTAGATATTTTTTCGCTCTGTACGCATAATTCTAGTTAAAAATTGATTAATTCTGCAAAGGGAATAAATTCCATTTTTAATATTTGTTGAGTAAAATGAAGAAATCAAATTTTTAGATTAGAACTTGGCTGCAACACCCTTAAGAAAATATAAAACTAATGTTTCACTAATTTTTATTATGAAAGCTTCAAACTGTTTTTCTAAGCTGGAATATTCAAACGTTTGTATTTTTGATAAAAAAATTTATTCTTACAGGAATCGCAGGACCCGAACGTCCAAATCGAAGGCGCAAGGAAGGAGATCGTTGAGATTTTCTTATCATAAGATGCTCCAGTGGTATTCCGTAAGCTGCGTTTTCCAATGCTTTACGTTGCATCCACAGTCTGTATAATTCCGGAAGAAAATTTTCCGATGCCTTTTCCACCGCCTCATCTGCAAAGAAATAAAAATTTGAAAATTATTATATATTACATATATACATAAGAATATATTTCTTATTTGAATTATAACAAAGAAAATGATTTAATTCTCGTAAACTAAACAATGAAAGGGAGAAATAAAATCTGATCGAACTATATTTTCATTCAATATCCGAGGATTTGAAGAACATAAAAGGAATTGATAAGATCGTTAGTGAAATAAGTGCCCTAATAAAGTTTTTATATTCATACTTTGGACCTCATATTAGTTTTGTTTATTTTCCAATAAACATTTTATAAATACACGTAACTGAAATATTTAATTTTAATCAAAAAGCACTTTTTCACTTTTTAGATAATTTGTTATGAAAAGTGAAGTTTAAATTCGCTTGAGTTATAATCACTTGATGATTGTATTTTATCCATTTCTTCGGATTAAAATTCAAACAGTTCGTAATGCTTTATTTCGGTACTGATTCATTAAATGCGCAGTTGATTGCCAATTATAAATAAAATACATTTTTTATGAAAAAATATTTAAACGCTGCATAAAAATAAAAGAAATTCAAGAAAAATTCAGAAGGGAAGGAAAATTAAATGCAAAAAATGATGAGAGAAATGAAAATGAAGCTGCAGTGTCTAAGACGAGTAATGTAATTTACTGCCACCCTCTCAATGTAAAAAGCAGCAAAAGAGAGATCCCAATTTAAAAAGAGGCCAATTCCGAGTTGGAAAACATGTGTTTTTGTAATTTAAAGCCACGACATAAATATATCGTAGGTGAGTGGAAATTCCTTGTAGAATTATCTTGGGAGTAAATTGATGAGAGAAGAAAAACCAAGAACCTGAGTTCCATGGGGTATTTACCCTCTTTGATGAAAGCAAGTGATTATTCCTAGATATGAAAAGGCAAAAAGGAGATGAAACGATTTTTTTTCTCTTGATTGAAAAAAAAAATACATCTTATTACAACCTTCACAATAGAGGCAATATTTGCTAGAGAGTTTATTTATTGGAAAATATGACACTGCAAAATTCAATTTCTGTATCCTTCAAAGGGTGACAAATAATAATATTGCTTTAGACCTTTCGCCGAACATTCCCCTTTTCATTTATTTTTTTAAAGAGAAATTGTATTTTTATTGTAAAGTAATGTATAATTTGTAATTAATTACTATTATAATATTATTTTTAACTTACCAGCGTAATCAGGGTATGTTTCAGTTGCAGCAGTCATGGCGATGACTGCAATAGAAAATACAAAGATTTCGAAGAAACGTTTCAAGGTCATCGTACTCATATTTTCTGTAACAAAAAACAGTTTAAAAAGACAATGTAATTAATATTAAGTTAACATTATGTTTCTCATAATAGAAAACATTCCTTTCATCTTTTCAGCTTTTCCTGCTTAATACTCTTAATACGTACAAGCTTTGTTTGAAACTTTATATGTACTGAGCTTCAGAAAGCGATTGTTCTGTTTTCATTTGATATTTAAAACGAGGATTAAAGCTCTCACTTTAAATTCAAGTAGGAAACTTTAGTTTGTAATAGAGCGATCATTTTTCTCTATGAGAATTTCCTCTTTAGGAAAGTTTCCTGTTCATTCTGGCTTTAATCTGTTAAATGGAAGAGCCAGGAATTACTGATGATAATTTTTAGTTTCTCGAATATTATTTATTAACTGATTTTGGTTAATCCATTCTCTATAGTAGGGCCATATTTTTTTGCCAATTTACTTTTGTGGTAAGATATTGCCTTGATATTTTCTCTATACCTCATTACTTTCTCCTCTCTCGTGCCATCAAGCTGTGGAGTTAATTAAATCAGACAAAGGCGCTTCAATGCGAAAAATAAATGTCTATTAGAGAGAGAAAGACGTTGTAAGAGGACTTGAAAATCCGCTCACACCCTTTTAGCAGTTTACGTCAGAAAATTGCAAAGTCAAGTATAAAAGGTGCAACAAAATGCCTATATTTATGTATAAAATACTTTCATCTGAGATATTACTCTCGAGAGTAATGCGATAGGATGCTGAACAACAGCTGCGTGCCTTCAATAAAAATTTATGATTCTAGGCGACATGAAACTCTGGTTACTCCTATTATTCTAATTGGTTTCCAGGATCTTAGTATATCAGTATTTATATCTTAGATATATCAGTATTTATATCTTAGATGTATCAGTATTTATCACTATAGAAATATTTTCTGAATTAATTGCAAATAAATAAAAGAGAATTGTAAGAAGTATTTGTTCCTTGTTAGAAGAAACGGAAGTAGAAGTGTAGATAAACATTACATAGTCTCTAGAAGACTAGGGGAGTAAATTCCAATCCATCTAAGTCATTTCAGCAGCATTTAGTATTTACAGATCACCTGTTCATTTACTCTTTTAATTTTCTCGTGTTCGCGAATAATTTCCCCATTTCCTGAACACACGCACTTAGAATAAGATAATTATAAAAACAATTTGCAGTGAAAATACTCAGAATGAAATTACTATAAGAAATTGAAGAGTTTGGAAACTAATTTCCTATCTAAAACGTGAATTTGATCCACCCGAGGGATCTTATTAATAGGGATTCTTGATCACCAACTTTTTGCATATATTGTCGTATCATTTTCTCTACCCACGAGTGAAAGTTTTTCTTAAGTACATTATACTTCAGTGAGGTTCACTATTAAGATTAATGAGCCATATTTGTATACCAACTGCTATACTTATTTGTAATTACCTTTTCTGTCCTACCGTGATGATGGAAAAAAGTCTCGACGTTTCCTGAATTATTCATAACACTCTGGGTATAAATTAATTCCGCTTGAAAAATGATATGCGATGCAACGAATATGGTTTGTAAATTTTTTAAAATAATTTTCGTACATTCGGTAAATTGAGAATAAAGTGCAATATTCGCGACTTGATGATAATAAAATTGAATACACCTAAGACGAACTGCCTTGAGAAAATTGAAGGGGATCGATGAATCAGTGAAGGAGAAGTTTATCTTGAAAATAATAATAATAATAATTACACACATTCTTAAGAGGATTATTATTACAGGGAGGACCCTTAGGAGCTTTTATATTGGCAAATATATACTTGTAGAGGATCTATCTTCGTGTCTTCCACCTTGTGACAGGGTGTAATATATTATGTCTTTTCAGGCGTAACACCCCATGAGATGTTCGCTGGACTACCTTCGTGAGGTATATTTAAACTACCTAAAAGTAAGTATGTGAAATCGAACGATTTTCCTCTTCGTTTTTCAAACCGACAACAAGGGCTAAAGTACAATGTATACTCGCCGCAAATATTGACTTTGAGAATGTACTCTCACTCATTCAATGGGCTGCTAAAAAATAGAAGAAAAAAGACGAAATAATATTAAAAATGAAATAATGTCAGAGAATGAAAGGCTGATGATTGTTTAAAAAATAATGGCATAACATTAGAGAGTATTTTTGCAAAATTTATTTTTCTTCATTGTACATACTTAACAAGAAGAACTAATTACTTTATTTCTTTTTAAAAATGGTTTTATTATTCCTGGAATTAAGGAATAAAAAGATTTGAACAGGTTTTTAATCAAAATATTTAAACAATGACTGATTTTTTAATTGTACACTGATGCTTGTTTGAATCAAATAAATTATTACTTTGATATCGGTTCAAACAAATTTTTATTTAATCCGAATAAAATTTCTTCGAAATTATTAAAATTTTTTTTAATTAAATTTTTGATCCAGAAGTGAATAAAAGCATAGATGGAAAGAAAATTTACATCTACATATGAATATGTGAATCCATTTTTTGATAAAAATTTGACACCTAGGAATTTAATGTGATTGGATGAAATCTGCTTTTGAAAGTGCAATTTATGTAAAAAATCTCAGGTTTTTTAATACTCTTCCTATATTCTATTGAATTATTTTCTACTGAAAATAATACTTTTTATCGTAGGCTTTTTTATAGGAATATTGATACAATTAAAGAGCTAAACGATAAAAATTCAGTGGCTCGTGAGGGGATTGAAGTCGGCTAGGATGGCGTGACGAAAAAGTAGAAAGTTTGCGTTTATCAAAGAGGATTTTTATAGACACTGGCCATCAAAGTCTAATCTTTTTTATAAAATAATCCGGTGTTATTAAGTCCAAAAAGTTCCTTTATTGTTGAAAATTTCTAAAATAAAATAATTTGTAAAGCTGAGTTCACAAAATAGTTTAGATTCCATTAATACATTATGATTGATTCAGTAAAACATTTGTTTTCAAACTGCGTTACTATATTGAGTAAATAAATGTATGAAAGTTTATGAAACTAAGTTTTGTTCCGCAGTAGAAAACATGAGGAAATTCAGCAAGAAAATATGTCACAAACTTCTTTTACTTGTTCAGCTAAAAGTAAATTAGAACAATAACCCCCGCAAAGTATAATTTAGTTGAAGCAAACGGGAAAATTGTAAAGTTTTTACAAGGGCAACTGTTTTACTCTGCAGCAGTTTTCTCGAAACTTTTAATAATCTAGTTTCTGTTAAAATATTTATATTTTTTAGGGAAAGTTTATTTCAATTAATTATTCTTTATGTCGAAAATAAATTCCTGGAGTAAATATTTATTAAGTAAAAGTAGGAAAATTCTTTTTGGTAGATAAATACGTGCTAAAAATGACGTATGACTATCAATCATCTTCAATGGGAGATGCGATTACCAGAAGCGATTAGGATCATTCAGTTGTCGAAATGTCATTTCACATAAACACACGCGTCAATATTCGTGACTATTAATCACACTGTATGAATTCATTAAACCATAATCGATTAATCCTTTCTCTAATATTTATAATTCAATTCTCGTATTGGATTCAAACCACAACTGAACTCTGACCGCTTATCGGCGAAATGATCATGCATAAGACTATATTTGCAATTCAAATTAAAGAATTGTAATCAATATTTTTTTGTCGTCCAATTTTCACTCCATATAGAATTTTTAAGTTTATTTAATATCGAAATTAGGAATTAAATAGTAGAAGTTTTGAGCTTTTCTTTATTGATCGAAATTTCGTATTCAAATCAAGTTTCCCTCAACGGATTCCCCCCTCAATTATAATTGAGTTAACGCAGCTTATCGAAAAGCTTCAACAGGTTGTCGAAGATTTTTCTCAAGGATATTTGAAAAAGGATAATATGCGATAATATTATTATTTCGAAGATTTAACGGAATTCCTGGCACGTAAAACTGCTTTGTATTCAGTTTGCAAATTTCTCGCATGATTTGTAAAAAAAAATATTCAGTCGATTGATTTCTCAAACATGAAATATTATATTATATTTGTAAAATTTGAAATATGTATTTTTAATATAAAATAGAAAATATCTTTTTCCAATTTAGTTCAAAATTTTGTCTAAAATAAATAGAAATTGAATCGAAATTTTTGTCACGAATTGATGATCTTTTCTAGTTCAATGCTCATCATTATTCACCCGCTGTTTTAGAAGAATGCAAATTTTTACAAATCACGACTCTATGCAAAGCCACATAGTTTATTTTTTATCTTTATCGCAATTCACTATTTGATTTTATCCTATATATGTGTGACTGCATTTTACATCATTTTCCTCCACACGAACTTGGAATTTTATGCAAAAATAATAAAAACTTCAGTACAGAAAGGTTGTTGTTTTTTAGAGATGGAATGAAATATTCAGTTTCAGGAATTTGAACGACTTTTCAACAGAGAAACATTTTCCACAACTCGATGTCTGTAAAAATATTACGTTAAATATTTTAAATAAAAATTCTTTCGATTTTAAGTAAATTTTAGTAAATTCAAAAATATTGCAATTAAAAAATATAACAATTAAATAATATAAGAATTAAGAAATATAAAAATAAAACTAAAATAAAGCTTCCGATGCACAAGTTTCATTTTTAATTATAAACTCGAATTTTCATTAAAGGATGTGATTATAATTATCACAACGGAAATCCAAACAGTTATGCTATAAGGCAGGCTGAAAATTTACCCTTTAGGCCAAGTTTGAATCAAATCGCCTTCTGGCTACAAGCCCAATTACGTTAGGTCAATTAATCCCAGTCTCAGTAGGTAGTTTAACTAACTTAATCACTACTCCAAACTTGAAATGTTACATTAAAAATCTTAACATATGCTTAAGACGAACTTTCAGTTCTAAAATACTCCTAATAAATAATTTCCCAGTATAATTATTAATTAATATTTAGCTTCATAATTAGAAAATCGATTTTAAAAGTAAAATGTGGAGGGATCAAAACTCACTTCATTAGACAATTTTGGAACTTATTAACTGAATTTCCTGCGAGTCGAGCTAAGCTGAAGCAAATACATGAAAATATAAAAATTCGCTCGTATAATTTGCTGTCGAAAATTCAGTTAGTAATTTTTCTATACCCAGATTTCATATTTCACATTTCATATTTCACATTGCACATTTAAAATATGAATACTTCTTATTATTAGAATAATAATTGAATCTCTGTTATAATTGTATCATTTTATGTCGTATAATTAAACATTTATAATATATTAAACTCATTTTTCATGTTGATGGTCAAATATCATTTTGCAGAAAAAAATAACATTACAATTTTAATTTAAAAAGCTCGCTTTGTGTGGGATTAATCTTCAGAGTTTTAAGGGTTGAAGAAAAGAAAGAGGAATATTTTATAAGAGAGGGTTTATTTCTTTCTTTGTCATTCTTAATTATTTTACTACTGTTTAATAAATACTCAAATTAATAAATGATAAATTAAAGATCGTGGGAAGCTTTGTAAATTATTTTTCGATAAGATCTAAGAATGTGTGGGTGGAAATTTTATCAATGTTTAGGAAGATAATATTGCAACCTGAATATCGTGCTTTCGATGCCCGGAAACAATGATTGCGATATCTAAGTGCTCTCGAAACCGTAATTTTTTAATCAAGTATTTTGATGAATAATTCAGAAATCGCTTCTCAATTCGTCTTATAACTTGAAGTAAGGGAAAAATAAATAAGGAAACAAGGAGCGATTATAGTAGCCTACCCTTATTCGAAAAGCATTACAGTGCACAAAAATTCTACTTTTGTAGGAAAATATGAAAAGGTTGAAGAAGGTAACTTCCTCTATTTTTTATAAAGAAAGGTCTGGGAAGAAGTCGATTAGCTTTTCTTTCGACCTTTTGGAAGAAGAAAATTAAGTCAGATGATGATTTCCTCAGATTCCTATTAATTTGTAGTTTTAGTTAATAAAATGTAATATGTTCTCTAATTTAGGGAATATTAGTTCAATAATTAGAAAGAAAATTAATAGAATATCTATAATGAGGAGACTGGAAATAAAATACGGTTCCGAAACTTGTGAAACTATGTTCATTAACCCAAATTACAATTTTACATCCTTTGCAAAATTATTCCGCAAGGCAACATATTAAATAAGAGTTCAATATATGTATAATAAATGCATAGTTTTCAAAAATAACTTTATATTCGGAAGTTTTAGTAAAAAAATTTTTTAAGTATATCACACAAGTAAATTTATATTTAGTATTCTAATAACAATAATTATCATTGAAATATTATAATTAAAATTTTAATTATTCCTAGTGGAATAATATTATTTTAGTTATATGATGATTTACTTTAAAAAATTTGAATTATTGCCCAATTCAGTATATCTTTTACTTACTTTTGATTGTTATTCAAAACTTTTTACAACTATTTCCCGACCTTTTCTATTCTTCCTAATAATTTCAGTTAAAAACATACATTTCAACTGTTAAAACAGTCAATTTAACAAAAATTAAAAAAGCACGGAAAGTATTACAAAAGTACGGAATACGTTAGAAAAAATAATATAAATGTTTTAAAATTTAAAAACTTACCAGACACAAAATGGGGTACGTCTCTAGAAAATGTTGAATTAATTTAGTGAATTTACGGAATTTCGCACCCGGAGAAGCGTTCAAGTTACTAGGGTGGTAATGATGCAAAGTGCGAGATCGGCTAACGGTGCTTCATATATATATATGGGACGAGGTACGGATTTGACGGGGGTGAGATTGTGGAGGGTGGTCGCACAGGTGGCTGCTTCTGTAACACGCGCAACATTCAGCGCAAGCGTGCCCCCCACCCACTCCTCGATTAAAACATTTTGGAAATACAAGTTTACATATCTTCCCCATTCAATCTTCTGTTCAAATATCGGAAAAATTAAAAACAAGTTGTCGAAGCCATAATTTTCATCATCAATCCAAAGAAGAAAATAAATTAACTTTAAGTCACTCAAATTCATTTTTAACGACTTCTGCTCAATTTCCTGGAAAAGATCACCTAAGGTCGTTTTTCTCTCTGATTTATTGCTTTAAATGAAAAATATGACCTATCTATTAATCACTAAAAAATATGTCCTTTGTTGTGATCTCATCGTAAAATAGTTGTTGCTTAACAGTAAAAGATTTCCAAAACTTTCTAAACTTCTAGTGTTATTTATGCTTTTTTACTCTTAACTATAAAAGATATAGAAATGCACCTATTATAAACAGATTTTGATTTAAACGCTCTAAATTTTGAAGTTTTATAACTTAATCTTTTTTTGAAACGTTTAATTGCTTGTATTTGTTTGTAAAACAGTCTTCTCGTATGTTCAAGATGTCGAGGCGTAATTTGATACAAAATTCAATTTAAACAACCTTTGCAAGCAGCTTCCTAACAGCGAGGTACTGGTTTTAAACTTCCACCCTCACAAAACTCGATTCTCAGCAAACTTTATTTTTTTCGAAACTTTACGTTTAGATATATTCAAATATATTCAGAAGAATGTTTTTAGTTTAAGTTATTCGACTTTTAGTTTATCTATGTGAATCTAATATTTGAAAAAAAATAAAAGGAGAAAAAAATCAGAAGTATAGGTCAGCGTTGGTCAGACATTCGAGTTTTGAATTGAAGCAACAAATTAGTTTAATTGTATCAGTTTCTGCTCTTATATGAAATACTTGCATAATAAACTAATATCCATAAGTGAAATACTTAAAAATATTTATACTACATTTATTAGAAGTCAATTTACAGACTCTTTAAAAAGGAACTTTAAAAAGTCCATTAACATAAAATAAAGCGATAAAATGAATAATACGAAGTGCGAACATAATCTTTGTTCGGTGACGCAAGAAAATTTCATATTTTCAGTAACTGATGCTTAAAAAATACAAAAATAATGCAGAAAAATACTGAAATATCGTATTAACTGATTTGATTCAGTGAACAATTCTCCCCTGATTCAAATTTAAAGAGAATGCTTCGGATATTGTAACATATGTTTATGGTATACAATTTCTCATGCAGAATTTTATCATGGATTTTATTTATGTCACAGTTCATCATAACAGATGGCACGACATCTACCACATTCTCTACAATTGACTGAATTTTTCACCAGCTTACTTTGAACTTTATCGTCCCCGATCCCACTTTTATTTTCTGACTTCCACAAAACTGATGATAAATTCTTGTTGACAAAATTATGTAAATCAAATCCGAAGAATGCCAGTTTAGCATAGAATTCGAATTTGTACAAAATTATGCGCCATTTTTCTTGAGAAAGTAAATCAATTCTTAAAGGGGTCTCACATATCGGTTTCGCATCATACTATGTCTTCATCCATACAAATTATAAATATCTAATAGAGAAAATTTTCATTAAGATACATTTTTAAAAATATTTTTTCATATCTCTATAAAAGTTATCTCCTTTTCTCGTTTCAAAATAATCCTTTTTCACAATCAGTCAACAGGTACTTTATGCTGTCACTCATAGCATTTATATATTCATTATTCACTTTTTATTCGTGAATAAACAATATTTTCAGGGAATAAAATTGATGGAAAACAGTTGTCATTATTTCTGAAGAAGGCGTATAATACAATTCATTAAAAAATCGTTCTTATATATTTATTCAAACGCATCTGTCAGCAATCTCTCAGTTAAGTCCTTTTTTTGTCCTTGAGAAAAACATATAAATGAACCAATTATATTAACCGTGAAATTTGGCTCATTTTACATTAAAATAAATTTATAAAAAAAAGTTGAATGAAACGTGATTGTCTTATAAAATTCTTTTTCTAAAGAAAAAAACGTTGGAAATATATCGCGTATCTTCGGATCGAATGTAAGAAGTAACACTTGGTGTTGATTTTCTGGAAGGCCTTCGTCCTGATCGAATGTTTTCTTTTAATTAAAACTCGTCGTGTACGTATATTTATAAGGAACGAATAAAAGTGGTTTTTTTTTTTTGCACCAGAACAGAACAGAATAGGAATAGAGCTAAGTCCTGATGCAATATCCTAAGCACGACTTTTGTGTTGGATGGAAAACTGCTACTTTATCGTACAACATTTTTCCCTAGTCATAAATGTGCAAGCGATCTGCGATCCCATTTTACTTTGTAATTCAAGCTCTGATGCATCAAAGTTTGGAGTTTAAAAATTCAAGAAAGAACTGCTGAAAAAGTTGGAAAAAATTCTCTTGATGAAATTCGCCGTGATGTTCTTCACGCATAAATAAAATCAATACAAAGCTAAATAATAAAGCAAAGGGTTGGTTTTTTAATATTTTTTATACATTTACCTAACATTTTCAATATAATTTCAAATGATGTTTATCTTATTTTCGATTTGCGAAGAGAGCAATTGCAATATTTAATCACATTCTGGTGATTCAGTTCAAGTAGTTTCGAGGGTGCCATTATGCGTTTAAAATTAATGAATCATATACGCGTGTCTAGTTAAGTGTACGTTAAAATGGATGGAGATAATTAAGGCAACCTGCTGACGGTGCTTTACATTAAATTATTATCTTCGTTCGAGACTTTGCGGAAATTTGAGCACTATTCGTTATAACTCAAATATTAAATATGTGAAATTCACTATTTTTCTTTTGTTTTTGATGTTTGATAAAAATGGCTGAGGAGTGTATTCTTTCATATAAAACGTATTTCTCAGAATACCAATTAATTTTTCAATTAATTAAAAAATAATTCTTCATTATTTTTCACAGATTCTAATTAAAGGTTGAGATATTATCACATACTAAATGCTATATTTAAGGCTCAATATTCAGGGCTATGAAAATGCAATATTATGAGAAAAGTCGCTCTAGTGGTAATAAATCTACCCTGAAAGAATTATAAGAGCTTATACTATATTACTCTTCAAATCTTGGTACACTTTATATTTTATATTTTATTTGACTTTATACTTTGATATAATAATTTTACAATTGCATTCTATAAATATAAAGCACTTCCCTTTTAAATTCACAAGACCCTTAAAACTTTTTAAATAGTGTCTCTTAAATTAAATGGAATTAAAGAAGTAAAAGCCTATTTCTAGAATTGCATTAAAAAGTTAAAAATATCTTTTATATGATCGAAGATGGTATTCACTCTTTATTTGCAGACAAGTAATAAAAAATTCTCTTCACCCACGCTGGAATCCGGGTAAGGGACACTTTAGTGTCACTGTGGTGGTCTTTCGATCATTCACAAGATATAAAGTTACAGATATATGTCCACTTGAGAAAGTGCCATTGTTAATGTCAAAATAAACATATTCTCGAGTATAATGGCCACGTTAATAATTGCTCAAGAATATAAAGTGCACTCCAGATGGTCTATAATTACTTTAATGCTACTGCTGAAAATTATTCTATCTTTAAAAAAGTATTATTCTATTATTATAGATATTCAATAAAAATCTTATTCATATTTTTCACATTGCGTGGCACGTGTTTATATCAATAGTTCGACGTTCTTTCGTTCTCATTTCATTTTAAACCGTTCCACGTGACATTCTTCTCAATTAAATTGTAGGTTCACAAGTTTTACGTAATTTTGCAAGTTTCACGTAATACATTATTACTTCGATAACAACGAAATTCTACCCGTGCAAAAATAGTAAGGTTTCTTTGCAAAGAAATTTTTCATTACATATTATTCACCAGAAAGATATTGATAGTGCAAAAAGTATGTAATGCATTTTGAAAAGTTTTACTATTTCCCAATTTTATAAATTTTTAATTGTATCCGAACTTGTACGCGGAAACGCGTAAAACATTTTTATTTGCAGAAACTGTCGTCTGACCGCACCTGGGATTTTCCACTTAAACGTTATCCTATCAGTGGATTAGGAAGTTCCAGATCAGACTTCGCCCAACCCAAAATTGTCTTTATCTACTTGATTACCCCCACCGAAAAAGCGGAAAGCAATCAATAATAATTAAATTCAAATAAATCTATCGATGATTCAAATTAATTAGCCTAAATTAATTATTGATTATTAATATACTATATTTTGGACGTAATTATACACTTAGGCATCTGAATTATTCTTAATAAAATTTCATTCAACGTATAATAATAAAATTTCTATGACACCATAATAAGCTAGAAGCAGTTATTAAGAAAATGTATATAACTTGGTTTAATGATGTGTAATTTCTGAACGCACCTTGATTGCTCCTTGAGTAGAAGGCAAAGTTCGTATATATACCTATAGGGTGGAATACTGATATGGACATTGAAACGGCCTCATGGAAAAGCATTTTATCGGCTCTATAAACTTTACATGCTCGTATCCAATCATAACCGATAAGTTGCAATGTATTTCTACAACTACTTGTACCATATCTCAATTGTTTCCTATCACCATAGATTGAGTTACGTTAAATTCTGCGATTCTTTCGTATGATTTCCCTTAGCTTCAATCACAAAAATTGTTAGGTGCAATTCCACGAAATTCAATAAACTCAGCGAAATGTAATTAATCTATTGTTTAGAGTAATTTTGTAAATTTACCTTTGACTGTCTCTACCATGTATCCTCAAAATCTAGGTTTCGACCATTTGGAATAGAACCTGGCGAAGCATACACAACGCGAATGCAATTTGTAAATCCGCTCCCTTGATGCCATGAACTGACTATAATAACCGGGTCACCCACCTGGACAAATTTACGTTCACGAAGATAATTCATGCCTGTCTGGATTCGACAGTCCATGTCTTTATTCCAATCCCGATGAGGGACATCTAATGTTATAACGTTATATATATATAGAAATATAATAGATAGATTTGTAATCGAAATTTCTCCCCGTGCAGAAATTTCCCTCTTTAGCCCTATTTAAAATTTCCTTTGTGAAATCTTGATAACTGTGAAATCTTTTCAAATTATTTTGAAATTCTTTAAAAAATTCTTAAAACCACTTGTTTCGATATAATTACTATCTCTTTTTGATAATAGGATTTTTGTTTTCAGAAAATTAACTATTTAAATAATCAGATATTGCAAATAATGAATCCATAATAGTTTTTTAATCTGGATGGGGTATTAATTAGTTTTCCTGATTAGAAACACATTAAAACTAAGGAAAAATGGCCAGGTCCCCATCAGGACCCCATCGAAATTTCTGCACGGGTCTCTGAAATAATTAATAATAATAATCTATGATTATTCTTTAAGAGGCTCACTTCTATAATGAATAGGATGTATGCCAAAGTAAATTTGAAGCCATCTCGAAGCAATTCCATGACGAGAAATGGCCACAATTGGACATCGTGGTCTGTAAATGGATAACATCATGGCAGAACGACCTGTCGTTGTTGTTACAATAATTGCTGCTGCATTACATTTCAGAGACATTTCAACTGCAGCAATAGCTACTGAGTGCATGGGGTCTAGAGGAATTAAAGCCTATAATCAAGAAAACAGATCTTTTTATTTCTTGGAATTGAATTTCAAATATGGTACAAAATAAACCACCTTGCTAAAAATTTCATGGATAAAATAAAAGAAAGAACTTCAACCTTGAAAAGCGGAAAATACGCCGATTTTTAAAGAAAGACATTTGATTGAATGTGCATAGTTTGAATAAATTTCAATGCTTTTCCTCAGCTTTGTCTTATTGGAAATGCATACGTTTAAAAATGCATTCTATTGGAAACAAGACCTTGTAGCTGAGTTCCTCAAAAAGTTGTCGCTGCCATCTAGCACTCTCAGCTTCTCTGCATACGATATCAACTTTCTGAATCAAATCTGTTGTTTCCTTCGCGTTCAAAGCACCGGTGGCGAGGAAAATGGTGTCAGCACCCTCGAGAACAGCATTTGCTATTTCGCTCATGTTCATTTTTAAATTGTCGCTCTCGTCCCAGGCTTGAAAGCCCACCACGACCGGTTTGCCAATCTAAAATGTAAATTATATCTCGTTATACTCAGCTACCTAATTATCATACATTCCTTCTCAATATATAATCATATAGCGAAGATTTTTCTACAAAGATTTGTTTATTTTTTCTTACGCGGTTACATTTCGCAATGATGGATTTTTGAGCCAAAAATAACTTTTCTGATCCAATGTCAAAGGCAATACCCTCTCTATCGAAGACTATACCGTCTGCCACTTTCAAGATGTCATCAAAAGAGTCCAAACTCTGTTGAGAGGAGATCTTCGCCAAAATACACATCGCATGTTTACCTAGTTAATCAAACGAAAATACACTAGGAGAATTATTTTTTTTTTAATAATTCGGAACAACTTTATTGAAAATAAATTCGCTCATGAAAAAAAGTATTCATTATTTTCATTAGTTAATAATTAAAGGATTAATTTAATTTTAGATGTTTGAAGGCAATTTAAACAGCGTTTAATTGAAATGAACGGGTTATTCGTTCAAATAAATTGTTCTACTTAAATTGAGGCAGATTGTGACCGCTCAGTCGTGATTAATTATCGATTTCGCCACTTCCAATAGCTGGCTTACGCATTTGGTTTGAACTAATAAGCTTTTTTATATAGATAAGATAGACAGTTGAGTGTTTGGATTTGATTGCATTCATGTACGTAATCCAATTTAATCAATAATCACCTATTTGCTTCAGCCGATCTTTGATGGCGTTCACCATTTTTCCATTGTTCGTGTGAGAAGATATTAAAAAATCGCATTCAAGATCTGAAGCTAAATCAATGTCCTGATCATCTTCCTCTGAAATTTGGGGTAAATCTAGAATCGAATCGCACAATTGCACAATACTTTCTTCTTTTACTATTCCGCCTTTTATTATTTTGCATGTCACGGACTTTTCCTCTGGAAGTAAAGAATAATATTAATAAATGATGTGTTATTTTTATTTTTATTTATCTATCAATAAATCAAGAAATTGACTAACCA
Organism: Synergus gifuensis; assembly: GCA_904066015.1. Lineage (NCBI taxonomy): Eukaryota > Metazoa > Arthropoda > Insecta > Hymenoptera > Cynipidae > Synergus > Synergus gifuensis. Next base: position 6,276,622 of record CAJFCO010000046.1, read on the forward strand.
GAAGAAATCACTTCAAGAATAACAATGCCATGATTAATCAAAATTTTATCTCCTGTCTGACAAATTTTTGGCAAATTCGGACAACTGACCCAAAAAGCAGAAGAAGTACCAGCCCGTTTTACAGATTCGTCTACTAATAACTTCACAGTTTTATCTTCTTCCAAAAGAGCAAATTCCTAAAATAAAAAGTAATTAAAATATTATTTCTTCAAAGTTATATTCAACATTTTTATATTAAATATCGCACCATTGACTTAATGTCGCCCTTGAAAAGTCCAGTTCGAATTTCAGGACCTCGAAGATCGATTGCAACTCCTAAGGGAAAAATTTGCCCCTCACATTTTTGTATTTTATTTCCAGCTTGTCTCACGCACTGTACTGAAATTGTGTGCCACTTTTGATCCTTGTGGGACATATTTAGACGAACTATGTCGGCCCCAGCCATAACAGCATCCATTATACTAACTGGATGCGAATTATTCATACCTGAAGATATTTTTAGAAGCAGATAATTACGTTTTATTGTCCTTTAATAAGGACTTTTACGTATAATCTAGAATTTTATCGATATTTTATTTGTTGTTGACCCTGGCAAAAGTTTCGGATAGAAATTCATTTCAAACCAATTCGAAATTTTCCCAATCATTCCGAAATTTGTATCCAAACTTTCAATCAGAATAAATCCGGTCAATTCGAATCTATACGATTTTCCGTATTCATTCGGATTGACCGGATTAATTCTGATTAATTCCGATTGATCGGATAAAACTGTTTGGTTCGGATACAAATTTTGTATTTGTTCGGAATAAATTTCAATAATAAACTTTCGCCAAGGAAAGTTTATCTAAGATATCGCTTATCTTTTCTATTAACGATATTTCATATTAGCTTCTAAAAATTGAGCTATTTTGAGGAAAGTTGGAGAAAAACATGATTTTAATTGAAAATAGACAATTCTTCTAATATTCCTCCTGAAATATGTTTTTAAATAATTTTTTTTACCTAAAGTGACCATTATGCCTGTAAGTCTTGCTGCCTTAGGATTGCAGTTTACATTAAGTCTCATTTGATGATCAATATGTGTCTCCTGATAAGCAGCTCCTAATTGATGTTGAGGTAAAAATTGGTCTTCCAGTCGAATCACCTATAAAAAAATTAAAAATAGCAAAAAGTATTAAAAGTATATTAAAAACAGTTCCTAGTGTTCATTTGACATCTTAAACATCGTAGAGGGTTATAAATAGTCAATAATTTTAAAACCACGTTAAAAATATAACGACGAAATTATGAATTCCTTTAATATTCATAATCTAGAAATTAATAAGTATTTATTACCCATGGCATTCGAGGACAATGCATATTATTTTTAATCCCAACGATCTCTTCGTTTGAAGACATTATATATCAAGTCCAATTATTCAGATCAAGAAACTAAAGTTTCATATTACAAATTAATAAACAGAGTTCTGATTAATTTTAAAAACTTTATTTTTATTTCGACTCTTTACTAAAAATTTTGACTTAAATATTTTTGCATATTTTTGTAATATTTATTTTTTAAGCGTGAAGTTGGTTCCAAATCGAAAAATTATATTACATTTGAATATTAATGTTGAAGATGAAATCAGGTGAAATAAAAAAAGTATTAGACTCCAATTCGAATTTAATTTATTTTTACTTCACGTAACACTTTACAATCTTTATAGTTTCTTCATGTGCAGTAATATTGTATTATCTAGAGTATAATATAATACTGCATCTAAAGTAGACGAAACAGCATCAACAGTGAGCCTTGGTCGCAATTAAATAAGAAGAATAATTATAATACACACTGTAAAACAGTGGGCTGCTGATCACATTTTACTTCAACTACCCGCAACTTTTTCTTCTACACCAGACCAACCGGTGCAAATTCAATCAACAGTCCTGCAAAACGAAAAAAAAAATAATAAGATAACTGGAAATTAAAATTAATTCTGCTAAATGTAGAAATTTAAATTCTATATTAAAATTCTTCTACTATTTTATTTCATCATAGAAAAGGGATAATTTTCATTAGTAACAAAGAATTTTCGTAACTTTACTTGAAAAACAACAAGTAGAAAATCGATCCAATCACGAACATCTTCTAAAAATCTTGATGACGATTATTTCCAAAAGAATTTTCAATTCACATGATTTTCACATGAAAAGCTGAACTTTCATCAAATACTGAAAACTTTGCCATCTTTCAGAAATCAGTAAATCTCCATTTTCTCAAAAATTGTTTTTAAAATTTAAATCTCTAGTTTTTATAAACGGTAAAAGTTAGAAGAAACTCTCGTTGGAGTCTGTTTCGCTTATAATGGAACAAGGTCTCTCTGACAATAAGTCACTCAAATTTTCTTCTACGTACAGGATGCGAAGAGTGTTCGTAAAGCCAGATCCTTGTCTCCATCCAGTAATTGCCACAACGGAATTTCCGGTGTGTACGAATCCACGACTCTTTCCGAAATTGAGACCAAACTGGACACGAGCATCCACGTCCTTCAGCCAATCGGTCAAAGGAGCATCTATAAGAAAGCATTAAATTTACATATTTGTATTTTGAAAAAATTAAACTAGAAATATTTTCTCGTAAAAAAAAAAATTTTCCGTACTTTCGTAGTAAAGGGGCAAGATTCCACGATAGAGATGTGCCTGTCGAGCGACTTGCGCGCACCTAGTGACTGCAATTATGGGACAACGGGGTCTATATTTGGAAATGAGATGTGCAGATCGACCAGAGGTTGTAATGACAATGATCGCACTGGCGAGACATTTATTAGCTGCCTCAACGGCAGCAATTGCTGCAGAATGTGTAGCATCAATAGGAGGAACAGTCTTGCTCGTAAGGTCAGTGAAGAGCTGATTCTGCCAGATTGCAGCCTCTGCTTCTTTACAGATGTTGGCCATGGTGCGAACACACTCCAAAGGATATTCCCCTTTTGCGGTCTCTCCTAAAATTCAAAAATACATTTAATATTTTCCTTTGCAATTTTCAGTTCAGTCGCAACCTGACAAATCAACTAACCCGAAAGCATAACGCAATCAGCACCATCCAAAATAGCATTAGCAACATCAGAGCTTTCAGCCCTGGTGGCTCTTGGTTTCTTAACCATGGATTCAAGCATCTGTGTGGCACAGATCACAGGCTTTCCAACTTTGTTGCACCTGCTGATCATACACTTCTGGGCAAGGAAGACCTTCTCGGGAGGAATTTCAATTCCCAGGTCACCACGAGCAACCATAATACCGTCAGAGGCTTCGATGATTTCGTCGAGATTCGTCATTCCTTGTTGGTTCTCAATTTTCGAGATAATCTTGATGTTTTTTCCCTTCTCGCCGAGAATGGCGCGGATTTCTGTCAGAGCTGCAGCATTGCGGATGAAGGAGGCAAAGATCATGTCTACTTCTTGCTCTACGCCGAAGACTAAATCTGCCTTGTCCTTTTCAGAAACCGCTGGCAAGTCTACTGGAACTCCTGGAAGATTCACACCCTTGCGGGAACCAAGAGATCCGCCGTTCTCTACAGTTGTGGTGACTTCAGTGTCACCTGAAAAAATTTTATAGAATGTTTAAACTCTATATCTGTACTCCATTGGATACTTTCTTTTTATTATTTAAATTATACTCACTGACTTCGGTGACGATCAACGAAATCAAACCATCGTCAACAAAGACACGGTTTCCTGGTTTCAGAACTTTGGAGATATTCACGTAGTCGACGAAGACGATCTGATTGTTTCCTTTCTCAGAAAGTGCTTTGTCTGTTGAGAGTTTGAAGGTCTGTCCTTTAACCAATTCAACTTCAGCGCTGCCACCCTGTATAAAAAATATATTTTAGTAAATAATCAAATCAACAAATTTCGTTCACCTAAACCTGAACACAATTACTTACACCTTCCAAAAGGCCTGTGCGGATTTCTGGTCCTTTTGTGTCCAGGGCGATAGCAACAGGTACGCAAAGGCCATTCTTCGCTGAGAGATTCTTCTGGGCTGCTCTAACATTTGCTATTGTCTCTCCATGATATTCATGAGATCCATGAGAGAAGTTCATTCGAGCAATGTTCATTCCAGTCTCGATCATCTGTTCCAATTTCTCAACTGATCTTGAGACTGGACCAATTGTGCAGATAATTCCAGACAAGCGAACAAATGATGTCTCGGTATTTATATCAAGGGCACACATGTGGTCCAGATGAGATTGGGCAGTAAGACCCGTGGCAACAGGTTTTCCAGCCATCTACGACCAATAAAAATTATTTAATGAATTGAAAATTCCTTTGTGAAAAAGTCAGGAAAAATAGGATCAAGAAAATGCAATACTTGAGAAGAATACATAATACAAATCTTAAAAAATATTCTACACAAGTTTTGATCCCACCAACATTGTAAATTGTATAGCAACTTATAAGAAAATTAAGCATAACACGTCATTTGTTTTTTTATTTAAAAAATGTATTTTTAAATAAATTAGCTCATAACACTTAATAGCTAATAGAAAAGTAAGAAACGACTCACAAAATAGTAACTAAAATGCATAATTTTTTTAAATTCGGGTAATTTGTTTTTATTATACACATGCACGATTATAAGACCATGCGAATTAAATAAAATTAAATAAATTCAACATGAACTTGACTTTATTGGAAAGGTATTTGGCAGTGATGAAAAGGACAATGCCATTTGAATTTCGACCTGTGATTATAAAAGTCGTGCTACAATCAAGCAACCTTGCCATTAGTTACAAAATAAGCAGTGGAGACTAGGTCAGAGTCAGCATCATCGAATTAACGACGATAAAGGCAGTTTTATCTTAATTCATAATAATGACCAGGAAACATTGTACAAAATTGTATTTACACTCTAGATCTTATGTAAGAAAACTTGGTTTGTTATGTTTAATGAGGAAACTGGAAACAGTAATAAAAGTTTTTAATCAAAATAAAATTATAAAGTAAGATTAAATTGTCTTTTCCTCTATCTTGTAAGGAAGAAAGAAATATTTGATAAGATTTTTTCCCCTTGTATTTAAAATCGAAAATAGAAACAACAATTGTAATATTTAGTAAGAATAATCAATATCTTATGACATACAAGTTCAAACACGTCACAGAAGTATGTGCGAAACGGAAATATATTTTATTTGAATTTTTTACAGTTCCGAGGTCAGAATTTTGGACTTAAAGTTTTAATTTTTTTAAAATCGTCTTTTTCTAAACTTAATTGTGTAATATTAATTTAAGTCAATAATTTCAATTGGTTACTGTGGTATTGATTGGCCTAGCCAGTCAGAGTTGCATGGATTCAGGCTTATGCAAGTGTTACAAGTATTGTAGGCAACAAATCATATTTTTCTCCTTTTGCAGAAAAACTTATTGCCATTCTTATTAACAATTTTCTACCTTTACAGTTAAAATTCACAAGAAAAGTTTTTTATTTCTTGTCTTGAAAAATCAACCACATGAAGATAACAATAGCCATTAAATGACTCTCATGAACCATTTTAAGCTTCATATCTTGCAGCAAATTCGATGATCTCATTTTTATTTACATTTCAGGAAACGGAACTTTTCCAGAGAATTTTCCTATAAGGTTGCTATATAAAATAACTCAAATTTAATCTGAAATTGACATCCTTTGCTATTAAATTTGCAGCAGACTATCTTGTATTTAAAAATAGCTGGAGCTATAGATTCAGTAATGTATAAAACTACACCAGAATCTAAGAATAGAGTAAATTTGTGTTTCTGAAAAACACAAATATTAAAACTAAAATATTATTTACATAAAGAAAATATATCAAGTTAGTAAGTTGTTAATAATAATAAAAGTATTAAATATTTTTATATAATAACATTCAGAGAGGAGTAAAAAACTCAATTTCTTATTTAAAAAATGAAGAAGGTACCCATATAATTTTCATAGTTCATTATAAATAATAAAAACCACATTACACAAATATACTTATTTCCTAGATACCTATTAAAGGAAATTTTCAAGCATTAGCATCCACAGAAAGAAAATAGATTGGAATGTATTATATACATTTTTGAAACTTTCGGAAATTTTTTAATTGGACTTTTTTATCTAATTTTGAATAGGAAATCTTTTAAACACGCTTATCTAAATTTGAAAAGTTTCCTTTATGATTTGTAAACTTTAAAATTAAATTTAAGCTTCTTATTTTAATCTGCAAACAGAAATTTTATTAAATGTGAAAATAAATGAGGGATGAATTGATTGCAGTGGGAGAAAATAGTCTCGTACAAGAGGCAGAGGTGGAGGTTTTGATAGATTTTTCTTAAGTCGAAGTAATAAAAAGTAGGAAACAAGAAAAGCGTTAAACATCAAATAAAAAAGTCAAGTCTCTACAGGTTTTCGATACCTTATCGTCGCTGGTTATCCACACCATTTTGGTAGGCTGTGTAAATAAAGGAGAAACAGGAATTAGTGACCCGTCTTTTTTTCTTAAAGTTTGAGCTATTTTCACATGTGCGAGTGGACCATTTAAATTGATATTTTTTCGCAAAAGCGAAAATGGAAGTCGTAAAGTAGAAACCACAAAAGTCGGACGCATCAGACGCTGGCGAGTCCGGTTAAAACTAGCGTCGCGACGCCCTTTCTATTCTTTTTACTTTCGATTCCAAAATAACACAGGTCATCGGCCATTTTAAAGTTCAAGCTCAAAAAATATTCAAAGAATTCCTCAATTAATTTGCAAAATCTTTGAAGAAGTTTAATTATTTTTATTACTTAATTTAGATAACCTTCTTTTAAATTATAGAATTTTATATTCGCTCCCGATTAAACTGTGATAATTATTTGTCATTTCTTTTCTCCAGTTTTCGCCAGCGTTCGAAAATTTGGAAAATTTTCAATTTAATACTTGTAGATAAATTAAAATAAAAAATGGTAAACTCTTTTAAGATTTTTAGTTGTGACAGGAAGTTATGAAGCTGCAGCTTTACCAAATTCAAATCGATATTCATTTATTTTCTCCTAAGCTGAAACAGCTGATATACCTATTTAGAATTCAAATAATTAGAAACAGAACTTTATACATATCAATCAAAGGTGATAAAGAATATAAAAAGTTTCAAAGTAATTTAGTATTTTTGTATTTCAAAGTGAGATTAATTAAAATTAAAAAAAGTGTATATATTTTTAGTAGGCAATTAATTAATTGTTTTCAGTTTTCATGTATTAATATTATATGTATAATTGAAAGCCCTCTGATTAAAAAATAATTTTCATAAATAATAACCGTTTCTTCAATTTGTTGCTAAATATGCATTCATTATTAACATACTTTACTTCACAAACATTTAATTATTTTACATTTTTGCTATTTTACGACAAATTTCGAAAAATTAATACGATCAATACTACCTGGGATATTTTAGAATTTTAAATGTAAACCAATCACATCTGATTAAGCAGTTAGCTTTGCACACGCGCATTACTTAAACACGTGGTGAATGAGTGTTTTACCGAAAGCTAGAATGAAAATTCACGTGTTAATTACCAAAATAAAGAAAGAAAAAAAATTATATCTGAGAAGACATGGTCTTTATTCATGTGCATCTATCAAATCTGAGATCGAACTTCACAACGACTTAGGGAATCAAATTTATATTTAAAAGAATCGTCATGTATCACATTATGATCACGTGTACACATAAAGCCACTTTATACTCGGCATTTTTCATGTTGACATATCAAATATTCAATGCACTATGATGGCTTCATCAATATCTTTGCTTCATCGAAAAATGCACTACAAAATCAGAAATCGAACATCAAAATTTTCAAAATACACCAAGTTATTCTACTGGTATGTAAAATATAAACAAAACCGTATGCATTTAGGTTCAATATTAATCCTCCCACATGAATTTTTGTTTCTTTTCATTAGAAAAATTGTTCTAATTTCACTTAAATCCGAAGAATAGGTTCAAAATGTCCCTTCAGAAATCCTTTGTGTGATTTCCTACAGGAAAGAACAGTTTTCAAAAAAGCCCTTGTCTGCTCATTCAATTGTTTATATACTCGCCTTGAAGACACGAATTACTGTAAATTGAGGGTGTTCACCTGAAACAACGGAACTTTTGACCGCTTTCGGCTACTAAATTATCGAAGATGCAAAAAATGGTGACCTTGAGTTGCTGCCTTGTATTCACAGACAATGCAATGTAAATGTAGAGATTCAAGGCCTGGCATGCGCAACGATTATACAACCGAATGGATGATATGCCGGATATGCCGATGCGATGAGCATGTGTCAAATTTGAAGACGCTTTTTGGTATTTTAAGAATTTTCATTTAAATATGATTTATCAAACCACTGTTTATCGAGTACACTGCGTAAAGAGACTGCAAAGTATCGGAAAAAGTACAATGGCCGAATTGATCGGCATTTGGAGTTAGCAGTTGAAATTCAATTTTTGTGAGATGCTGCTTGAAGGAAAATTGAGAGATTAGAAATGGCTTTGTAGTTACCTTGGCTTTCAGTTCAGTGGACACAAAAGTTAATGATAAGTTTGGAGGCTGTTAACAGGCTTGCGTCTTATCACGTCTTGTAACGAACTACGAACTGAGTGTGAATGTTTGAGGACGAAAAGGTCACCAACACACGGTTACGGTTAACCTAAAATCGGTGGTACATATATGAATGAATAAATATGGGGGGGGGAAATATGGAAGGAACCTACCTCCTCCACCTCCCATCGATAACCTCGAAAAAATCGAGATTTTGCTCTTTCGATATTGCAGTATGCATAATTTGAAACTAATTATCTATCTAACTTTGATTAATTTATAGAAAATAATTGTTTTTATTTGCAATCTATAAAAAAAATTCCCTATTTTTTTTAGAATATATTGAAAGAAAATAATCGAAAATACATATCGAGTTTTTTTCGATTTATTCGATTGGGTTGGTATGCATGGCGCGCGGGAAAGATTTTGTATTTTGAATTTTAGGTGTATATGACTAATGCTATTTTAAATCATTCACAAAAAGGTTGTTAATAAATTGACACTAAAAAATATTATTCTTCAATCAAAGTAAAGGAAATCGTGATCAATTTGTCTCAATTAATAATTGATCAAAATTATTATATTTGAAATGTCAAAAACACCTTCAAGTATGAGTTCGTTTCACCTAAAGCGTAGAATTCTGATATATATCTGAAAAATAACTTATAGAAGTCATTTGAGCGCCATCTCAATGAAAAAGTAGTTTTTAATAAGATATCTACTTTTCCTGTTCATGATCATTTATAATGTATGAATTTCAAAGTCCAAGATTCAAAAATCACAAATGATGCGGACGCAACAATGATTAATTTTTAAATATTATATATTTTTGTAAGTCGGGGTAGCTTACTCTAGGGGGGCCCTGTATCAAAATCTGTCGGGGGGCCCCCTTCTACCCTTTTAATTTAAAATCTAAAATTTTACGAATTTTCGCCCCTGGTACTGTATTTAATTTAAAATCAAAATATGACGTTTATTGTATTCTGGTAATGATATCGAGGATTAGATTAAAATATAACAAAAATCTGGTTTCAACTACTTATTTCTGAAAAAAATAATCTCAAGTTCAGAGTTCAAATGATTTTTTCATTGATAAAGCTTCGCGGGGGATATTAAATGCTTCACAATAGATCAGTAACGTAATTATAATTAATCTTTTGTTACTACTTTCGTACAAAATTAAATTAAGGGTGTTGGAGAAAAGTTCTGTGGGGTTGTACATGTAAATAAATGGTTAAACACTGTGATTAATTAAACAAAGATAGTATTTATTAATAACAAAATAGTTATTAAGAAGTATATATAAGTCGGGTCGTGTCAAGAGATGAGACGATCTTGACGATACTCAAGTATGAGAGCAACTGACTGGAAACGCACTTCCAGATTCAGCCGTAGGTCAGGAGACCGTATTTTATTATCTATTTAAAGTATGTAGTCTAGGAACAGGCAAAGCATCCGAAGAGTAATTAAGTTATGTAAAATCTTATATTTGAAAACAGATTAGTGCTACAGAGCGAAAAATTATTTATCTATAATTTTCGTTGAGTAAAATGGAGAATGGGATTTTGAGCATAACTCTTGGGTCCAACGCCCTTAAGTACTGCTTTTGTATGTGAATTTTTAAATTTATTAATACTAATATTTTTGGCGCTAGTAAGTACGCTCCTGAAATTCTTGGGTCAGTTCAAGTTCATTTGAAGAAGATGGGTGGGGACATTCCGCTTTTGACTATACATCAAGAATTTAGAACCAGTTCCAGTTGTCAATTTGCAAGTTTCAGTTTCAGCAAGTTTCAGTTTCAGGCAAGTCACAAGTCGCTAGAGAGTGAAATTCATATAAAAGAAAAAGAATTCTCTTTGCAGGTATTAATAATTATAATATCTTTATTCAAATATTCCTGGTCAAGGCAAATGTAAATAAATCAAAGTAAACTAAAATGCGTGAAATAAGACTTGATAAATTATTGGCTTTTGACATTTATATATTTATATGTATTTCTATATTTATATATCCCTTGCTTTAACTGCAGATAATTAGAGAAAATTATATTAAATAATTTTAGACGCTATTTACGGTCTTCATGTGTAAGAAATTATTTTTTGGTGACGTTACACTTGGGAAAAACAAATGCTTAGAATGCAAGTTGCTCTAAAATTAAATAACTTGATAATTCTTGCATTTAGGAATTTGCTTACAGGAAATTTTCTAAATATTAATTTAATTTGAATTCAGTTTATATTTTTGCGAACCATGTTTTTATTATCTGAATGTATTTTTATCATTTACTTATCTATTTTTAGTATATCTATGAAGAGAAAAACAAATAATGATAAGTAAATGCACGTCATAAAATCACTTATTGTTTCCAGATACAACCGATCATGTCTTCGAAAAACTCAGGAAAAGTTATTAACTTTGGCGCTGGTCCAGGAAAACTTCCAAAAGAGGTATAAAAAAAACTTTATAATTTACTATAAACAATTAAACATTGATATATTTTTTATAATTTTTTTATTTTTCCCCAAGCTAACTTTTTAGACATGTGAAATAGAAGAATAAAAATAGATAAAGCTGATGATAACTTTAAAATTCTATGATCAGTATAGTGAAAAATTTATTTTCAAAGTTATCAGTTTTATCTATTTTACTTCGGGTGTTAAATTATTGATGTAATGGAGATTGTCATCACATCTAGTAATTGCTTTTACGTACTGATAAGTGTTTGGAAGTCTCGCGTGATCAAGATAAAATTTACAAGAAACTGTCAGAAAGTAGTGTAATTTATCCAATCGAAATCGAAAGTTGTGAAAAAGAAAGGAAAAGCAACGTTACCGGTTTAGAAATATAAGTTAGCCGATTTTAGGTCAAATGCGTTCATTGAACTCTCATAGAATTTATTTTTAAAATTCTAAACAATAATTATACTTTTCTTTTAGGTTCTTGAAGAAGTTCAAAAAGAACTACATTCGCATGGGGACACGAACGTCAGTATTTTGGAACTGAGTCATCGTTCAGCCGATTTCCTAAAAATTGTAAACGATGCTCAGGCTACCTTGAGAGAAATACTGTAAGTTTGTATTTTGCATAAAATTTGCTTAATTTACTTTTGATTATTTTCAACTATTATTTTAATAATGATAAATTATTATGCCTATTCTGAAAAATAATAAATCTTGAATTGTTTTCAGAAACGTCCCAGCCAATTATAAAATTTTATTTATGCAAGGTGGTGGCACAGGCATGTTTGCAGCAATCCCACTTAATTTGATAAAAAAAACGAGCATTGCAGATTACATTGTCACTGGTAAGAAATTTAATTGATATATTATAGTAGACGTTATTTTATTTTAAATTATTATTAAAAGATTCTTATTTTTTTTAATAGGTTCATGGTCAGCAAAAGCAGCAAAGGAAGCAGCGCAATTTGGTAAAGTAAATTTAGTTTTACCAAAGACAAGCAAATATACAGAGATTCCTGATCCTTCAACGTGGAATCTTGACTCTAATGCATCCTACGTTTATTACTGTGCTAATGAAACAGTACATGGTTGGTATTTTTTTATTGAAATACTATTATAATTATTTTTATTTTATGTTTCTAAACCCATCATCTTTATTAGATTTTTAATTAAATTATTTGTAACTATAGGTATTGAATTCGATTTCATTCCCGACACAAAAGGTGTTCCCTTGGTGACTGATATGTCATCAAATATTTTAACGAAACCTCTGGAAATAGCGAAGGTAAATAGATTTAATATTTGAAAGAATTTTTATTCATTATAAAGAGTTAAAATTCTACTTTTGGTAATTTGTACATCCTTTAGTTATAAAAAATTAATTTCAGTTTGGAGTAATCTTTGCTGGCGCACAAAAAAATTTTGGCCCATCTGGTGTGACAGTGGTAATTGTACGGGAAGATCTTTTAGGTCAAGCAATGCCAGTTTGTCCATCAGTATTTGATTTCAAAATTACTGCGGACAACAATTCCATTTATAATACACCTCCGACATTCCAGTGAGTTTATCAGCAATATAAATTTATAAATTATAAATTATTACTCATTTTTTTTTCTTTTTTTAATTTAGAGGTATTTATTTACTTTTTTAAGTATTATTATTATTTAGAGGTAATCTTAATCTTCTAAAATGCAAATTTTCAGAATTTACTTTATTGGACGAGTGTTTGAATGGATTAAGAGCAATGGAGGAGTCGCGGAAATGCAAAAGAGGGCGCTTGCAAAAAGTAAAACGATATACGATGTAATTGATCAATCGGAAGGATTTTATATATGCCCTCTGAAAAAAGACTGCAGAAGCAAAATGAATGTTCCATTTAGAATATCGAACAACGAAGAACTCGAAAAAGAGTTCCTCGCTGGAGCAAGTGAACTTGGAATGCTCCAATTAAAAGGACACAGGTTTGTTTAACTTAAATTATAATCTATCATATTGTATCCTAGATGGATAAAATTTTGAATGCTTTAAAAGAAGAATTATAGTATCAAAACTATTTAAAATTTTGTCTAGATATTTTCCTCAATTTATAAAAATTATTCCTATCATCGAAATTTGAAAATATTAAAAAAATGTTTTATTTTTCAGATCTGTAGGTGGAATACGTGCATCGTTATATAATGCAGTAACCCTAGAAGAAGCTGAAAGTTTAGCTTCCTACATGAAGTGGTTTCAGCAATCAAAGAGATAGTCAATTCCTTTTACCAAAAAAAGAAAAACTCTTATTCTTATATAAGAAGAAAAAAATATAATCTCTTTAGCAATAAATTTTTTATACCTAATTGTTTTTGATATTTTTAATTGAAATAGAAATTTATTGTAAATAATAAATAAATGTTTCGTAATGTTATTAGATATTTCCTATCTTTTGTATAAAGCCTTTAATTTTTAAAATAATGGCAAATAATTTAAACCTAACGTAGGTGTAGAAAAAATATTACTCAATTACTTCGGATATATTTTCCAATATATAAAGAAATCTATGAATGAAGCGTCTGAATGACGAGAGTTTAGGCAAAGAAATTTTCAACCCTCCTTTTAAATAAGAATAAGTTTAGGTATTAAAAGATTGTTTTAAAATGATACCTGAAGTGTTCTTTTAAAACTTTTTCATGGTGTTCTTGATCTTCTTCGAACGATGATTTTGAAAATGAGTCATACATTTTAGAAAGTCTATCACTTAATGTTTTTGGTGATCCATCCTCACATTCATTAGTTTCTTCGTGATTCAATCTCGGATTTGCAGATTCCATCGAGGTTTCCGTAGAATTTTTTGTAATTATATTATTTTCCGCTAGCATTGTACAAATTCAAAACCCTGTTTTAGGACAAGAACAAGTTTTTGCTTCTTGCGATTGCTCGGCAAAAGTGATATCCAATAATCTCTCCAAATTTTGATTCGTTCCTCTACATCCATCTATTACAGCTTTAGCCCACTGAAATTTAAAAAAAGTATTAATTACTCTAATCATTAATATTATCTACATATTTAATTTATTATTCCTTTAAAAAACTAATTTTTTTCATCGAATACCTTGAAATACTCTCTAACTCTTTGAGCAGTCCATCCAACAGGTGTTTCTTTTCTCAGATCTCGCAAATTATAAAGCTTGTCTGCTAATTTTACCAATTTTGCTCGGTGACTACTACCAGGTGTACGCTTTATCTGTAAAGATTTTCTTTCATCTTTGGGCAAATTCTTATCGTCTGTGACTTCATCCACTACTTTGCGAACGTCTTTTCCAAATTCCTGTTCAATCTCGTCGAAAGTCGCATCTGTATCTTCGACTGTATCGTGTAACAAAGCTGCTAAAATTACTACTGGATCGTACACTTTTCCTTCTTCAATCAGAATATTTGCCACCCCTAAAAATAAATTAAAGTAAATTTATAACATCGAAAGAGATAGAAAAATAATATAATTATTACCTATAGGATGATTTACGTAAGGAGTTTGCTCTTGATTTTTTCTCCTTTGTTTGCTGTGCTTTAAAGCTGCAAAATTGGCACATCTTATCACCATCGAAAGAAGTTCCTCTTTAGTAAGTTCATTTGTACATACTTTACAATTTGACAGATCCGTACTTGTAGCATTTATATCTTTTTCCAAAGATATATTTTCTTGATCGGTGGATTTTTTATCTGAATACATTTTTAAAAACTCGCTCTTTTCCACTGGAAACTCCATGGATCAAATCTGATATAATAAGTTGCAAATAAAATTGTGTAAATAAATAAATTACTGTTTCTAAATATGCTAAATATATATATTTGTATAGGTTATCTTTGATTTATGGAGTATATAAAAACGTCAAAATGTCATTAAAAATAGGGTTTTTCGTCAAATACATAAAAAGAACAAATACAAAGTGTTTCAAGAAGAATTAAAGTCCTCACCTCGAAAAACAGGAATATATTTGAGCAATATAAATATTTGTTTACATATATAGGATTTTTGCGCGCGGCGCGCGTCTTAAATTTTGTTTCAAAATTTCCACATCAGAGTGCGTAAAAATGACGTGACTGTGAGTTGTGAGTTTCCAGTCTATACACTATCTGTGAATGTGTTCTCAAATAAAGACTGAAGTGGAAGTTCAGTGTTTTGTATGATCTATGCAATTTTCTCCAGCAAAGATATTATTTTTAAAATTATTATTAAAGATATTATCTTTGATTGTGGTAAAATTACGATAATATTTTTTACAGTGTACTTACTACAGAAATATTTTTTATTTTTCATTTAGAGGGGGAACAATCCCCCTTGGTGCCCCCCCTGGCTACGGTCATGGATTATCGACGGCCCTGAGACTGCTCACTGACTTTCTGTTGGAGAAATTCTGCCATTGATTGAACTTTGAATCGCGCGCCAAATTTTGACCAATGGCAGTATTTCTCTAGCCGATTGCCAATGTGTGCTGCCATTGGTCAAAATTTGGCGCGCGATTCAAATTTCAGCCAACGACAGAATTTCTCCAACGGAAAGTCAGTGAGCAGTCTCAGGGCCGTCGATAATCCATGATCGTAGCTAGAGGGGGGCACCAAGGGGAGGATTTTTCCCCCCTAGAAATGAAAAATAAAAAATGATAAAAAATGATAAAAATTAAAAAAAAATAAATTCTCATAAAGTCTCGAAAATTGTAAAGTAATTTATTTTAACGTTACCTTCTCGGTAACGTTACCGAGAACGGGAATATTACCTCGGAATATTACCTCACTAAGAACTCTAATATAACCTCTAAATTCAATTTTTGTTTTGACAGTTTCGACATCAGTTTTATATATACAATGTAATAGAAAGTTGAGTGGTATTTATATTTTTATTAAACTTTCTATAGAGATAATACTTTTATAATGTCCGGGAAAAAAAAATTGTCGCAGCAGGAGCTGCGAAAAGTGATGAATAACATAAAAGAAAAGAAAGGAAAGAAGAAAATAGAGTCACCATTGGCAAAATATCCTTTTATTTATTAAATTTAATAATAATAAGTTAATTACATTTTTTATATTCACAATATAACCTTTATTCGCTAAATGAAAGACAAAACTGGTAAACTTTGTTTGGATTTTCTATTCTCAACGAGGGGTTGACTCCAATGGGTTGCTGATTAAAAAATGTATCCATACATTATAAAATCCTTAACTCTTTGAACACGTATAACTCTCTAGGTCAACTTACTTGCGTTATCTGCAAGTGTATCATTAGAGACGAAGTAATTTGGCCCACACATATCAGTTCGGGGATTCATAAGCAAAATGTAGAACTAGCAAAACAAGAACTACAACAAACAAAATTCAGAAAACAACAAAAGAGGCCAGCTTCTCCACTTCGGGAATTAGAGCCAGTTCAAAAAGTGAGGGGTATTTTAAAAAATTCCAAGTCATCCGCAGCACCTCCGCCAAAAATGCAATCAGGATTGCCCAACGATTTTTATGATAAACCGTCTACTTCAATCACAAAAAACGATGTAAAGAATGGTGTAGTGAATGGTAAAGCTAGTTTTTCTCCAATGCCTTCCATCAATAAAGAATTATCAAAAGATGAGAAAGGTGAGGAAGATAAAGAAGAAAATAAACTCCAAGAGGGAAAAGAAAAGCTAACTTTGCTTCCGGAAGGATTTTGTGATGATCCGTTTCTTGATGCTAAGGTATTAATTAATGTTTCAATTCATTGACAATTAAAAGCTATAAATTTTAAATTCAAAAACTTTATTTTCTTGTTCTACATACAATTTGATGTTTCAGATTCGCAATGTTGAGTATAAAAACCCAGAAGACGAGGAGTATGAAAGGTTTATGAAGGAGATCAAAGCGGAAGAAGCTCAGGCCAATCAAATCATGGTCGATGAACAACTTGAGGCGGGTGCAAAAAGGAAAGAGGAAATCATAGAGGAACAGATTGAAAAATACTTGATATTGAAGGAGATGGAAACGTTGAAAGAAGGAAAGAAAACTAATATAGAAAGGATAGAGCAGGTAATAGAAGAATCTACATCTAGTGATGACGAGGACATTGAAAAAAATTTCCTTTGGCGAGAAAAAACCATTTAATAATCTTGTACAAATGGAAATAGTCTTAAATTTCGATAGTTATTTTACAAAAACAGTTACGAGTCTGTTAACAGCTCTGTCGTAACTATCAACTTCTGTTCTCACGCAAATGTCCAATCGGGAAAAACCTCTTCCTCTTAAATTTAAACCACGGTCTCTCACCTGAAATTTATGAAATTATTATTTTATTTTAATTAAAAAAATATTTTGAAAATAGTAATAAAACTCACTAGAAGTGGAATTCTTCTTCCAAAGTGCCGGTTTAATTCTGGCACACATATTTGTGAATCATATGGTATATTAGTTGTCTCATCCATGGCCACTGTCACATATTCTGCTCGTCCATCGATATAGTCCTGATAAAAATTATTTTTTTATTTAATTATAATTAACTATCGAAACCGAATGTAACGCAATTTTTAGATAATTTATGAAAAGAATAATTCCAAAAAAGAGCCTATGTAAATATAATAATAAGCAGAATTATAATACATACCTGAAGCGTTCTTAATTTCTTTCCTCGAGCGTCCAAATAATCGAATTCATTATCACTTTCATAATCCGGATAATAAGCAGTTAGTGTCACGTTAAAATGTGGTTGTCCAGAACATGAGAAACTCTTCCGTTTTTGAGAAGATTCTACAATAAAATTAAAGATAAATAATATTTTTTATCTTGATTTCAAGATAATTTGAAATTATGTAAGATTGATTGATTAATTGAACATACCAGTTGCTGATACGGTGCTGAACAAAGCAATTACTAAAGTAATTTTAATCATTTTTGACAATTCGCGGAACTGAATGTACGATAAATTTTGGAAGAACCCAGGGGAATTAAAATTGTGACTGAGTTATAAATTAGCATAATTTAATATATGTTGAAAGTTATGAAATACTCTTTTATGCTGAGGAGTGAAAACTGAAAGTTTATTTAATGTCAGCAAATTGTAACTTAACTCTGCATATGAAAAATACATGGAACTCTTATAGTAATTTATTTTTTCGCTTGAAGTCTTGAATTTTTATTTTAGCGACCGGGTAAATTTTTGCAAGTCGGAAAATTCCCAACTATAATGGAAATTAAATGGAATTAAATAGATGATAGGAGCAATAGAAAAAGGTACCTCCAGTGTATTACGATTTTATTAAAATGAATTCGAAGAGTTATAATTTATTAAGTATGAAGTACATAATAGACAAAGGTACAATCCGAATTCTCGTGTAAGCTGTATATTATATGAAAAATGAAAAGTATTATATTATAAAGACTAGAAGGTAAGGCTAAGCCGCCACTAGTATATAATATAATATAATATTATGTAATTTAATATGTATCTGATATACATACGTACAGTTAATACGTGATGGATATCGATCAACGAATAATAATTATCTTAAGGTACGAAGCTAAATCGGCAATAATTATTATTACATTCGAAGTAATTCTTTTCCTTATAAAATATCAAGTCTAGAAAAAGGTCTTGCGTACTACCCGCACCTTTTTCCACTTTCTAATATATAGGTATCGCATTCCTTGAAATTCGTGCCTAAGTCACTTTATACTCCTTTTTAATCCACTACCTTGACTAGAATGAACTCGAGGCTACTTGTACTGAAGAGTGATAGTGAGTAGATACAATGAAAGTGAGAAAGGATTTTTCAAAATTTTATGGAAAAATCGAAACTTTTCTTATAAACCTAAAGATTTTATTTTAAATCCTCAAAGATTTCTTCTAAACCTAAAGGTCTAGAAAGTAAATCTAAAGCAGATGTTTGAAGTCAATTAAGCTTTACTCTCTTATCACACTGCTGGCTAAGTAAGAAATATTACATAATATCGAAATTCGAAATGCGATTCGCGAAAATTCTTAATCAACTGTCGTGATAGCTTTCGCTTTCGATGTGTCATTACTAAATACAGTAAAAAGTGGAAAGGTTGCATACAAACGCGAATTGTGCGACTGTATTATCATATAATCTATAAATAGGTATAACGAGCTAAAAATCTCAAGTAGAGGATTATTTAAATTATTTTTTAAATTATTTTAATGCTAGGCTTAGCATAATTTATTGGTTTCTCATTTTTATATTAATCTTTCAACTGATATATTATCTCTTATATGTACAATTTGTTGTACTCATTGAATTCTGTCAATTTATCGTCCAAAGTTGGGACTTGATTTTTAGTTTGCTTATTCTCTAATTTATTATGCTATTTCATATAATATATATGTCACTGTGATATTCAATCTTTCGATTTCTGACCCTTGAATTATAACGTATAGATTTTATTTAGAAAATAGATCAATATCGCAAACCATTGTTAAGAGAATACAATTATACAATCATAATTCAATGATAAGATTGTCTATTTGCGATTTTTCTCATTTATTAAGTATGCGTACGATTCAAATTGTCAAAACAATGATTGCCATATTTCGCATCGACAATTTCATCCAAAATTCTCATTTTCAGGTCGCAGCCGTCCAAATACTTCCCCATAAATGGAACAACCACCACCCGTTATTGATCATACTTTTTGTTTATCGTCGACTGAATTCTTATTTAGAAATGTGTTTTGAAAAGCTTCGTTTTTGGCACTCGGCAAAATTACACATCTTCTAATTAAAAATAAGCATTGAATTTTTTGGACCTGTAAAAAAGGATTGCCTGGTCAGAATTGAGTCCAAAATACGAAAATTTGAGTCCACAATCCAGTAACATATGTCGTTTCCTTAAGAGTAATAAATTGAACTAATACTGGTTTATATACCATATATGCTTCCAATAATCTGAATTAATCGCAGAGACAAGTAAGCACCTAATCCTGAAACAGAAACCTTCCCCTAATTTCCTTTCAGGATTAGATAAGATCCTTCTTGAAACCTAAATGCCAGAAAATTCTGTGGATTTTCCGACTTAGAACTTACTCAATCCTAAGGAAATTTACGAATTAAATAAAGCTAAGAGGTAATTCATTATACTCTATTAATTATGCTCTCCTCTCTTTTTCTGACCTACTTAGAAATGAGTGCTTTGATTTCAGAGAGGCAATACAGGTGCGGGGTGAGATTTTTCGATTGACCCAAGCAAGTTTTGGTGACATCAACTTTAAAATAATATTGATAACAATTATTTTAATAATAGTCATATGATAATAAAAATATGATTATAATCATAATAAGTGAATAATAACAGAAGTAATCACAGTGTAGCATAGTCCCTAGACGATAGACTAGAATAACATATTTGGTAATTTTGCAGCAGTGACAAGCCTCCTTTTTGTAATATATAATATAATTTTAATAGTTAATACAATAACAATCTCCAGTGTCTTCTGTAATTGTTTATATTTATTCTAGGTATGCTCAACAGCGTGTAGGCACCGCATTGCAATAAAAAATTATTATTTTTAAATAAATTATAAAATTAATTCCATAATTACAATTTTCTAATAATTAACTAATTATATATATATATCGTATAATGAAATCGAATTGCTAGATTTTGTACTACTGTGTTCAATTGTTCAAATTGCCCTCAACTGGTTCCAAATTGGTCTTGGTATAATCTTTTTTTAATTTTCCAGATGTCTTTTTTTTTTGCTTGAAAATGAATATAAATAAATAAAAAGGAAATTCTGAAAAGAAATTCTTCAAGATAAACTTCAATTCTCGGATTCCTCGTTGGTATAACTTTCTTCTAAAAATTCCTCTAATATTGCTTCTTATAATAATTGCAATTTAACAATAATCTTAGTTTATTGTAGCTAAACCTTAAAAATTTATATACATTTTTAAGCGCACAAGAAAAATAATTCTAATAATCCTTTAAGAATCTGAAGGAATATTTTCAAGAAATATTTCTCACCGAGTCTTAAAAATATTATAAATTTTTAATGATTATTTTTAACACCTTTTCAACTTCAGTTATCATATTTACTAACTAAATTGATTATAGGTGCTAGGTTAATTAAATACGATATATTGATTAATTATTATGAACTAATTAAATGCATAAAAATGTTAACTTTCCACCATTGTTATTTCTATGGCTAAAATCTACTGATTAAATATTAACTCTCCATTATTTATTTCTATTACTAATTATATAAGAGCAAATTGTAAATATACTTCTAAAATTCCTCCCTAAGGCAACGGACAGAGTTTTCCTCTTTATTTCGTTTTTAGATGGTAATTGGAAGTAGTAGATTTTTCAGAAGAAAACTTGTGACGTGTTGGAAGCGTCCCGTCGAAATTTAGAGAAGACTTTCTACTAAAATTGAGGTCTAATTGTCAAGTTGTAAACATTGAGATTTAATTATTGAGATAATTCTTGAACTCTTAAGATATCGTAGTTTAATTTAGTATAATGTAATTGTTAAGATATTATATAAGATATAATAAGAGTGCTGATCGCTCCCTTTAATTGAAATTGAATTAATCAGAGCATTCGGAAAGATTTATGATTAATGACTCTGATTTAATAAATTCCAAATTGTAAAGTTTGCAATTCGAGACACCAATACAATGATTATATATATATTGATAGCGTATAGGAATTTATAAGAAATTCCAAAAATTGCTGAGAATTACTGAAAAATATTCGAAACCCAAATAATGAAGAAAATTCCAAGACGCTTGGAACCCTTGGAATCGCTTCACCATTTGAGAACAAATATTGATTTATAATTATGAAAATTATCCTAATTTTAACAAGTATCAAATTTTCCGGAAATTTTTCCAGGATGGTTGAAACTTTACCGGAATTATTGA
>CAJFCO010000046.1:6298624-6546361 GCA_904066015.1 Synergus gifuensis
AGTTTGTTAATTATAAACGAGATGGTCTAAAAAAAATCTTATAAGTTAAGTTTTAACGAATTTTTAAATTGTAGAGATTCTTTTGCACAGGGTCTTATTTTTAAGAATCCTACAATTAATTCGTTAATTAGAGAAACAAGATTATTGCTTAAGAACCATGTCAACCCTATCAGAATTTCATCGTTAATTAATCAAATACTCGTGAAGCTATCCGACAAAATCTTTCTGTAAAAAACTAAAAAATTAATCCGAAATAAATCCTGAATTCTCTATAAGTTCATAATTAAAGATCCAAGATCATCAAGGATTCTAAAAAGGAAAATATGACTTAATGATCAGAAAGTTTCCTCAAAAAAATTGCTGAGAATGAAGTTCAAAATAAAACTTGCAATTCAGTTCTTAACGAATTTTTATGAAACTCTTCAGCACATGGTGGAATTTTTAAGTATCCAAAAACTTCGTTAATCAATGACCCAAGGTTATTTTGAAGTTTGTTTCAAAATCTGATTTTAAGATTTAATATTAAATAATTCATACTAAATTTAATCCATACTAATTTCTTGGACCCATATTTTAATAACAGAATACGAATTTTAATTTTCTGAAATTGCTAGTCTTATCCCAGGACCGTAAAATTGGAACAAGAGTCTAGAGTCTTGAAAATTGTTTCCTGAATATCGTACGTTGGTTTTAAGGTCACTGGCTTGCTTCTGAGGCTTACCACAAAGCTTAAGATCTAGACTTTAAAGTTAGACACCAGTTAAGCTGAATTTTCGAGATTCGGGACATAGCAGAAAAAGTTGGTATATATTTATATATATAAGTTACTTCCAGAATTTCACTTTCATCTGGTCCCTTCGTGTGGCTCTTGTTTTCTTCCGAATACACATGTTCCCAGATAGTGATTAATTGATGAAATGGACTTATTAACTTATAAATGTTTCAAATCATCCACACGCTCTCGTTTTCTAGAATCTTCAGGAATCAGACTTCATAATAGTAAGCAAAACATCCCCTAGAAAATAACAAATGCCACATTTTTAAGGGATACAATGATTATGTTATGGGAATGTGTTCTATGCCTACTATGATGACGACTATTCCCATCAAATCCGATCTGACGACATAATTGTTCTCTGATTAAAATCTTCAGTACTTTCGCCAAAATTAAAAATTTTACATAAATAAAAAATAGAAAGAAACTAAACCTAAAGGAACTAAGCTCGAGATCTAAATAGCTCTACATATAGCAATATGATTATATTGACAGAAGAGACGCATTCGGGAGCAAAATGAAGCTCCAAAGTAATCATCTATTCGGTTACTTTCGCTAATGAGGTCTCGAAAATGTACTTGCTAAAACTTGTTGAACCTGGGTTTTATTACCCAAAAGTATGTCAGACTGCGTTTCTGAAGAAACGACTGGATTGAGTTGCTTTTTTAATTGGTTCCCCAACGTAGACTTAATTTAGAGTGTTTGCAGATCTGATTAAAATTGAGAGCATCTCAATTCGGACTTGAGTACTATCATCTATTTAAAATGCGAATTCTAAAATTAATTGAAGACATAGTCTCGATTCTTTTACGCTTTAATTTCGAGAATTTCGACGGTGACGTCCTCCATCACGGGATCCGCTGGGGTATTCTGATTTGGTGGCGATTTGTTGGATCTGTTGGAGTTGGAAACTGCTGATGCGTTTCCACTGCTGCCTCGACTTCCACGACGAGATCCTGTACGAGACCCTGGCAACGAAGGCTTTGTTATTCGAGTATCTTGTACCACCTCTGTGAAAATAATGATTTTTCTACGATATAGAAGCGATGAGGAAGCGTTGCTGATGGAGAAAAAATTTCCTAAATGGCATTACGGTTTTATTATATAATACCGTGTCTTACGAGAATTTTTAAAATTAAGGGTGCTGAACCCAAAATTCTATTCTCCATTTTACTCAACGAAAATTATAGATAAATATTTTTTCGCTCTGTAGCGCTAATCTTTTTTCAATTATAAACCTGCATACAGAGCGAAAAAATATTTAGTTTCGATACTTTTTCCATAAAACGAGGAATTCAAAATCTAATTTTAAAAATAAATATTTTTATTTTACTTTAAAAGAATTTGAATTAGATATTTTCTTGCTCTGTGTGCATAATTATAGTTAAAAATTGATTAATTATACAGAGAGAAAAAATTCCAATTTTAATATTTGTTAATTTTTGGTCAGACAAAATCTATTTTCTCATATTTCAAGATCAAAACTTTCACTTATTCAAAAATTATTGCATTTTCTGCCATTTGGGATCTTTTCATCAAACAAATAAACAGTTGAATTTTTTTTTAATAAATCAAATTAATAAGCACATAAGTAATTTTTGAAAAATTGTTTTGCTTTCCAAATATTGATTTTTTATGGGAATGTATAAATGTATGTATATTTTAAATGTACAAATTGAATCGAAAAGTTGACTTGATTATTTTCTTTTGCTGAAAAGACAATGCTAATATTATTTACTAAATTTTGTGATCTAAATTTCTAAAATCTAGCCTAAACTGTCACTAATCTATGAATAATTAGTCAAATTTTAAACTAAATGGAATCAAGCTATGAACCAAAGCAATTGAATGACTTTCTGAAAAATTTAGTAAATGTAGTAAAAATTAGTAAATTTAGAATGTCCATGCGCTTTAATGAAACACAATGCTATTATGAAATTGTTACAAATTAAACCTTATCATCAGTGATTTTCCAAAATCATGCAATCATGCTGTTATAATGAAATGAGTCTACCAAAAGCTTAGAGAGAATGAGTTCTGAAATAGTGCTTTTCTATTATTCAGGAGGATATTATCGAATTTAGAAGAAAAAGTCATAAAAAAACAATAAATAAATAAATAATGAATAAGTAAAAAATAAGAGTAAAAAATTCTTCCTCATTTAGAAAACTAGTTTATAAATTATCTTCTTTTCAATATTTCTCTCATTCCAGGAAACTGGAAAGTAAGTTTTTAATTAATGAAAATGAAGTTGATATCAAAGTAAATACTATGATTCGTTGAAGGGAGCGTCTAGAAAAGTAATTAAAAATTCCAGGGAATAAATGAAATTACAAATGACTAGTGTAATTGGTATACAAAATGCTCGTGAGCATTGTATTACCAAAAGAATGCAATTTATTTATTTTTAGAATTTATTGAATCATACGTGTAATAAATTAGAGAAAATAAAAAATAATAAAAAATTTAAAAAAATTTTTCTAATTTATCGTAAGAGTAATAAGTTATTTTTGTGAAAGAATTGACATGCAAGAGAAATTGAAAAATTTCAATAGTTTAGTGCGATACAACTCATAAGGATTTTAAAAGTAGAATCAAATATTGAAGAGAATTTTCATCTGGAATTTACAAAAAGTCTTATTTTTTCACTTTTTATATAAATTCAGAGTCAATATTTAATCAATATTTAATTCTCTTTTTTCTCCCTTGTGTTTCAATCGACTTCTAAAGATGGAAGACTTGTCTACTCATAGGTGCCGACTTTTCGAGAAGGAATATTTTGCAATCCTTTTTATAACTCTTTTAAACTCTTTTTAAAATCTTTTAAAATTCCTTAAAATCTCTTAAAATTCCTTAGGTTTTCTTAAAATTTCAAGGGAATTTCTTTAAAATTACTGAAAATTTCAAGAGAAATAATTTAAATTTTACAAAATCCATTGTAATTTCTAAAAAGCTTTTTAAATCCCTTTAATTCTACAGCAACGCATGAAATTTCTTTAAGGGCGTTGGACTCAAGTGTTAAGCTCAAAATTCCATTCTCCATTTTACTGAACAAAAATTATAGATAAATATTTTTTCACTCTGTAGTGCTAATCTTTTTTCAAATATAAGACTGCGTACAGACCGAAAAATATTAAATTTCGATAATTTTTGCACAAAACGAAGAATTCAAAATCTAACTTCAAAATTCAGTATTTTCGATTCACTTAAAAAATATTTGAATTATATATTTTCTCGCTCTCTGCGCATACTTCTAGTTACAAATTGATTAATTCTACAGAGGAAATAATTCCATTTTTAATATTTATTAAGTAAAATGAAGAAAACGAATGTTTAGATTAGAACTTCGTTCCAACACCCTTAAAGTCACTTGGAATATTTAAAAAATATATGCGTCGGCAACTTCAATCCAATGAAATAGAGAAATTTAAAATAGAGACCAATATTGTAAAAAACTATGAATATTATCCATAAAATTCGATTTCTTCATTTTACTTAACAAATATTAAAATAGGAATTATTTCCCTGTGAATAATTAATCAATTTGTAACTAGAATTATGCGCACAGAGCGAGAAAATATCTAATTCAAATATTTTTTAAGTGAAACGGAAATACTGAATTTTGAAGTTAGATTTTGAATTCCTCGATTTATGCGAAAATTATCGAAATTAAATATTTTTTCACTCTGTAAGCAGTTTTATATTTGAAGAAACATTAATGCTATAGAGCGAAAAAATATTTATCTATAATTTTCGTTGAATAAAATGGAGAATGGGATTTTGAGCTTAACACTTGTGTCCAGCGCCCTTAAGACTTAATTGGGACAATTGGATTAACTTTACCAGCTTTAAATTTGGCAGTCGGCACTTATGGCACTAGAGGAAAGAGAAGTACCTACGTATTCGATAGAAGTCACTTTCTCTATTAACGAGGGTGGTTAAACTCGCTTGCTTAATAAGTGAATGAATAAAAACCCGTACGGTTCACTCGCTGAGAGTGTTTCGCACCTTGCGAGGCGTTAGGCGAATGTGCACGCAAGGATACCATTGATGGTTGTCTGGATGGACCTCTGACACTAGCACGTGAACCGCGTCTCTCTTGTCCATGAAGAAGCTTATTATCCTTCAATAAGGACACGTTCATCAAACGAGCATTCGGTGTGTTGAAAATCGTGCGATTCTCGCGCCAGCGTGCTCTGGAATCAAACGAAATTTGTTAGACACAAGTATTAATTAGATTTCCAAATGGATAGAGATGTATGAATATTACTTAATACTTACTTGCTAAAAAGTCTAAGAACGACGCAAATAATGATGAACATTAAAGCCATTCCAACAAGAACTCCTATCATCGCTGGATCGACTGTTCGCAAATTTGGCGGTTCCTTCACCTCGGCTATAAACATAAAAAAAAAATTTAATAATCAAAATCCTGATTTATTATTCATGGTGGTCACAGGATTCAATTTTGTCATTTCTCTGACATTTTTCTAACTTTTCCCTGACTTTCAGAAAAATTGCCCTGATAGAAAAGTATAATTTAAAATGCGAAAAAATTTTCAGTAATAATATTGAAATTTTTGAAAAATTTCGTATATGACGAGGAATTTTAAAATCTTTTAAAATGCGTCAAATGTCATAATTATTGTAAACTTATTGAAATCCCTTAAAATTCGCACAAATCTTTTGTTTAAAATCCCATAAAATGTCATAAATTCTTGAAAACGTCTTGAAATTCTTTAAAATTCTACAAAATCTTTTATAAATCATAAAAATCTTGTAAATTTTTAAAAATTTTATTCAAAACCCTTTAAATCACTTTAAAAAAATTTTAACTCCTTAAAATTCTTACAAGCCTGTTAAAATTCTTTATAGTTCCATGAAACAATTTTAAATCCCTTAAAATGCCACAAAATCTTTCAAAAATAATAAAAATCTCGTGAAATCCTTTAAAATCCTATAAGGAACATTAAAATCCCTTAAATTACTTTTCAAAAAATAAAAATTTCTTCAAATTTTAACAAGCTTTTTAAAATTACCCGCAATCCGCTACAATTTGTTCCTATATTTGGACAATCAAATACGAGTCATTTTCTGAAAGGCAAATTTCCTCTTTACGTGGGAGTGCTGATCGTTATTGTAATTCTAGTTTGAAATTTTATTATTGAGAATTTAAGAATACTATTATAGTTTTTGAATGACACAATGTCATTCTTCATTTATTCAGGCATTCAAAAACTAGTATTAGTAAGAAAAATACTAAAAATACTACTACTTGTAAGAAAAATTATTTTTACCAATACATGCTGTAGAGCCATCGTCTTGCAACACGGGAATCTTCTCGAAGATGCAAATGCAACGACCATCTCGACATTCCGTTTGTGACACCTTCGTTTCGCATTGTTCGTTGAAGTCGCATGACTCGTTCACGTTGGCAGCTATAAATATTAAAAAAAAACTAAATTAATTAAGGAATAACTATAATAATTACTTTTAATACATCTTTACTAATCGATGGTTATCAATCTACGTTCGTTTAATAACTAATTATTTTTCTTTAAGGGTGAAAGGTTCTTAGAATAATAGAAGTAAACTCTATGTACAGAGCAACGAAGATAAATCGCAGTCTTCGAAATCGTTATTGAAAATCATAAACAATGAGGTAAAGAAGATAAATCGTTAAGCTTAATGACTATGAAGACAAATAGTTCAGTTTCTTCTTTATTCTTTCGAAAGCATATTGTGATAAATGAGGACAAATTATGGAATTAATCATAAAATTTCTTATTTCCATAGAACAAAATCTTTTTGAAATTGAAAATCTACATCTATTTTCTCTTCCTTTTCTGGTCTAAAGTTCAATCTAGTGAAGGAAGAGCTAAATCGCTTTTATGTAATTCGATTTCCTTAAGCCTTGTTTATCCTGAGCAAGCTAGTCGTCCGCTTTAATGAAGTACTTCATCGTGTCATCCGATAGTTCCACAGATTACTGCGATGGCAAACTTCATAAATTTAAGCTGATAAAAATAACAAAAGGGTTTTATAACAATGATTTATGAACGGATCGAGTGTGTGTAAAAACGATTATTGATCGAAAGTATGAAATAAAGCTTTATCTATTCAAATTGGAAACATTGGGATATTATCTAACTTCTTGAGTAGCTATCGGGGGTTGATTCATGCTAATGAGAATTCGGCTAACTTCTTTGGATCGTTTGGTTAACTAACCGAATTCGGAAGCTTATGTGGATCTTAAACTATACAACTATAGTATGCCGGTTCTATAAGGGAAAGAGACATAAATTCCATTATTCCATTCCTAATTATCTTTAAGAATCATCTACTTGAGATAAACAGATAATGAGAAGAAGTAAACTGAAGGTTTGAGAAGTGGAACTCGAGATTATTTTAATTTAACGAGTTGGAAGCTTTGTTCGCTCTCCTTTTAGTTCTACAATACTGAACTTCAACAGATGTCTCCTGAATAAGATATCGTAAAGGCAAAAAGCTTCGTCAACTCCTTCTCTTACAGAAAGTGCCTCACTTCAACTCCCATAATCAGATATTCTGATCTTATTCACAACAAAGCACTTTCCATTGTTTAAGTATAACCAAGGCTACAACACCCAGATCGCAAGTGATTAACCCATTGACTGACGAGCATTGTTTGTAGACGGAAGGATATCACTTTCAATTATCACTTGATGTCTGCGTACGACATCGAAGAGGGAAATAAGCCCCATTTCTCGAGTATCGAAGATATTTATGGTGTGCCAAAGAAAATTATATAATTATATCAGAACATCAGAAATTACAGAGAAAAAGGAAGCTACATATGATTGGCTAAAAAACAATTGATAATGTGTCGAATACTAATTTTTCTATGAACAAAAATCTCAAAAATATTAATTGCAATGGTTACAATTACAGGGTGGCCACAAGATTCAATTTTTCAATTTCTTTGACATTTCCCTGATTTTTCCCTGACTTTCAGACAAATTTCCCTGACAGAAAATTATTAAAAATGTGAATCAATTTTTATTTTCCCTGACAAATTTTTTTTCTCTGATGTTTCCATGACTTATATGATTTCCCGGACATGTGGTCACCCTCAATTAATTTATAACTAAAAAAACTACAGATAAAATGTATTAATAAATAAAATAGTAATAAATAAACAGATGAAATAATATTAATGAAAAAGTGTTAATCTTTAGTCTAGAATAACAACTGTCTTCTTTAATCATGAAATCAGTTTATTACTTTGTATAGATTCAATCGGTTTAGGAATGTACAATTATAATTTAACTTTTTACATCTAGGAGGCATTCACCGACAATAATCCTCTAAAAAAAAAAAAAAAAAAAAACTCACGATTTCCGCATTTATCAATGTGATTCGTTGCCTGGAATTCGTCCCTGCAGAAACATTTCTTATGTTCACTGTTACAATATGATCCTCGAAATCCGCAATCGTAGTTATCCTTACACACGTCTCCAATTTTTTTCACCCTTCTGGGTGGTAAGTCTAAAAGCAATTTTTTATTATGATCTATCTTTAAAATATCTAAATAAGAATGAGAAAAATTGAAGAAATTTGTGAAGAAGTGGAATAGATAATTAATTAATTTTAATTATGATAAAAAATAGCAAGATTTCCCTTTTTTGCTCGTTTTATATTTACACTGGCATTTGAAAGCAGAAAAACTCTTGAAAATTGAAGGAGATTTTAAAAATCATGCACAAGTGAAATGACACGAGAATTAATTGACTTGTTAGAATTTATTCATTTTTTTCTGTTTCCTTTTGTAAAAGTATTCCAGAGAAAGTGAAGATTTTAATAAGACAAAACTTTACCGACGCATTCTATTGTACCATCATCCTTGATCTTCGGGGCCTTATCATTGATACAACCGCACAAACCATTTCGACATTCAGTTTGTGAAACTCTTATTGCACACTGTTCGTTGAAGTAGCAGCGATCATCAATATTCATGGCTGTAAATTTTACACGATCATAATCTTCATCAATTATTCATATTATTGTAAACTTATTTTCAATAAATAAGCTATTATCAATCATTAGGCAGATATTCCAAACATTTTTCTTCTTTCAAACTAACTTCTTCTTTCTTTAAAATCGTAAACGAAGATATATCTTCTGGTCGGCATTCTCTTCTTCATTGGTAACACTTCAGTTTCGTTACACTAATTCACACTAGGAAGAATTTAAATATTTCTTCATGGACGATTATTTCAATGTTTTAAAAACCTAATAACATTTTTCTTATCGCGATTAAGTCTTTCTTGAGTCAGTCAACTTATTTAAATTCTAAACTTATGGAGTTACTTCGATTTTCTTAGAGATAAGGTGAAATAATGATTGGCTTCATAACACCTCCAGACTTGTTGCACAGTATTGATCTAATTTCTTAGTACTCTAATTAGTTGTAACACTTCAGTAGTTATTTTGAGATTATTGTATTTTTTATATTGTCTTGCAAAGGGACTCACTATAAAAGGGAATTTATTTTTAATATAATTGTTATATTAAACAAAAAAGGACAATTAAATATTGCTGTGTTTGAAATTCTTTCCCATTTTAATTGTTAATTAAAGCAATTAAAATCCTGAGAATAATTGCTTACAATTTCATGAATTATACTGTAAATTAAAATAAAGTATATAGATCTTCTTAAAAAGTTGAGGACAGTGATTGAATAGTTTTTGGCATGTGGCCATATTTCAAAGTCGACGATGGTGAGGGGATTAGAGGGAATTAAATTACGACCTTGTCATTTAGAGAAAGTTTTAAATTTGAATTTAAAATATAAATTTAAAATCTAAATTTAAAAATATAAATTTTCAAAGTATGAAAATGGAGTCTAAATTAAGAACTTTTCGATTTAAAATGTTTAATTCTTATTAGAAAAATAATTTCTTTGAATCTACATTTTCTAAACAATCGAATCAAAGAATTATAAATGTAATATTATTTCAAGGAGACTTACGAGTTCCACATTTGTCGATATGATTTGTAGCTCCAAACTCTTCTCGGCAGTAGCATTTTTTCTTATCAGAATGGCACATGGATCCACCAAATCCGCAATCCTTGTCTTCCTTGCAGTCATCTCCAAATTTCTGCTTACCAAGTTCCGCCAGTTCTAAAAAGAATGATTTATTTAAATAATTGTTACAAAGATGACATAAACATTATAATTAAATAAATACATGCAGATCAAATTCTTATCTTAATCTGGTATCAGTGTTTTTTTCTTTATAAAAATATCTCTTTAAAAAAAATCTTAAAAAAATGAACATATAGCGTGCTGCTTTCTTATTCTGAAAGAAATTCTGCGCTTGATTGCAGCATTGAGGTCGAAACAGTTTCCACTTGAAACACAATGCTTGAAATTGAGGGTATGTAACACCGCTAAAGAAAAACGGGTTATAAATACGTTTTCATTGATTTTATCTCGTAAATATTTTGTTCTATAAAAGAAGTATTAATCAATTGAAAGTTAATATTAATATGGAATATATTTAATATACCCTGCTAAAATAATAAAATTAATTCCTTAATTCCGTTTTAATTAACCCAGTTAATTAACCTAGATTTAAAACATTATAAGTAGATTTTACTTAATTCAATAAATTATAAACTCAAACCTTTTATAATACGACTAATGAATTCCAGATTTATTTTCAATTCTAGGATAAAGTTAACAATATCTTTTATTATGCATGCAGTGAAAAGAGTCGGATATTTGTGGCCATAAAAGCGCCTTATAATATATATGCAGAAGCATTTCACACTCATTTTGAGCTGCCAAAATATTTATGACTATTTGCATCAATGAGGATTTCAATTTCAGCTGGAATCAAATTTCACGTGATGGCATTGCTCTTTTAATTAATTTTTAAAAGCAATTAAAATTTTATTTCAAGTTACAAATTCATTTATTCAGCAAGAATTTTGATTATTTTAATATCCACTGTAAAAATATTGTAATAAAATAGGTTTTCAATCCGACTATGATTCATTCACAATTCCGGTTTGATACGGATTTTCGACCAACCGATATGGAAGTATCCATGATTTATTTTACCAAATCTCCTATATGCCAGATATGTTTCATACATTCTTGATAACATTGTTTCAGTCCAATTTATAGCCATTTTCATCATTTTCATCCCTTATTAGAGGTATAGTCATGAAAAAGTTCAACTTCACTATATTGACATTCAACATTGATAAACGAAAAAGAAAGAAAGGTAAAAATTTGAAATGTAGTGAAAATTTCTGACGAAGGGTCAAAGTGAAAGTGAGCATTTTGATCTTGTTTACATGAGCCTTCAAGTTTCAATTCGAGGGTGGCCTACTTCTACAGGCCCCTTTGGCTTCGAACAACAGACTACAAAACCACCCTTGACTCTTTCACAGAAAGTCACTAGTAGAGGGTGTTCTCATTTTGGTAAAGCGAATCTCGACCTCGAAACAATTAACCGGTTCTGCTCGTTTCAAACTTCCAGCTTCTGTTTCTGTGGTGGCTCCTTACCTCATTAGTGCATAGCGAATAAAGTAATTTGGCTTTTCTTTTTGTTCATTTTTTATTTTAGGCCTCCATTTTACAGAGAATGCAGAGCTAAAGTTTTACATCTTAATGTTGCATTTTTTTTTCTTCAGAAAACAGAAAGGAAGTAAAAGAGAAAGAGAAGTTTTTCAGGAAAGACAATTTTACGCTAAGAGTGAACTGAGGATGCTAAAGAGCAAACCATTTATCATTTTTTTGCGCAAAGAAAATTTGAAAGTATGATTCAACAATTCAAATAAGAATCGGCGCCCGAATAGTTTCAGAAAAATATGAAAGTTTTGTTTACATCACTGATCCATATATGTGGATACGATTTTAAACTGCTTCACTTTTCAAACAGATGGTGCAATCACTATATGTTTAGGCAAATGACATTTAGATATATATTTGATAGGAATATATACGATGCATGTGTTCTATTTTTGATTTTTATTAAAAATGCATCTTTTGCTGTTTTACTTGTCAGACTTGAACAAATATTTATCGAAAATCAACCAAACATCAAAGATCTTTTGAACGTCACTGATTTCACAAGAAAAGGTTCGAGAGCTTTTTTACTGAGCTTATAAGATTCGAGATGCTTGAAGTACTCGAGTTTGTGGTTTAAAGTTAAAATCAAAGTTGGAAGGCCGCTATTGTTGGCTAGATAGAAACGACCTGCGTTCATTGATTAAGAGGGAAACTTGCAAGTCCTTCCACTTTCTGTGGATTGTAAGCCGGAAGGATGCATTGCGGAAATACGATGCGGACTTTAGAAGTTCTTGTTTAAACTTTGAATACATAAATATTGAAATGCAAAACAGAAAAGGATCATTATAATGAAAGAAACCTATATGTATATATATATATATATATATATATATATATATATATATATATACAATATAATATATGTATAACATATTGCTCTCCAATATTTTTCCCGCGGCGATTTTGAAAGAAGATGGAGAACATGTTTCAATAATGGCGTACGTGATTGAAAAGTGAGGGTGCGTTCGATTCAAGATTTGAAACGGAAATATCGCGCGAACCCGGACACGGAAAAGCTTTTCTTGGGGTGGACGCGAAGGTAAGCTGCGGCAAGAGCGTGGGACATATCGCAGGTGAGTGCATTGGCAGCTTGCCATTCTAGAATGACCCACTTTTAACGCGTGGATTGACCTGAACGACGCCGACGCCATATTATACTTGCTCGAGCGTCAACACGCGGTATGTTAAGATCAACCAGAGAACGGGGACAGATTTTCAATGAATTCAGCAATTATGTGCATAATTTTTGTTAATCCGAATCCTTCATTTTCATTTTAAAGATGATATGTATACCTGCAATGCTGCAATTTGCAGGCTAAAATACTGAAGATTCAGCGTGAATTATAACGACAATCATTTAAAAAATAAAGAAAAATGTTATTTTGGCTCTAGGAACTCAATCTTTGATTTTTCCTGGAATATAGTTAAGTATCGATTGAACATTTGTTTGCTCTGCAGCTGCATAAATTATAGACGATACGAGTTTTCGCGCAACACTAACTTTTAATGAACCCCTGAACGCGTCAGTGAACTGACGTTCTGCATCCAGACTATTGTTCCACGACAATTGTTACGGTACTCGACATCTGAAAGGGAAGCTTGGAATAAAATTATATACGATTTGAATTTTACGCTTCGCATTCGAGTGCATTCGAATTTGTTTGCTTGTAACTTTAAACTAGCTAACTTTAGTTAGTCACGAAAGACTCCACTTTAATTATTTTTCATACAACTGGAGCTTTTTCAGAAGAAAATTTTACCATTTACTTCATAATTTATTAGGAGAGTTTAAAGTAGTTTATATTCCATCACTGGAGAACATTCCATTTTTGTATTAGATGGAAAAAATGCATTTGTCACATGAATGTGTGATCAACTTTTATTATTAATGTGGAATTTTGGAAAATAATACCCATATCTTAACAACTAATTGGCGAAATTTCGCGAAATAATTAAGAGTTATGTTACTGCGCGTGACTTTGCGTAATTCCCCGAGATAGGTCAGGAGGTTTTTTATAATGTTGGGCATGTAATGCAACTTTGTATAATATACTCGCATACAGTTACACTGCCTTAAATCGATATCTGACGCATAATTTACATTTCTCTAGTTAGAATGCAGCTGACATTGTTTTCATTTGAGATTGTACTGAGAAAGCATTTCATTACGATTAGAAAAGGTTACTTGCAATAAATTTTCATTAATTAATTAGCAATACATGCTACACAGTTTGATATGAATAGATTCTAAGTAAATCAATAAAATGATAGTACATAAATATTTTACATAATAATCGAGAGTCTATATTTTAATATACTTAAGCAGTAGTGCTGAATATCCAAACGCACTTTCAGGTTGTTTTCGTGGCAAAGATAAATGTTTATTAAGTAAACATGTCCCTCCCTTAGTTGGTTTTCCACTTAACTCTGCGTTAGTACTCACGGCACTTCCGCTTTCCCTAATCGAACGAATTCATCGAGTAATGGTATCCCATCTCATCCCTTATCAAACCCAGTACTATTTGATCGTATCTCAAATAAACGAGAAGCCCCATTCCTGATATAAGGGGCGTTATACACGTTATACAGACATGGTGGTGGAATTTTCCATTTCGACGGAATGCCTCCGGAAACTATTCACGGCGTGCCACGATGAGTACGTGAGGGAAGGTTGGTGATTCCTGATATAACCCACAAATGTTACGTCTAAATTGGATTGCAAAATCTAGAATTTTTATTCTTTTTCTGTGTAACAGTTACAAATATATTTCTTTTAATGGAAAAAGCATGATAAGCAAAGTATAAAACTGAAACATGTTACATCGGCATTTGCATGTTGCTTGAGATATTGGTGCATAACCATGGCATTAGATGCATAGCACGCGACATCAGCTGCGATAGATTCCCGGGAGGCCTTTTGCAATCCTTGTGGTAAATTTTTCCTCTCGACTCGCCCATTATATCAATTTACTCGCTTGCTGAGGGCTACCCTCGTAAATATGAGTGCACGTCTCTTTGGGAATATTATTCAGTCTCCGAAAATTAGGGGATGCCGAAAGTGGCTTTCTATTTCGTCCACACTTATAATTTGAGTGAATTTTCAACATAATTGTGTAAAAGTTACCCAACGAATTATATTTTGGATATCAAATTGTAAAGCCCTTCGGAGTAATAAAGTAACATAGTAATAAAGTAACATAAAGTATATAATAGTTCTTTTTACTATGTATATGAAACGGAAATGTTTTCCAAGAACTAAAACTTTATAATTGTTTATGTTTTACGAGAAATGTCTTGTAAGTTATTGCATGCGCGTTAAAGTGCCACTTTTACTGGAGCCCTTACATGACATTACAGTCAGTAATGCGATCTTACAAATTGATAAGAGGGCACAAGTCCAGTGGAGGGAAGAAATCTATTGATAAGGATATATCGTCAGGGGAATCATTAACGGTCACTTTATGATCCTAAATCACAGTAAGTGATTGAGCGATAACAGATACTTGAAGTTTTCATTTAATTATATGATTACCAATAAAATCCCCCTCAATTTGCACCAAATTCATGAAAAGATTTTTTAATGGCGTACGTGCATTGTTCGTTTAACAGCATTGTCTCGCTGTTATTACTTTCTCTACTGAAAAGGTGGAAAGTATCTTCTCACCATCCAGAATCTTACGCAAGATAAAGAATGAATAAATTATATGCGAAAGTAATGAATTCTGTTTGCTTTTGTAGTTTGAAACTTTGTTAAATGCTTCATTTCCAATTATTTGTTCTACAGTTTCATTTAATTATATTCAATGCTTTAAATTTCTTTCAATATTTTAAATTTCCTCTTGAAATCCGCATAAGAAATGTATTATGAGAAGAGCGACAGAAAAGTTTCCGAGCAAAAATTAACTCTACTAAGGACTTGACTTGTTCAAGAGTTAAAGCTTTTCTTGCGGTATACCGGAAGAAAAGCTTTAGGTTCTATAGGACCTTAGAATCGATTTCACTGTCGTTAAAGCAAATCTCGTGTGTACTGTTTCCTCTTTCATTAGAATGCAGTTTACAGTGTTCAGCTGTTTACTCGGCGCAGAGATCATGTATTCAATCTATGAAACAAGAAACGTTTGGAATATTTATTATATATTCAATAAAAATCATTTATTCTAACTTCCGTAATTGCAGTAAAGCTATAAGTAATGTTTGCTCTACTTTATTTATACAAATATACATAAACATAAAAATATACATAACATAAAATCTTTTCTGCAAATTTTTGCCGAAGAAAGAGAACCTGACTGTAAATAAGAGGATTTGATTCAAATGGGATTATATTCGCATGTTAGAAATATTTCATGTATTCAGAGAGCTAGAGTAACAAATGGTCTTTGTAGTAACGTTACTGGGATTAGAACTGACATGGAATGGATACCAAGGAATCCAGGTGGCCGGTTGGTTGTAAAAAAGAAAAAAAAGTTGAAATTTTAGAAGGGACAACTCGAGTTTTTCCTACTTCGAAGCGATATAATTTGTCAGAAGTCAATTGTAAATAAGTATTACTATCATAGGCTTTGAATTTAAATAGTTTCCAAATTTTTACAGATTTTTTTGTATATCAGAAACAAAGAGAGCTGGAATTTTAAAATCAGCACAAAATTCTAGTGTCCACTCTCTACAATCTCTACATATAGTTCGACAAACGGTGAAATGAATCCGTCAATAGGATTTTCTCGCTGAACCAGAAACTTCTGCTTGTTAGAGATAATTACATTTCTCTGAAGGTTAAAGATATTTCAGAGCCATTAATCTATATATTTAGCAGGCTTTAAAATCTTTAGTTTTGCGTTGGAATCTGCAAGATTGATTAGGATTAGCCAATTACATCTTCTCGAGGGTGTAAGGGTAGTCGCCTGAATCTAATCCGCTTATAGAATTGATAGGCTTTCGAGCTGTGATTAGATACCCGAAGCTAATTGCATCTTCATAAACGTCACATACATACATTGCAAGCTCAATAAAATTGATTCATCTTCTTTTTATGATTTCTCTTTACTTTTTCTTTCAGATAAACATTATTGTAGTAAATCAGCTTTATTTATGGTCACATATTGTATTACATACATTTTTACTCCTTTATTTTTCTTCGTCTTATGCTGTATCTTTCACTGCGCAATAAACACTTCAATCGTCTATCGAAAAGCGAGAAGATTGCTTTCATGAATTCAGTAACTATTTCTATTGGAAAGAAAATTGCTCCACCCTTGTGCAGAATTTCCCTCGAGAGAGTCCGTAAATTCTTATTCATATTCACAAAGCCATCCGCGAGTAACATGCATCAAGTTTCT
Source organism: Synergus gifuensis (assembly GCA_904066015.1). Taxonomy (NCBI): domain Eukaryota; kingdom Metazoa; phylum Arthropoda; class Insecta; order Hymenoptera; family Cynipidae; genus Synergus; species Synergus gifuensis. The sequence continues at coordinate 6,315,360 of CAJFCO010000046.1, forward strand.
GCGAAATCCACCGATACGAGGCCAACTGATATGTGGCTTCTTAAAATATTCACACGCTTCTTTACTCACGTACACAATATTTTCTCTATGTATCCCCCCATTCACGATTTCTATTCCCAGATTCAAGTCTAATTTTCATCCATACCTAAGAAACAATCGAAATAATCTTTGAAAAAGAAGTCGGTCGGAAAGATAGAAAAAGAAATCGGTAGGAAAAATAGAAAAAGAAATATTTTTTGGAAAGTTTTAACAATTATTCAACTGGTGCGAGTGTCACGCATCCTGTCTCTAGAGTTCTGTTTATAACTTAATATTAATATGCTCTACATATAGCTGTCTGTTGAACAGATGGCTATACATATTTGCGAAGCTTATACTCAGCAACCTAATCGGTGCTTTTGCGTAGTCAGCTGGCTTTCTCACGCATACAGGTACCTACATATACCAATGCTGTATGTATGTATATATATATATCAATAAATCCACGAACATTCATGCAACGTACACCTGACCATAAAGAAGATGAATTATTCACGCGAGCTTTAATCGCTATTTCCACCCCAATGGAGCTTTGTCCTGAAAGTTATAAAACGACTAATTAAATCTCTATCGATTTCTTTTTATTTGATAAGCCTCATGATTATCATGAGTTCCAAAACGGAACTTACTTTTCCCTTGGAATTTTCGATCGGAATATCCTCTCAATTGAGTAAATTTATGTATGGAAAATCCGTCCAAAAATTGCCCCATTTAGCCCTATTTCAAATGATTTCAACAAATTTCAATGGATTTCAAGAGATCTAAAAAATTTTGTTTTCAAATTACTTCAAAATCTTGTAACTTTTTCGAGTTTTTTGAATTCTCGGAAACTTTTTGAAAATTTATCAAGTCTTTTTTATTCATTTAAAATGCTTTGCAATTTTTTAATATATCATTGAAAATCCCTTACAATATTTATAAATATTTTTAATATACGTCGACGCGCCTTGTGGGGTCCTTTCTAGTTTTTTTGATTTTAGGACAGCATTAAAACTAGGAAAAACTAGCCAGGTTCCCATCAAGACCCCATCGAAATTTCTGCGCGGGAAAGAGAAATATTTTAGATTAAAGAGAGTTTATAAAACACGTGTAAAGAGTCCCCTCGATTGAAAAATGTTATCTCGTAAAAGATAAACTTTCTAAAAGCACCTCACTGAAAAAAAATGTATATTCAGAAGAGGCAGGGTGTAAATTCTATCAAAGGCGATTATAGAATGGTAATGGAGCATGTTTTGCGAAGATGAGACTCTTAAATTCTCGGCAAAGTCGTTAACGACTTTGCCCAATTTTTATTTACTTTTGTGGTGAAAAATGCAAATGCCTCGGCTTTTAAAAAGGGTTTTAAGTAAGCGAAGCTGTGTAAAGGATCAAGGTCAGCTTATCTTGGACGAGATAGGAGAGGAGCTTTTTATCTAGGAGTAAAGACTCGAGACGCATCGTACTTTTATAATGTTATATATGCAAGAGAGGAAAGATAGGTGGATGAAAGGTGTGTGAGTATGGGGGTGGAGGTCGGAAGGGTGCCAGGCACAGAGACGTTCAATATCTACAGAGACGACTATCGAGCAGCATTTCCACAAAAAAACTTCGACTGGCTACTCAGTTATTTGTCTTTGTTCTGCCACACCTTTTTACGCTAACGTTTCAAGATAAAAGCCCCAACGTCACGACATTTCAAGGAAAGTGAGAAAAGAAACGTTTTTATTTCGATAATTATGCTCCTATGTTCTTTCAAGAGTTATTTTTGATATTGTGTATTCAACTAATTTCTGCTTTTTATGAAAAGAGAAGAATCTATTCTTTGAAGTTCTTATTATACCTCTTTTTTAAATTTCAGTAAAAAAAGAAAGTTTGTATTTGTATCTAAAATGACTCAAATAAAATGGAGTAAAATTGGAAAATTTTGTCCCTGAATTATTGATAAAATGAAAAAGTTCATGACATTTAAATAATTTTAGAGGTAGATATATTCTTAGTTACAGAGTGACGAACTCGAAAATACCTGCAGTGCAGACTGCAGTGAATTTCAGTTCATTATTTTTGTTTCGCTCTCTCATTGATGCGTTTTAATTATTTTTTGCAAGAGCCAAGAATACAAGGTGTTCAAATAACTGTTTTATTACGATAATTTTGCCTCTGGAGTATTCGCTTGTAATGCTTTTATTTCTACAAATGATGCAATTTAGAAAAGTGTTTCAATAAAGCTTCTTCACCAGAATAAAATGAAATTAAATTTATTTTTAGATGTATTACTTTTATTTATAATGAACAAACAATTCTTCTGCAAGTATTTATTTTTTGAAGATAGCCGTTTACTGCTAGTTATAAAAGCTTGACGGTTCAGAGTTAATTTAGGTGATATTTTCTTGATGGAAGTCGTAAACATTTTATTTCCTTAGTGCATCCTTATCCCTTTATAAACTCAAAATATAAAAAACTCCTCAATAAACGCTTTACACTGGATTTTGCTCAGACCTGGTTTGAATATTAATTTTTATGAGCTGCACCCACTGCAGAAAAACATGGATATTTTCCAACTTTATGCTTCTGTCGTAACACAAATCCAGTCTAAAAATTGCCGACAATATCAAATTCCCGACCCTAAATTTTCATATGCGCTAAATATTTACGATTGTGTATCGAATTTTAATTATTATTATTAGTACTATTATTTGAAACGGGCTGTATAATTAATTAATCATAAAACAATATCGCGGTTAATTACTGCCATATTTATCTCGTTTACAAACCAGAACATTATGATTTCATTAGCTTGTATATTGACTTACGTCATTCTACTTTAGATAACATGTGCATTATCCTAATAGATGCTTCAGAATTTAATGATGAGTGGACTTTTCCAATATTAGGAAACTATTATTATATTAATTTTATGCAATATTTTTCTAAAAAAACAGTTACTTTAAGTAAGCTTGCTGAGCACAGCATAAATAAGTTCTTTTCAAATAAATTAAATTAATAAAATTTTGATGCTCTCCTGTTTTTTTTTTCAAAAGTAAAATTGTTTAATTAAAATCTCATTGATTATTCAAATATTCAGTGTATTTAGGTGAGGAATAAATCGAATATTCGGAATTCACACCTTGCAATTTCATTTAAATATGTATGTGTGGTCGCAATACGATACGAATTTTTCCCAGCCCTAATAAATAATAATTTCATATCCGCAATATTCCCTTCTGATATTGAAAACTGAAAAGTTAATTATTTTTAACAGATTCAAGAACTAATTTCATATTTTTCGATGTGGAGAAAATAAGTTGAAAGATCAGAAAAGAAAAATATTATACTTTTTAGAAAGATTGTTGCAATAAACATATAAATGTCTTTTGTTTAGATGAATATATAGAACTGACTTGAATATTAAAAATTATTGGGCAATGTCGAAGTGCTGATATGGAAAAAAATGTGCATTCTTTTCTGGAAACAATGCGACGGACTCTATTCTACATACACAGGGTAAAAATTCACGATTTTATTTCAGAATGGGACCGCCTTAGGGTGTGTCCTAATTACACTGAACAGCTTGATAAAAGAGTGGATACACCTCGTGTAATTCTTGGAAAGCGACGTTGGTCGTAATTAAGAGGGGTGATCTCTTTTTGCATTATACTTCTAAGAAAAAGTGGCTTTTCTCCTTCTCCAAATGAAAGATTTTTTTAATTGACACATCGTCGATTAATCACCAAAGAGTGGATACACCTCGTGTAATTCTTGGAAAGCAATTATACTTCTAAAAAAAAGTGGCTTTTCTTTTTCTCCAAATGAAAGACTCTTTTAATTGACACATCGTCAATTAATCAGCAAACATACCTCATAAATTAATTGCTCAAACACGAATACAAAATGAAAATAACTAAGAAAAAGTAACGGAAGAATTGTAGGCATTTTTTATGAAGATTTCAAATTATTTTCTATTTAATTTTCAATTCTATTTCCTGCTTAAAAGTAGGTTTATAAGCGTGAACTAAAATAGTCCTTATAAAAGGTTTCATTACTCTAATTAGAGTGATAAGATCGAGATAGCATCAGTTTCTGGCTTTTCGTCATAAGTCTCCTTGGCGAACTGTTTCCGAGTGGAGAACGTAAACCAACAAGTTTTTCCTCTCTCAGGATTAATAAAGAAGTTAAACAAGCACATAAAGTGTAAAGTAATATATTTTTTTCTGAAAGACTAACAGAAAATTTCTTCTCTTAAAATTGGCTTTTTTAATCTTCATAACTTACTTCCTTATCGTTTCTGAAATTCTTTGTGTTATAGAAAAAAGTGATTAATTGAAAAGATAGAAAATTTATAAAGCTCATATTAGAAAGACCTTTTTACAAATGAACTTTCCCATAATTGTGCAATGACCTCATATACTCATCAATTTTATATACTTATTTTTAAACTTAAATTATATTTAAAGATATATAGCCTTTTCAAATTACGTAAAGTAAGAAAAATTATATTTTCAAAAATACTTTTTGGAAAAATGGAATAAGATAACCATTGTTCATAAATGTGCATAATTTATGTTTTGAAATGTTAATAATCTCTACGCGGTAATGTGATTTCATTAGTAACTTTATTTGTTTCAATATGAAACAGAGAAAGTGAAACTTTGGAATTTGAATAATTAAATAGAGAGCTGTTGGTTGAATTTCAAATCCTATACAGTTCAATTCTCAGAAGAGCAGTTTTCATTTCATTTCCATGTACGATTATTTTTTTCATATGTGTTTCGACTTTGCTGAGGAAAATAGCGTACCTTTATTCTATGAACCTAATCGATACAATATCTACATGCAAAAATATATAATTTATACATCAACTATTCCATCTACAATCTAATATTTGCAATTATTATTTACTAGCCTTCAACTTTTCACGTTTTAGTCAAAAATGATTAACAATTAGTAGAATTTTTCACTAAAGTTAATTAGAGACCGACTTGTCACTAATTCAAGTTTAGAGAGTAAATACATATAGTTACATTTACAAGATACTTGTTCATTCTAGAACACTCATCAGAGAAAGAAAAAAGAATAAAAATACAGTCTACGATTTGAATGTAATAAGTAGATATTCCGAGTTTATTCAGACATTAAAAGAACATAATGTAAATTTTTGTCAGTTTATATTACAATATTTAACATTATTTTACGTTAGATAGGATATTTTGTAAATACTGCGTGTTTTTTTCCTCTCTTATGCTTTTTCATCTTTATTAAGTACACGGAAAGTTCTATATAAAAGTTTTTTTTCCTTATGATTATAATTCTAAAAATTGAAAGCAGATGCATCGGTATATAAAAGAACAAGAAATATTCAAGAGGCATTAATTTAAAATTGAAAAGGAAAATGCATCTTTCAATATTTGCTTTTTTAACTCTTCTGTGTGTGGCTCTTCTTACGGGGGTAGTTTCTCAAGATACCACCATACCATGGGTAACAGGATCTATACCATGTGGTACAAAGTCAGCAAAATGTAATAATAAATCACCAACAAAAAAGTGCTGCCAAGGCTTGAAATGTAGTAAGTTTTTTTTGTAATTATAATATTTTTGTATTATAATATTTGTTTTAGAAAATTCTTATTCAATAGACATTCAAGTTTATAGAAAGAAGATATATTGAAGCAAGTTCTCATGAGAACAAATTTACGAATTATTATTTCTAATTACAGAGAAGAAGAGGTGCACATAAAATGGAAGACAACCTCGAAAAAATTTCTGGATATTCTAACCATCAGAAAGTCTGACGAAGTATTTTCATGATTAGATAAAATGAGTCCAGAATATTTATAAGAACGAATAAAATATATTTTTAAAAATGCATAGATCCAATGATTCTAATTAATAATTTATAGAGAATTTTAAGTGCAAAAGAGGATCACTGCTCGCTTTACCTGAGTAAATATATATTTTAATGAACTTGTCTGACTTAGCAGTCCTCTTCAATTAACACGTTGGCTGTGAAACCAAAAGGCCAACGAGTTTTCCTTGCACTTAATAAAGGATATGACCTAAAATTAAGCTTCACAGAATTTCAACAAGCGAATTAGAGAAGATTACACATTGCCGGAATAATTTAATGTAATTTAAATTTATAAATTTTTTATAATCGTGCTCATTATGGATAAAGTATCTTTAAACAAAATATAAATAACAAAAGAAGTTTCAATAATAGTCTTTAGGAATATATAAAATAGAATGTAATTAAAGTCGATTGAAAGTCGTTATTTGAATCTCAAATCTAACGCAATTTATTTCCCGAATGGTTTTCCATTTTATTTCGATGCACGAATATTTTTTTCGTACGTGTTTCGGTTGTAGAGAGGAAAATATCATGTATTTGATTAAATGTATATCTATATATTAAACAATTGCTATTCTATATGTACTCCTTTAATATAATTATAATAAAGATCTTTAACATGCAGTTTTCCGTGGTCTACATTGTATCGTTTTCAAGATACAGTCGATGATAGAACACTCACTCGATATCGACTTTTTTCTATGACTCAGTTATTGCAATTTTTCTCATCTGGGTTTTTTTCATTGACATGGATAAAATCAGGACACTTTTATCCACTTGTAGAACTCTAAATACCTTAAATACTTGATAAGATCAGCGAAAACTTGACAAAGAAAATAAATAAAAAACGATGCCTATCTAGAACGTGACTCTAAGTAGGTATCTCGAGTTTAGTCAGAAGCAAAAAGGGACGCAATTTAATTTATAATTTTTATGACAAGTGTTTTTTAAATTTGATATAAACAAAACATATCGAGCCTTCTATTTCTTTAATCTTTGTTAACTTTATTATGTACACGGAAAATTGTTTCCTTCAAGATATAAGATATATTTCTTATCTTTGTGCTAAATGAAATGCAGTTTTTCGATAAAAGCGCCACGAATAACCAAGAGGCATCATTAAGACTGAGAAACACAATATGCGTCTCTCAATATTAACATTTTTGACTCTCCTGTGTGTCGCTCTTCTTACGGGAATAAGTGCACAAGGCGAAAGCACCAAACCCCCAGAAGGATCGGAATCTTCATGTGGTACAGTGAATGCAAGTTGTAAATCAAAGAAACAATGCTGCTCAGGCTTGAGATGCAGAAGTAAGTTTTTAATTTTATTAATTCATAAAACTAGAGAAATCCTATCCAATTTTTTCAAAACAAAAATAATTTTAATAATAATTTTAATTACAGAGAAAAAGTGCATGCCAAAATAATGAAGAAATAACTCTACTTTCTACGTCCATAAGAAAGAAAGAGTGAAGAAAGGATGTATCCAATAATAAATAATTATTATGAAGAATTACATAATTTTCTGGATTCAATGGATTTAAATTCGAAATCGGAACAAAATTTCTTTATGTCCCACTGTATATCCCAGATTTCTTAACTAAACTACAATACATTCCATTAAAGTTATGATACTGCGACCTATATGTATTTATATATAATTACTGGAACCCTATAGTTATTTCATACACGATTTTTCGATTCTTAGAGCGATAAAGCATTTGATAATGGTCCTGCCACCCGTCGATAGACCATTAAGACGTTAATAAAAATTATTCTAGTGTGTTATTGTGTTATTATATAAGCACCCTGCCTTTCCAACTGGGTCAAATGGGGTAGTTTCTCGTTATCGCTGTGACCATCATGCGTAAAAGATTAACATGATAACATTATTATTACTCAAAATAAGTCTACTCAATGAAAATCTAGAAAGCATAATCTTCGTAAAGAGTATAATTTTAAAGAATTTCGTGTTGAATGTGCGATGAAACAATCATTAGAATCTCATTATTATTTCAGATTTTATTCAAATTAGGGTGAATTGTAATAAGCTTGATAAATTTAAGAGATAGGACTCTAGATATATAAGATTATTATAAGCTTGATTTATTTAGTGATTGATTTTATTAGTGGTTTCATTTTGATTACCTGCATTGTATAAAACCGAGATAAAAGCTTATATCAATATATATTTTCTACCTGATGCTGCTGATCTAATATCCCAACAATTGCCGATGCAACATTTCTCTGAAATTAACTTGGCAAGGAGCCACTCTTGAGGTCAGGTAGTTTATACGAAATGTAAGTAATAATGTCTTCACGAGGAAGCTTATCGACAAGTCACTGGAAAGTGCTTCAAACACCATTTAATTCTACGTAATAATAATACAAGCATTAATACTAAGTTCGCTTTAAATTAAAATAAATAATTATATTCAAAATAGTTTGTAGAAGAAGATATTTGTTTAATTAAAACAACAATATGGAGCTTTACTCCCTGAATTCAGTGTGAAATTTGACCTAGAATATTTAGCGTGAGTCAATAAAGGTTCGAGCAAAAGCTGGAAAAGCATGAGCTTCCTCACTTGTAAATTCTGGTAACGTAAAAAACTTCGAGTTTAGGTGAACATAAAATTGCCACAGTTTCTATCCAGTTCAGTCTCTCAGAATGACATAAAAACTCAGAGTGAGAAAAGCAAATAAATAATATAAAATGAAGCCTTGCCATGCACGCGATTCTATTCAGTAGATATGGCTCTTTTAGTCAGACATTAAAAGACATTATTCCCACAATAAATAATTCTGGGAATGTAAATTGCTCTAGATTTAAGAATAAAAACCTTAAAAAGTAGGTCATGCATTTTAAGGAATTATTTAAATAGATTTGGTTAATACGTCTTTAATTACAAGGGATTTTTTTTCAAGTAGTCCTTGGCAACAATGGATCACTTCAGTCATAATTTACTCACTTGTAAATTTTTTAAGTCTTTAAAATTCAAAGAGAGCACAAAGAATTAAATTTTACATAGAAAATAATGTATTGCCTCTTTTTAAAGTTTTTTAAGAGATTTACACTCTACAGTTTATAAATCCGATTTCAATTAAAATTCAATTTAATTGTCTCTGATTTCCAATAAATGGTGAATCAAATATTATGTGCGAGAAATGGTAGAAATTTTACGTTGAAAGCGAATGCCTGAAGGCATGAATTTTTAGTTTGTGAAATTTGATCTCTACTGATTTCTAAAATGCCTTTTTCCTTTTTTCTTTTTCCTCCTTTCATTTTTATGTACTTTTATTTTTTCGGATCGTCCAAAAAGATAATTAAAAAAGCACTGGGAAAAAACAGGCGTTTTGAATCAAGTTTTTTATCCCTGCGGATCTCTCGATAGCAGCACTCCTTATACTTCGAATGTGAAGTTTGACCCGCTTTTTTCCGAGGTCGGAAACTTGAGTGACTCAAGCGTAAACTTTCGATGCTTTACATTCATCCACATTTCATGCCATGATACTCACGTGCGGACCTTGTATGCAAAGTAGACGGGTTTATGATAGAAAATATAAGGGAGGTAAACCCGACCAATAAGAATTCACTCTTCTAGGGAAATTATAAATAAAGCCCACGTTTCATTTGTCGAAGCATACAAAAATCTTACCAGCAAATTGAAACAACAACACACGTCAATATTTTGAGTTATCCACTTTTAGATTTTAAAGCTGTCATTCACCAAGTTATAATCGAATTTTAAACTGAGTTGGTAGTATTTATTCAAGGATAAATTTCAAACTTTTTATTATTTTAAAATAAAATATTTTTAAAAAATTTCAAATACTAATAATAATAAATTAATTCGAACAGAAATATAATTATTGTTACTTAAAATGCGTCAGAATTTCTGCCGGCAATTTTAATTCTTTTGGCAAGTGAAACTGTAAAACATCGATTACATGTCGGCTGGCAAGCTTACATAAAAGTAATATCGAAACAAAATGGGTCAAAATTTTTTAAAATAGAAAAAGCTTTTATTATAACGTTTTCCTGAATTAAAATTGGATCCTCTGTAACAAAAAGAAAGATAAATACATCTTTTATTATGAAATTAATATTTTGTTTCTTAAGAATTTTACTATTTGCCCATATTTGTTTTCAGAATTACTGTTATAAAAAAACCACAAATAACAAAGGATTTTAAAACTTGCTGTTCAGATTTTCGTAACTTTCATCCGCAATGCATAAATTTTATGAAGTACGAGGAGTTTCAAGACAATAAATTCTACATGTCGCAATTTCGTGCAATGCAAAATCCCTACCTAATAAATTTTCGAAAAAGCATTTTCTGCAGTGATTTCTAACAAAAACATAGTTTCTGGACAGCCTATTATAAAGTCCACTTATTTTCAACGTAATGTATTTGTTTTTTTGATTTAAAAGTTTATATGAAAATAAGATTCACATTTTTATTGTATCATGGTTCCACATGGGAAATGAAATTAGAAAATAAAAGAGAAATATGAGATGGTAGACCAAAACGTGATTCGCAGATATTCCGAACCTAAGCACTACAATTTACTGAATAAATGATGAAATTTCGTGCAACAGACAAACAAGAAAGCAGTTGTTATTCGAGATAAATGTTTTTTTTTCTCATTCAAAGTAATTTTTCTAAAGCCAATTTATAATGTTTATAGAAATTTTTATTTATAAAATGTTATTTTTAAAGTAAAGATAAATATTATGAAAAGGGAACTTTATTTTCCTTGTCCACAAAAGGGAATTTACGAAACGATGTTTTCCGAAGGATTTTCTAAAGGAAGAAAGAGCGTTTCTTGGGATTTATCCTACTTTATAGAATAATAAAGTATTGTGTATACAAGAAAGGTTTTCAATTAAAATTTCATTTTTATAACAACAGTTTCATTACAGATCCACACTCAGAAAAAAAATGTGATGAAGGAATCTTCTCGAGGCAGGAAAAATTTGCACTTAAATTAAAGGTCAAGTAGAGTCTTCTCTAGACCATAATACAGTTCCTTTTCCAGAAAACCCAATTTCCAAACTCACCCTACAATATCGTAAATATCCCTCTTATTAAGAGATCCAAAGTTTTTTGTTTTTCGCGCGCGTGAAAGAATTATTAATATTTTTGAAAAACTATATAATATTTTCTCAGCATTTCTAAAATGTAGACAAAAGCAGAATTTGTTTATTTTGATTTTCACAAGACTCAGAATCAATTGTCAATATAAATAAACTAGAACTCATGTACACAAGGACTCAAAATTTATACGACTTGTTTATATCATGAAATTTCAATCAACAGACTCTCCCATTTTGAAATATAGCATCACTAGAAATTTTATAAAACCATTAAGAAAATTACATCTTAACTATAAAGTAACAGATAAAAATGCGTTAAATCTACATTCTGACTCAATTAAATTAAAAATTTTCTTCCAAACTTTCAACTTTGAATATGATGATTTCCCAATCAGCAGTAACAATATGCAATTCTGTAAATCCACATTAACCAAATAAACGAATTTAAAAAATTGCTTGTATTTCAAACTAGAAACATTTTAAAAATATTGCATCACTATTCAAAATAATTCTGTATGATAGAAACTTATAATGTCTATTCTTATTTTTATTCGTAACAATATTTCTGGATAAATTCTCAATTCAAAAAAAATAGAGAAAAATATTAAAAACTTTTGGTACATCATTAAATTTCAATGGCAGAACAAAATATGTGCAAGTTTTGCAGACTGTATACAGACTGCAAAACTTCAAAGAGTCTGAGAAACTTCTCACTCTGCACTTGGTTCTCAGTTCCCACGTGTTTAGTATCAATTCCCACACTCGAAGCAAAGTTTCCAATATTTTCATCATTTCCCTTACCTTGATTAGTGGTGGTGTCTGGGGGGCCCGGGACCCCTAGGGCTGGCTGTGCGAGGAAGCACCATGTCGCAACTAGAGTGCAGAACACCCTGGGAATGATGCTGCTGGTGATGCTGATACTCCTCGACGATTTCCAACGCATCTCTCTCCGAACCGTCCCGTCTCAGTCAGGCACCGACTCTCAGGGCGCCCTTTCTTCCTATCACATTTCTCCTCGTCACTTTTCCTGTGATCGATGACGCGGCACGTACCGCATTATTATCGCGCTTGCAGGTGAAGCGGCGGCGGCGGCCGCGTTGCCCACCTCTTCCTCTTCGGGAGGGTGGCGTTGCGGGACGTCGTCGACCTGGTGGCGCGCGAGCGAGGGGTTGCGGATCCACGAGAGCGACGACACCAAAGAAAGAGGGTCGTCGAAGTATTACGCTGATTCCACGCACACGGCCGAGGACCGACTCGCTGGCGACCGGCTGTTTTGGGCGCATAAGGTCCAGGCACGGAGAGCACTACGACGCACAACCCCCCTGCTATGTGAATCGTCGACGTCGCGACGTCGAGGCGCCGGCGCTCTTGCCTCTTCGACGACGACCCCACGTCGGCGGTCGCGAGTCGACCTCCCCGACCCAAGCGCAACTTCCCTCTGAAGTCTGAGTCATTCTTGGTCATTCTCTTGATTATTACAACTACCCTGCCAGCCTGTCTGACGCTGCATGTCGATCATCTGTTCTATTTTATTATTTTTTTTTTATTTTATCCCATTATGTCCATTGTATGCTTCAGAAATCGAATGAATGTCCAAATTGCATTATGAAGAGTTATTCTCTTGATGTAGAGCTTGCTGAGGACATCCTGGCGACGGACATTGCGAGGAATTTGAAAATTAGGGTTCAAAATTTTATTATCCAAAGCCTACCATAAAAGTTGAGGTCTCGAAGTTTTATAAGGATTGTTAATAATCTTTTGGGCTTAGGGGATGATTTTGAGAAGGGTCTTAGTGTGGCAGGGGGTTGAGACTGTTTTGGGCTTCCAGAAAGGCCACAAGATTCAATTTTTTCATTTCCCTGACTTTTCTTTGACTTTTAAATGACTTTTAGATAAATTTATTTGACAGAAAAGTATTAAAAATGCGAACAAATTTTCAGTAAAAATACTATTGAAATTTTTCAAAAATTTCGTATTATATCCAGAAAACCGAATTTCAAAACTCACTCTACAATATCGTAAATTTAATTTAAATTGAATTTAAAATCACTTCAGTTAGGGGATTTATAATAATTTTTTTTGTACTTAGTGGATGATTTTAAGGTTGAAACTAGAGTAGTTGGGCTGAAACTGTTTTTGACATTTTAACATCAAATGGAAACATTTAGTTTAGTAACGATTACTGAAAATTTCAGTGATTTTTCACTGATTTAATTTTAGAGAGTAACGAGTTTTGCAATTTGGGATAATTTAAAATTCAGCTTATCACTCATCGCTAAATGATCAATTTTATTTGAGAACAGTTGAAAAACCATCATCAGAAACTGAAAAACACCCCTTTTTATGAACAAAGGAGTTTCCTCGAATCACTTTTATTTATTAGGATAGAATTTTTGTAAGTTACAGCAAAAACGATAAATATAACTCATCTGCCAATACAATGCTAGAGAGCGTAGGTGCGAGGAACCCTCAATGTAATAAATACTGGGGGTAGGGTTCTTATTCTCGTAGGAGGAAAGTTCGTCTAGGGCTGCCATGAATTTGGTGTCGGGTTAACACCAAGAGGAAGGGAAGTAATGGATGCAATTTCAATACTCTTGAAGTAACAATATTTTCTTTTCTTTCAAAAACACTCGATTTTGTAAAAGTTGTTTTAACAATTTTCTAAAGCATCAAAATCTTGAACTATACTAAAAAATATGAGGAGGAACCTCTAACATTTAATTAATGGGTTCAAGCCTAGATGTTAATGCATTGAAATCCGAGAATCCTTCCAGTTCGAAATTGTTCATAATTCAACGTCTGAAGTTTGCAAACTTTAGCAACTTTGATGATGCATCTATAATTGGAAAACTCCACTAATTCATTGCTTTGAATTTGGAACTTGAACAAATCAGCACTTCTAATTGGTAGATATTTCATGCTCCCAATATCATTTAAATAATAATGAATGCATGCATTTAAATCTTTGAAATTTCAAACTCGAAATTAAACCTTCTGATATTTCAGTTATGAAATTTTCATTTTCAAATTTTTATTTTCAAATGGGCCTTTAAGTTCACCTGGATGAGAAACTATGGAAGGAGTGATTATATAAAATCACATATAGCCACAGGAAAAAGTGGGCCAGTTGTAAGACAGCTCGATAACGTTAAAAGCACGTATAACTGTTCCATAATTCAGAGCCTGTTCATTATCTCTCCAATCAGAATTCGTCTTCATATATGCAACATTACTCCTAGGAGATTCATTGGAATCAGTGATCACTACGATTATATCATTTTCTCATGGGTCATTATATCTCTCACAATCAGATTCTGATCAACCTTGTACTTGATTTGTTTAATCGAGTCCCAGTGTAATCTGAACGACTACTTTATCAGTCAATCAAGGTTTTTTTTACATAATTGAATAATTTATCAAACATTTGTATCTGTCAATAATAAATAAATAAAAGAATTATAAAGTATTAGGCTGAAGTTTCAGACGTCTACTCAGACGAATTTTTTTTTTTCATCAAATATTGTTTGCAAAAACATATCCTATGATTTATATTTCAATAAATAAATTATTTGCAATAAAACAATTTTTGCAGTGAGATTCTTTCGAGAAAAAAAATTCGTCTGGATTTTAAAGCTCATTTTTAAGGATTTGAAAAGAATTAAAAAGATTTCAAAGGTTTTAATCAAATTTTCTAGTAATTTAAATGTTTTTAAAAAGTTTAAAAAATTGATTGAATAATTTGAGAAAAAATTTAATTTAAAAAGTTCGAAAACAGTTTTAGAATATCTTTAAAAAATCACTTAAAATATCAGGAAATCTTTTAAAAATCATAAAAATCTCTTAAAATCCTGAGCAACGCCGCGAAAATTTGTTAGTAATTAAATACAAATTTTCGGTTTTGGAAACTTTAAAAATTTTTGTTTGATAATTTTATTACAATAAATGTGAAAAAAATCGTCTGATTAAACGTCTCAAACTTCAACTCAATGTATAAAGTAATTTTTCAAGAATATTAGAAATATATCTAGATTTAGAGATTTACAAGTTCAAAAATGAACTTATGGTAGTTATTCAGCTTTTAGTTTAAAAGAAAAGTCTGGTGTCGAAAGTTTTTCGTGTTGCGATAAAACACAAGATTATAAAGCAAGTCTAGGCGAGACTACTTCTGTACTTACTAATAACTTCTTGAGTCATAAAAACCAGCACATAAATTTAAAGAAACAGCTCTAAAGCCATACATATTTGCTTTCATAACTTCAGAGCCACTTTTCCTTAATTTGGAATGAATTTACACCAGAAAAATTGAGAGGAAAATTAACAAAAAATATTAATCTTAAAAAAATACCATTCTTTAAAATATAACATATTTTTTCGAAAATAAACAGATATTATTTATTCTGGAACCTCTGAAAACCATTTATAAGCAGAAATATACGTCGATACCAAATAAGCGTGGGAGCAACAAAAAAAATAAATGGGTTTTCTTTGTGTCACTCTAGAGTGACAGAATGTTACTGAGTATAATAAATCATTGTCTAATATCAAACCCGCGAGCGAATACAAATCAAAAAATGTTTACTGTATATTTTATAAAAAATGAATTTAAAATTGCGGTGGCTAAAAGGCTTACTATTTGCTTTTCCTTTAAATTTGCATAAAAAAATTAAATTGTCATTTTCGAGAAAATTTCGCTCATCCCTTCGGGATGTTAACTTATGAAGGTGAAGGGGTGACCAATCATTATCCCATTACGATTCCGGTACTGTCGCCTAGCAACTTCCTGTAGAATTAATGGCATGAAGTGAACACGCTTCGTTCTGTCCTAATTTACATATTATCGAGTAAACATTCGCAAAGTATCACTCTTACATTTGTAAAGTCCCTATCTTGCATCTTTTTCCTGAAGTTTCAACATCTTGCCCCATTCATATACTCTAATTAGATAATTATTAAAAAATTTCGTTCCTATTTAAAACCTTAAATTTGAAAAGTCTATGATTCGTTATTTAGAATTTGAATCCAGGAAAATAATTGACCTGGTTAAAAAAGAAATAAACATGGATTTACCATTCGGATCAAAAATATTCGAATGGTATTCCGTTAATGAAGAAAAACTTCGATAAAGACCAGATAGGTGTATGGCACGTTTTGCATAGTAAATTACAAGTTACGACCGCGGCGATGATTTCACAACCATGGAAAAGAAATATGTACTCGCATCAGAAAAAATTTTTTTACTTAATCGGCAAATCTATGATTTACAGCACCAGCAAGCATTTTCCTAATACAAAAGAAACTGTTGCACGTGTGATAATTATTACTATTTTTCTCAAGGAAATATCCTTGACTATTTCCCATCAATTTTTTTCTACCGAAGCCTATCTCATACAACCTACAATTACCATTGAAGCTTGTATTTTTAAATCCTTATAGTCTTTTTTAGTAGTCTGGAAGTAGTAAAACTATTTAAGTACTCAAATTATTCAAATTTTCTATTTTAACACTATAAGTAATCAATTATGTTAATTTAGAAAAGTCTCATTTTTTAGTCTGCTAGAAAGATTGAACTTTTTCCTCTTTGAAGAACAGTTTTTTTTCCTTTGGGAAATAACTTTTTTCCATTAAGGGAATATCGATGTTGAACTAGTGATGTGAAAAACAATCTCTGCGTAAACGACTTGCCTTTCTTTCTTGAAATAAACTAAGAATTTTTTCTGTAGTGAAAATTATATGAAATATAATTATAACCGTGTGAAATAAAATGATACATTACTTTTTGTCGTGTTTTTAAGGCACATTTCTATTTATTTATAGGAATATACAAATCTAATTTCTTGGAATTCATAATGCTCTCTGATCTCAAGCCTTTTATGCAATCATGATGAGGCAACAATAAAATTATATGTATTTAAACGTTAAGTTTTTTCTTTTCATACATATTTGCAGCGCGGCACAAAACATAATCTTCCTGTGTAATTCGCTTCCTCGATGATGACCCTGGCCTGGATATTAGTCAATAGAGTTGAAGCAAGAAATCCTACATCCTTTGATTCTTAAGAAGTATGGTGGAGGTTATTGTCCTTCGACATAGAAGCACATCTTCTTCTGATTCGAAATGCCGTATAATTAATTACTCCTTCCCAAACTTTCCAAAACTCAAAGTTTCTTCAAGCTAAAGTTCAAGTACATTAGAAACAGTAATCAATTAGAAATACTTGGATATAATTGCCACCATGATGAATTTTTTCAAATCAATACAAAATATTAGTTATTCCTATTATTTAACTAATTTACTTACTACCAGTTTTACTGCCCAACTCGGGAAGTTAAATCGGCCCAGAAAGTTGCATAATCCTTCAAAACGCTGCCACTGAAAACAGAAAAAAATACTTTAATTTTCAATATCCAGAAATAATTTAATATCAAATATTCACAATTCTATAATTTATCGTGCGATAATGAATGAGGTAATTACTTTTAAACGTAGATTAAAACTTTCAAACTGTGAACCACTGAACTTTAATTACTTTCTAAGAACTTGAAAGCCTAACTTTCAAGATAAAATAATAAAGTAAATCAAAGTATTAATTATGTAATATATTATTTTACTTCTGAACAATATTTGAATTATTTAATGCTACTTAATATTGTATGTGCACTTTACGCCAAGAGTGTTTAATTTATGTCAGGTATCAATTGAATTTATGTTTGAAGAGAATTGGGCAAGCAGCTGAAACAGGTTCTCGTTTCCATTACATATTATCAATATAACCCATATTTCCAAATTGGCTGGGGTGACGATTAAAACATCGGCAGTTTAAATAACGTTCATTATAATTTTGGACAAGGCTTCAAAGTTATATTGACAATTTTCAATTTTCAATTATAAAATATGATTTGAAAAATGATTTGGACCTGGCGTCCGGAAATCCGAAATAACTCATTGCCATATGATATATGCACGAATGCCTTTAACAGTAAATTGGTTCGACGTCAACGAGGAAAGTTTGTTCTATGTTGAACATTAACAGTACCCTGCTTTTTGTCGTCGTTAGCCTCGGCATTACCCAATCTGCAACATGCACGCTTCATCGGTATATGCATATATAATACGTATATATCTATAAGTATGCATTGCTATTAGCACCAAGTACCAAAACCCCAGCCATTGAAAAGTTTTTCCCTTCAGAATAAGTTGGATCCATTTCCCTGCCTTTCAGACCAAATTCCCTGAGAGAAAATTGTTAAAAATGCGAAATTTTCAATAATAGTGTTATGGAAATTATTTAAAAATTTCGCATAACATCATTTTTGAAATTTTATTTACTAAGATTATACGGAATCTTTTAAAAATATTTAAATTTCTTAAAAGCTGATAATTTTTATCTGCGTAATTTTGGCAGATTGAATTTTGTAATAAAATTCTTATCCTAATTATGCTTCTTTTTCGGAAATGGAAATGATCCTAATTATCCACAAATAGTATTTAAGCCAGAATAATTCTGGCAACAAAATAATATTTATTAATATTAATAATATTAATAATAATAATAAATTTTATGATAATATAAATTTTAAACAACTTTGTTACTTCCTGAAAATTAAAACGTGAGCCAGCGCTTATTGTTTACAAGACTAATTTAAAGTGAAAATTCGCAGGATCGTTATTAAGCTTTTCATGTTAGTGTGTTTTATAGTAACAGGAAAAACCGCTAATTACACTCAGGGCTCGAACAGCATAAGCACAACATATACTGCTATGAATATTGCAGCGAACTCAAGGACACCAGAGGTAAAAGTTTAGGCTACCATAAAGTTGATAATTTGTATCTGCGTAATTTTAATGCCAGATGATATACGCAACTATGATCAGTTATTGCAATACATATTGAACTTTTATATTGTCGGTCGATTTTGAAACATGGATATCAATTTTTTTGTCGATTAACGTATTATTCGTATTTTACAATTTTTGAATATTTTCGAATTGAATTAAATATTTTTTGATACGTTTATTGACTTATCTGTTGCACACGCTCGTCTGATTTCTTTCAAATGGAAAAAGAAAATCAAATAAGTTCAAGAGCTTCATGCAACATGAAATGTATCAGTGTGGATATACGATATTCAGAAAAGTAACTATCTGTTTTTCCTGAGAAATTTCTGACAAAAGATTCTAAAAAACGGAACAAACTTGCTTGAAATACAGAAGAGAATCTGTATAATTTTGTTTTATATTCATGAAACTACATTTCTACAACGAGAAAAATCTGAAGGATGAACTACACGAAGGAAAGACGGGAAAGACAGTATTTCTTATGTAAAGAATGCTGTCTCCACTTTTTAAAAAATTTATTTGCCTTTATTTTTTATCCAAAAACATTTATTTTTATTTCTATAGAATAATATTATATTTGAAATCTAGATAAAAGTAATCCATTTGAAAATAAAATGACAACAAGAAATATGCCTACCTAACTATCCTTCATGAAAAAGACATTACTGGATTAGATAATGTTGCACAAGTCATTAATTTTGCTTTCATTAACATGAGCGAGTGTGCTTAATGCCATTTCCGGTAGCTTCCGCTGTGATTCATTATTCGACCTTTCATCACAAGAATAGAAAATAAAAGAGAGGAAAAGAGGAAAAGAGGAAAATAATCGAGAAAATTTTCACTGAATTTGATTGATTGGATAAAATGAATGTCATTGATTGAAAATGAATTGGATCAATTTTTCTTTTTTTCTAACTTAAAGACCAATAAATAATAAATGCCCGAGTTCAATCAAACGTTGAACGACCTTAAATGTCGTTTTCGCGTGATAAAAATTCCTTTCACGAACTCCATCTCACTCAAAAACCTTTTCACGGTGTGGCAATATTTTTAAGACTTCATGCTTGCGAGATAAGAATATTATGAGAAGAAAATATACATATAGAACATATTTCAAAGTAACATCTGTATCATCTGTTTTCATACGGAAAATATAAAAAATATAGATTTTTAAGGGTAGAATATGAAGACAGAAGTTACTTTCATAACATTTTAGCAATGGTATCATAAAATTATATCATAAATTTTGAAGGGAATCTTTTAAACCCTACTTTTCAGCTGCTAAAAAATTTTCATTTGTTAATTTATTTCAGAGAATAATAAGTTTAAACTTTAATAAAACTAAATTTGTGATATTTTCTTTACGACCCATTTTTCGAAATAAAAATTCCAGTCTCTCTGGAACAAGACAAGATGATATGCTTCAAAGTACTTAAGATTACGAGATGCCGGCATGTGTACTCACGTGAAGTAAACGCGGCCCCTTGTATTAAGGGGGGCGTTCCAAATAAGGGTGGCAGTCTGCTTGTCACGAGGATCAGCGTGGGTCACAGCACTGCATTCGGAATGTGCAACCGTGTTCTCTGTCTTAGCCCAAGAACCAATCCATTCATTTGTATTAGCGTCACGTGCTTGCAAGAAGAATCCCTTGAAGACATCTCCTTGAATCTTTACTGAAATTGTTCAGAAAAAAAGAGATTGATGAGTGAATCTAGCATTTCTCTCTAAAAGCTATCAGTGAAAGAGATTTAAAGAAATCAATTTAGGCCAGCTTCTCTTTTTTATTTGCGCCACACTATTCGTTCTAACTTCTTACAAGGAAACATATCTAAATGTCAGTAAGCGATTTCAAGGAAACTTCGCTATGTTTTAGAGGAATAAAAATAAGAGATTAATATTTTCTTTATCTGCTGATAAACACTTTTTTTTCAAAGACAGTTTTTTTACAGTATCTCTGTTTTTATGCAAAATTTTGTTTGAAACCAATTGTAGATTGCTTTTTATTGAACGACGATATTAAATACAGGATATGATAGAAAAGCATATTTTATTTCGCACATACAACAGATCGAGATATGAAACAATAATAGGTTTTTCAGAAACTTATGCTTCCAACGTAATTAATTTGCTTGGTGAATATAAGGATGATGAGGTGGACTATGTGGATAGTATAGATTTTGTTGATTATGTGGTAAGTGTTGATGTTGATTCTGGTTAGGATTATTTGAATGTCCTTGTTCCAGGTTGAGTATGGTTTCCGCGAGCCAAGTCTTGTATATGTGATATTGCAGGTTTACAAATACATCAGGATTACTCTGACCTATAACTCCTCCATTCCAAAGGTGAACACCAACCAACTTATACACATCACCCACTTTAAAAACTAAAGGAGAACCGACATCATCAACGCCGCAGTATTGATTTCCAGTTGCATCAAAAGTGCAAATATCATTATCGGAAATCGCGAAATTACGTAGGTATAACAACATACAATCATGGTTGCTGATTATTGGTACTCTAATTGATCGCAGACGATCGGGATGTTTCGTTCCGGGACTGAAATCAGAGGCAAGATAAATCTTAGACTATCTATTGTCAATGAAATATATTTCGTGTGTTTAATGTATTATTGAAAACTTACTGTCCCATAGGATTACATCCCCATCCAGAAACAATACCAACTAATCCAGGCTCTACTGGTCCTTCATACAATCCTATGTTACGAGTATTTACAGAATAGACAAAAGGTAGAGTAACGGTGATCAAAGCAAGACCATCACCAGGTCTAAACAGATGACTACCGGTATGGGTTCTTTTTTCTGTTATGTTGTGCACTACAGGATGACCATTAGGTGACACTAGTGAAGTGCCAGAGTAAACTCTGTACGTTGTTAATGCAGATGCAACACACTTAGCAGCAGTGATGACTATACGATTCGTCAGTATAACACCGGCACAAAAATCATAAACTCTAAATGGTTTAATAACTACAATGTAAGGAAAATTTTTAATTGGCTCTTTTTTATCTAGACCTGGCCAGAGATTAACTACTCGTTTTTGACGGACAAGAAGTTCCGATGATTCGTCTGCAATTTTATGAAATATCTGAGTATATCATATATATCTGAGTATTATCTATCAGTATATCATTTCAGATATAGGTTTATAGAAAATGTGATTATAGTTACCAATATCCTTTTCTGAAAGTATACCAATAATTCCTTGGTATAAAATGCCGAAAAGAATCAGAAGATTCAAAAATATTTTTTTCGACATTTTAAGAAATTGAGTTACGTAGTTGAGGTAATGAAATTATACTTAGTAGTCTCTGAGTAGTGTTTGTCTTTTATACGTTATCTTTATATTTTATGGCTTCTTTTACAGCTTTGTTTCAAATAAATTTGGTTTCAAACAAAAGTTTGCATAGAAACAGAGATACCGTAAAAAACAGTTTTTAAAAAAAAAAATAAAAAAAACTGCTTATCAGCAGATAAAAGAAAACACGTATCTCTTATTTTTTTTCTCCTCAACAACATAACGAAGTTTCAATGAAATCGGTTACTGACAATAAAAAATTAAGAATAAACAGCCTGTCTTTCTTTATTTAAGAAAAAAGTTTATTGGGACAAAGAAACCAAAAAAGGATTATATTTTATCGCAAAAGTTCCACTTTGTACTACTACATTAGAAATACTATTATTATAAATAAATAAACTCTGTACTTCTAATTATAACTAATTTATGCTTTTTTGCGTGACTTGAGTCTTACAGTTACATAAAAGTTTGTAATATGGCTCTAAACGAGGTTGCAGATTGAGAGATGTAATTCATGTAGTAGCGAAGGATGACTATGATCAGCCAATCAGTTGAAAGTGAAGTTTCACAATCTGAATAATTTCAAAGATGAAGGATCAACGCACTCGGGCCAGACCTTCAAATCGCGTCATAAACCCCTTTTCAGTAGCCTCGATTCCAGTTTTAATTAATGATTTCCTATTTCAAACACAAATTTGACGCCAGTGCGATCTAATTGGTTAACTACGAGCACCAGATTTATCTACTGTGTACTGAAATCAAAATTCTCTTTTTCTGCCCTCCGGCCAGAAAACGTCAACTTCCCGGCCGCTGCGCTAAACGAAGTTGCCGCTTTCTGGCGTCGTCGAGCAGAAAAATCGTATACACACCTTGGCCAGTAAAAAAGAAAGCCTCAGATCACATTTTTGTCAACCTCGGCTTCGCCTCGGTCGACAATTACATGTGATCTGAGACATTTACTTATTTTACATTTTTGTCAACCTCGGCTTCGCCTCGGTCGACAATTACATGTGATCTGAGACATTTCTTATTTTACTGGTCTAGGTATGTAATATACTATTTATATACCTAGTTCTTAGTCAACCAAAAACCAATTTTTTACCAGAAATTTGTTTCTCTATAAAGCCGCGGATTATTCGAGCCAATCATATTTGATATTTGATATTCTCACTTTCTATTAAAGATAGACGGTGTCAAGGTCAAAGATCAATAAGAGCCAAAACGTCGGGCTAAAATGTCGCGTGTAAAAGTTGATCATTACTCTAATTCACCAAACATAATTTCTCTCTCTATTTTCGTGTCAGCCGTTCAATGCATTTGATCATTAAACACAAATTCTATATATTCTTTCGCCTGACACTGAAAATCGATCCGCTCTGCATAAAGTTTGAAAGTTGCACGACAATTAATAAAGACCTTTCTGAGTTAATTGGCTCAGAAAATGAGTAAGATCTGAATTTAAAAATATACGTTGCGTATATTTTCAAGTTCAGGCGCGTTTTAATTCGAATAAAAATCTAAAACTTAGATTTCAGGTAAAGAAACCTTCTTGTCCACAATAGGTATTCTATTATACAATTTTATTTTATATTGAGTCGTTTTGACACTTTGGTATTTAAATTTATTACATCAAAGAATTACATAATCGAGTCATCGAAACTGGAAACAATTTTTTTTAATACACGGCAGAGATTTACGAATGTAGAAACTGATGAATAAATTTCGTATGCAAATGTGTTATTGGGCACGAGATAAAAACTTTTTCTCTCCATTGATAAACTTGATATAAAACTGAATTCATAATCTGCTTTTGAGATTTAAAATATAAATTTCTGATTTGAATATCTCCGTACTTAATCAATTGTTCTTGTACATATTCCGAAATGTTTATATAAATACAATTCTTATCAATTGATTTATATATGTAATTTGAGAGTTTTGAAATTGAAACAAAAAGAGCTGGAGCAAAGATGCAAAATTGTTTAAAATAATCGAATTCCAAGTTAGCAATTTATGGCATTTTTCATTGAATGGGGAACTGAACAAAAAGAGAAAACTAGCGTTTTAGATAAAAAGACACTGGGCACACATGTGCTAGGTCAATTGATCGAAATGGGAAATGTTTTGACGGACATTCTGCCGTTGACGTACATACCCGTTATTTGGGATCCGGGGCCGAATTGTTCTGCAGAGGCGATAATGGAGTAAGGGTTGGTTCCCAAAGGTTGTGGCTTAGATTGACCGTGATAAGGCTGATTGGGCTTTGGTTTCACACACGCGTCTACTGGTGCACCATCCGGAAATCCGTCAGCAAACGTTAACGAGGCGACAATGGTCGACAGCAAAATCACCAACTGCTTTCCAGTGGCCATCCCAATCGTGTTTTCTCTCACGGTTCTGCACAAAATGAATTACAAAACTTTTTTTTATTTCAACCATTCAGCTACCAATCAATCCAATGTTTACCAAGAAAATTTCCCATCCAGAATTCTTAGAATTACTAATGGTATTTGTTAATATTATTAATTACCAATATTATTTACTTTTAATTAATTAAAATTCTTAATTAAGTTTTTAAATCAAATTCCTGGTTAAATCGAGATTTATAAAGATCACATATAAATTCTGTGAGGGAAACATACAATATTTAAAAATTCCGATAAATCTCGGGCTCTACATATTTTAAAAAAGAAATTCTTAATTAAAATATTATAATTATTTTTATACCTTATTAAAATAATCGTACCCTTAAGAATTTAATATTGATTGTTCGCACAGCAAGTGAATCCTGAGGACGTGTTAGTTAAAGAAACGCTTGAAAGAAACTGCTAACCGATTCACTGCTGTAAGTCAAAAGTTGTTGGAATCCCACTCAATTCACATTTGCTAATTTTTACTTTCACTTGATCCCTTCGAAGTTGTAATAACCGGATCGCGTGCCTTACCTTATATTTTTCTCAGTATTTCCCTCCTACGGTTTCCACTTTTCTCTATTTTTCCATACTTAAAAGTTGCATCTAAAAATCAACCTTTATTCCTCATTTAATTTTAATAAATATTATTTTAAAATAAAAGAATTGATTTTTTTAGTCTTAATAAAAACTTCGTAAACCTGTCTCCCTTTTAATTAGTTTTCGAATTCTACTTTCACAATCCCAATTTCTTTTTTGAATAGAGGAAATAGAATAGAGTTTTCACAACCACTTATGTTTAAGGGATGCAAGGTTCTTCTTTCTCAAAAGATAAAGTGTCTACTTTCAAACCTTTATTCAATACTCTCCTTTGAACCAAATTGCTATCTTCTTTGCCTTGAATTTCATTTTCAGGTTCAGTTTCCCCAAAAGTAATTATGTAATTCCTCGAGGAATTACATTTAATGGATGGGGGAAGGAATTAAATTTAAAATATTATGGGTGGGGGAAGGATCTAGATGAGAAGATGAAGATCTTCATCTTCTCGTCCCCACCCATAATCTTTTAAATTAACCATAAAATATTTAGTTCATTTCACATTTATTTCTTAGAATGATGTAGGCATTTTCTCATTTTCATATTCTTTAAATTACTTTTAAGAGACCCGAAAGAATACTATGGTTATAAATCCTTGACCACATATTTCCATATATTTGTTTGTTATATTTAACATAATACTTCTGCTAAAAACTTTTGAAACTATTCATACAAATATTAGATTTTTTGATTAAATTATAAATCAAACGAGGATTTTTTTCAAGATATCTACCTTATTTTTCAGGTAAGTGCTCCTGTTGTTAAAGAAAGTTACTTGATTCCGCTGTCCTTTCAAATAATCCTTTTCCTTAATGTATTCATATTCAGCAAGCTCACATTTCATTTCGACCTCGGTGTTTGGTGAAAACTGAAAGAAAAGTATAATTTTCATCAATTTAATTTTAAATAGTGTAAAATTAGCATTTTATTATAACACAAATACTTTTTGTATTAAATGAACATTTTATACTCTTTAAGTTCTATTTTTCTCAATTTTAGAACTCTGTTTAAATTGAGAGAAATAAAATTGACAATTTTTTATAAGTGTGCGCAACAATAACAATTTGATGTTTTTTTCTCTTTTTTTATTTATGTATATGCATATTAGTTTTAGGTTATGTTCTATTCTTGCGATTAAACGGATTAAACTAAACGGATTAAAATTAAACTATTTTCTATTTTGCACTAAATTTTTCATAAATATAAAAAAGCTAGATATTATAAAAAATGAAAAAAATATACTGCCAAAAACTAACCTTCATTTCTTTATTATCGATGTCAATGTTCAACATTCTCTCCATTCTGTTGCTGTTGAACATTCAATTATTAACTTTTAAATGCACAATACAGTTAATGTAATGTTTAAGAGCATTAAATTTCCTACTAATTACTAAACAAATACATAATTTAACAACTGTGAACTGTCAAGCGGTCTTTTTGTTTCTGCTCTTTAATTGCACTGCGCGCATGCGTCGCGATCTTTACTGACTACAGTTGGCGCACTTTTTTTGAAATAACAAAATATGTAAATTATTATTTATAATAAATAATTACATTGAAATACTTATTAAAAATTTCACTTTTTAAAGCAAAAAACATTTTATACGTTAACTATTGTGATAAAAAAAAGTATTCCTTCGTTTGAAGTCAGAATTAATCATTTTTTAAGCAGTAAATTCATTTTTAGGTAAAAAATAAAATGCTACCAAATCCTATAATGTATATAAATTAAATTTGAATAAAAATAACTAAGAAAAAATATCCAAAGATAATTAAGTATATTTTAATTATAATCAAAAAATATAGAAAGATTTACTAAAGTGTTAAGCTCAAAATCCCATTCTCCATTTTACTCAACGAAAATAATAGATAAATATTTTTTCGCTCTGCAGCACTAATTTTTTTTCAAATATAAGACTGCATACAGAGCGAAAAAATATTTAGTTTCAATACTTTTTGCATAAGACCAAGAATTCAAAATCTGACTTCAAAATTCATTATTTTTATTTTACTTAAAAAATATTTGAATTAGATATTTTCTTGCTCTGTGCGCATAGTTCTAGTTGAAAATTGATTAATTCTAATAAAGGGAAAAAATTTCAATTTTAATATTTGTTAAGTAAAATGAAGAATCAATTTTTTAAATTGGAACTTGGCTCCAACACCTTTAATAGTTTAGTATAAATAAAATTTCTAACTCTAAAAGAAAGGATTGGAGAAAATTACATAAGCAGATATTTACTTTTAACTTCTCTTTATTCTGAGAATCTTATAATTTTAGAATGTTAAAAAAGTATCAAAATTATATTCATATTATATTCTAAGAATCGAACGATTAGAGAGGGTTACGTCCACCCATTTACACAAATGGTAACTCTGCTTAATCCCAGGTACGGTTTAAAATCAACTTCTTGAAGAGCTTGAACAGAACTATGTGGAATCCCCAAAATCAAATAATATCCATTTGGTGTAAATTCCTCACTCACAGAATAGATCCTCCAAACTTCAGTTTTCAATGTAGAATTCTGCCTTTCCAGTCTTTGCAGGATAGACTCAGGATTCTCGATCATCCCCGGAATCCACATGGTTGCTCTATAGAATTTATCTAGACTTTCCAAACCCACAACTTTGAGAAATGTCCCGTTCAAAGGATTGAGTCTAGGTACCATATAAGTTAACCAGTCCCTCGACCACAAATCTGCACTTTCTACAACAATTTCTACAACAAAACGACGAGTCCTTGAATTTCCTTTTCCGTTTTCCTGAAATGTTTCCCGAAAAATTTTCAGAAATCTCACCTCTTGATGTGGAAGGTAGAGCAACAAAGTTCTCTGGATTTTGTGGTGAAAGTTGTGGATACCACGATCTGTTTTCCTGATTTATGAATGGTTCTCTTTCTACTCTCTTTCCATGACTACCTAATGTATCTGGATTCTCTGGGAGATTCACTGCATTCATTTGACGATTTTGGCTGGTGGACATGGTTAATAGCCTTAGCCTTCGCCGTGCTTTCCGTTGCTGCTTTTTTGTGGTTGCATTGTTCGGAGGTTGCTTTCCTTGTTGTAGAGCAGCTGTGTTATGTTCTTCAGTTTTTATTTTTATATTTAAAGGCTTTTTAAGAAGTAAATCCTCTCTAATTCTTATTGGTCCAAATTTGCTCGCCGTACTATCAAATTGGTTGGAAGACGACTCGGTAGGCTCTAATCTGTTCTTCGTCCCTGATGATTTGTTCTTCGTCCTTGATGATTTGTTCTTCGTCCCTGATGATTTGTTCTTCGTCCCTGATGATTTGTTACAATCGATAACGTCGATTGATTTTACAACTCCAGCTTTCGAAAGTTGCTCGGTACTCTTACCATCTATGTTTGATTCTAAAACATCTGGTATTAGCTTCTCTTCAACTTCTACTATACTTTCTACTGTTATCAACTGTTTGGATTCTTCATGACTCTTTCCCTCTTTCAAAACTTCATCTTCTGACCGTTTTTCCCCCATTTCCGCTGAACCAAAACTCTCTTGCTTCTCACTTCCTGTTTTTAAAGCTGGTGATAAAGTTTCTGAAGTCTTTTTTTCAGTTGCCAACGGAGAAGAATTTGTCAGGGAATCCTTGTTCTTCTCCAAGGGCTCTGGAACCAACTCTTGAAGCTTGAACTCCTCTGGATCTGCCTTCTTTTTCTCCTTTACCTCCTTCACCTCCTTCACCACAACCTCTTCCACTTCTTTCTCATTATAAATCTTTTCCATATTTGTCCCACGAGTAGCTAGGGAAAGGGTCGTCCGCCCTTGCAGAGCCCCGCATGCAAGGGTAAGGTTTCTTACGCTGGGAGGTCACCCGGTATCCCAGAACACCGTTCAAGACACCACACCCTGGTGCCATACAGTCATCGGCACGGTTGTTTACACCTTGACTTGGAGGCTGTTGCGAGGACCCAGAATGGGTCCCCGAGCGATGGGTTCGCCACACTCCCTACGCTCAAATTTCTATACAAAAGGGTTCCGAAAAAATTAAAAACACAGATTTCTCTTAACACTTTTTTATTCAGGGTATATCAGTCATTTTGAAGATCTTAAAATATCAAAAATACTTTGTTTTTAATTCAGTGTAAAAAAAACTTATGGCCTTATCTACGGATTAATCGATTTTAATGTGAACAAAATAAATAAAACAATTTGTGTTTGAATATTTCGAAAAAAATGTTCTATTTGACTATTGAATTCTGATACAAAATATTATCCCATTATTGTTTAACACATTGTAGTTCAATTTCTTTATGCACAAAAGTAAATCTACTCGACGCCGATTTAAAATCAATTTGATAATCAGCTTTTCACTTTTGGCACGGTTTTCAGATATCAATTCTGAAAACCACTTAGCAAAGTTTCTCGATGAAGTTTGAACTTATTTTTGGCAAAATTCCAGTTTCAGTAGAATAAATTAAACTGCGCGAATTTTTTCAGTAATAAAGTTCTGCTCTGGTCGCGTTTTTTGCTAATGATTGTAACATCATAAATTGTATATCACAATAGTAGAAATGTTTAATAGTTTAATAGTTTTGAAAAATTAAAAGAGGTATGTAAAATGAAAGAGTGGCTGGCTTAAGTCTTCTAGAATTTACGATTTTTAAGATTCTGACATTTGTTTTCTATTCAAAACTTAAAAAATAGTATCGCACTAATTTTTCGTTGAAAAATTAAAAACGTCTTTTTGAACTTTACTTCCAATGGGTCCAAAATATTCAAATAATTTGTGAATGTTAGAAAATTTACCGCGCCAGAAACCAATTTTAAAATTACCCTACAAATTCTATTATCTCTGCATAAGAACTCTTGATCTTGATCCTAGTAATTGATTACCCATATGTATCCCAAGGAAACGCTAAAATTTTCATTCTTTTAGAACTTTTACAGAACTAAGTGGAATTTCTAGAATTATAAGTAATTCCTTATCTCGAACTTTTCTTTCCATACTCCTTCATCAAATGGTATTTTCATAAGTCTAAGTCTAGCCCCAGGCCAAGGATGGAGTTTATATATAGTATTAGCCAGCCAGTCCATCGACCACTTATCAGCAAATTCCACAACAATACCAAACCACTTCAGATGAGTATTGATAAATTTTGGAATTGGACCTTTTCGAATCTTATTGATTTCCCGTGACATTGCTATTCTTATTAGCATCAATTCCTCAAAACCTACGCTTGTTTGACCAAAGTCTTCTGCAATAAGAATCCTTTTAAGTTCAAAATCTTCAGGAATCAATTCCTCATTGAAATTTTTAGGTCTTTTTAAATCAATAGAACTATCAGGCGGACTATCATTGAATCTTTTGCATTTTTCACTTGAGGAATATTCTTGAGAACCGTAAAAGTCCTTGGAGTCCATCTCAATTTTTGATGTAGATGGTCGAGCTAGTAAGTCTATTTGAAATTGCGATGGATATTCTTGGCTTCCTGATAGGTTTCCTTGGTGTCGTTGTATATTTGGTGGATTTGCATGATATTCGTGATACTGTGTCGGATTTACTTCGTTTTTTAATACACTTTGATTCCTTAATGGGTCGACTCGATTCTTAGGTTTTTTTCGTTTTATTTTGTTCTGTACTGGCACGTTAAAATTCATTAAGGGTGGAATCCCTGAATTTCCCGAGTAGTGTGCCTGATTCATCATTGGAAGCTCATGATTCCCTGTTAAGTTCCCTTGGATTGAAGGTAAAAGTCCTTGATGTCCAAACAAGGCTTGATGTTGCAAATGAGATAAGATAGGTGAAACTAAGCAGGATCTTCGCATTGCTAGTATATTTTTTTGGTTTCTGATAACCATGTCGAGTATATTTGGGAACCTATGGCTTATTACTTGAGCATTCGGTTTTTTTGATTGCTTTTTTTGATTTCCTGGGTGAGTCGTATTGCAAGTTGAAGAATTTCCTGTTTTATTCTTTTTGCTCTTTTTGCTCTTTTTCTTCTTCCTCTTAAGCGTCGTTTGCCCTGCAGTCCCAGATTCATTCTTAAGCGGAGTCGTCCCCAAAGAGCTTTCATTTTTCGAAGACTCACATGTTGATTTTAATAAGTTATCTTTTGTTAAAGGGGCTACAATAGCCATTGGAATTTTGGCAGTTTCCGGTTTCTTCTTTAAAGATTCGGAACCTTCTGAACGAATTTCTTCAGTAACTGATGGATCAGAGTTAGTAGAATTATCACCCTGTTTTATTGTTAATGATCCACAATTTGCTGCTAATATAGCTGCTTCCCTTAAAGCAATTCTTACTCTGCGTGGAGGGCGTTTTCGCTTAACTTTTAAAGTACTTCCCCCCGTTTGTATATTTCCGGAACATTTTATACTATCTCCTTCTCTTAAAGAAAGCACTACAGTTTCTGATCTACTCTTCTCTATTTCCGCTTGTTTGGTACCCTCTCCTTTGTTAGATTCTGCAGCATCTGGTACTAGCCTCTCTTCTGACGAACCAAAATTGTTACTCTGGTTGACTTCATTTATTGACGATAACATCGCAGGTTTTGTTTCACTCACTTCTGTTATCAGTTGACTGGCTTCTTTGTATTTCTCTCCTTCTTTCGAAAACTCTTGAGCGTTTGGTGTTTTCCGCTCTATTTCCGATGAACCAGAACTCTCTCGGTTATAATCTTCAGTTTTTAAAGCTGATGTTCCTTTTTCAATGTTTGTCGCCTGCACCCCAACTTTCACCGCTTCTATTTTCTCATAATTAATTTTCTCCATTTTTGTCCCACGAGTAGCTAGGGAAAGGGTCGTCCGCCCTCGCAGAGCCCCGCATGCAAGGGTAAGGTTTCATACGCTGAGAGGTCACCCGGTATCCCAGGACACCGTTCGAGACACCACACCCTGGTGCCATGCAGTCATCGGCACGGTTGTGCACACCTTGACTTGGAGGCTGTTGCAAGGTCCCGAAAAGGGTCCCCGAGCGATGGGTTCGCCACACTCCCTACGCTAGATAGAGGTCTTATTTGGATAAGAAGTAAAGATTTATTTTTCCTAGAACTAAAGTAGTTCTAAGAGAAGGTTCCCTTTTTTTATGCTATGTATGGTGCGTTGAACCCTCCTACGAATGTCAGTAATTAAAACAAACTTATCGGTATCAGAGTAATTAAGAACGCATGGCAAAATTTAGCGATAATATCTCAAGAGTGAGGAAGTAAACACCATAAATCTTTTGATACACATCTCTGCGCACTTGTACAGTAAATAGAAAAATTTCCAATATTTATTTGATACAATCGAGTATCGCAAAGCTGTTTCGAAACTCTCAAAGCACGCTCTGCGTGACAGGCGATTGTGTTGCGTGCACTTTTACGCTGTGAAACTACCACAAGTCATCCATATATACTCATTCACATACATACCTACACGCTCGTGTAAATACGACTTTTCACACAATATTGATTTTCCTGGCCTTTTCAGTTTCTGCCTTTATACAGCAAAATATTCTGAGCGGAATAATTCGTTGCATGATTCGTCGAACTGAATGTTGCCCAATTTCGAATTCTGAATGCGATCTAAATGTTCCAATTGATTCGTAGAAACTAGCGGGAATGTATAAGAATATTGCATCAAATAAAAGCTCAGTTCACTGAATTTTATGATAAAAATAAGAGAAAATTAATTTTAGAATGAATCTTGAAAATGAAATGAAAATGAAAATGAAACTTAGAGATTCAGTGGAAGATATTCTTTCGCAATATCGACAGGAAAATATTTATTTTAGTTCTTAGTACGAATTACTTTTTGGTACTCTTGGATTATATTATTCCTTTGGAAGTTTTGTTCTGCTTTAAAGTACGATATTGACAACAGATGTACAAATGGATACAAATAATCGTAAATTTTAGAGTAAATTTCAGGTAGAAAGACCTGATTATACTGTAGATTCTTAAAAATGCTACTTTTATATATACAAATACACAAAAGTTTTTCCGCTACGCAATGAATCAGTTCGGTGCATTTTCAATTCCACTAATTAATTTAAAACGTTATCATCGGGATATACACAATTAAAATCATACCGTTTTACGTTTTCATTGAGATAAAAACTTAATCCACTTTGGAATGTGAGAACTGATCCATGTCATTTTCAATCACTTCGATCGCACATGGTCGAGGAAACCAGCCTCGAATGCGATTTAACTTATTGTCTCCGGATCCCTCGTCTTCTTTTTCGCCAAAAAGCCAATATCTGGTGACAATATTCAATCATTTTGTTAATCAATTTTTAATCAATTAAATTCTGCTATAGAATAAATGAAAAAAGTCAAGAATACGAACTTGTGTCTTCGAGTGACGTTAACAACGTCGCCAACTTTTAGCTTAATTCGTGAATCATTTGTACAAGGTGGAGAGCACAGAACTTTGAAACCGTGACTAATGGGAATCCAAGATCCGGAGGCTGGCACCACAACTCGATACTTTCGAGCACGTTTTCTTTTTTCCATTTTTTGAATTAGTTGTTCTCGCTGTAACAACAAAAGAAAGAAACAAATGATATTAATTAGCAGAATGATTTTCATAAATAACAATCTTATTTAAAAAAAAAACTTACAGTTAGAGAATACTGATCACAGCCCTCGATTACAGGCCAATGAATTCCATCACCTGGAGGAATGCAATGCCAATTTATAACTTGTCTGACATTTCCTTGCCAGCCTATATCGTAAGGATGAACGAATTTTTCATCCGTCCCGTATCGACGATACTGAGCTTTTGTTAAAATCCAGTCTTCGATTCCTGTTCTATTCTTAAAAATTGCAACTATCTATAACCAATTCAAACAACAAATTGAATTCATTGAGAATAGGGATCAAAATAATATTCTAATAATTGTGAAAATGTCTTACTTGGAAATAGAGCAACATTCCTACAGCTATAACGACTCCGATCGACAAACCGATCGCAAAAATCGCAGAAAAGAGGGTCAGCAATGAAGGAGGTGGAAATGGTATAGGCCTAGGCGAAAAAATAGCCAAGATCCATGAAACCAAAATTACAGTAGCAACCAGAGAACCACCAACAGCGCTTGCGAGAAACGCCGTGAAATATCCATGATTAAAATGCCCTACACAATTATTTATCCACGGACAATGATGGTCCATTTTCAGAACGCAGCGACCACCTATAAAAAATTGATTCGTAACACTCAATTCCACTTTGAATTTTAAAAAATTGTTGTATATCTTCATTAAAATAATTATAAAGAAAATTAACTTACAATTTCTACAATGATGCGATCGAGGCGCTTTATATCCTTCGCACACTGTGCAAAATTGAAGATACTGGCAGTCGGATGCATTTTCCTGCAAATTAATTATTTAGATTCTTTACAGTACTTAAATAATAAGATTTTTGTATTCTTGAGAAAAGTAAATAATAATTACCGGCATCCACTTTAATGGTAGAAATCCAGGTCCCTCGAAAATAGCATTTATAAAATGATAAAGTGTCGATCCACTGAGACTAGAGAAGAGTAGAAAATTGATTGCACCCAGAAGACTCTCCTGTGGTGGTAACCATTGTCTACTGCAATGTATTGTCATCAAAGTAATAATTTTTATGAGAGCTGAAACAAGAGTTTAATCCTCAAAAATGCAAAATTTTCAGAATAAAGTCTAATAAAACATATGATAAACTATCTTAATTTCATCGCTTTCATATTTAAAGAAATTCAAAATCTCTGAAAATTGAAATCCGTTGAAAGTATGTAAACTCAAGGTAGATTTTATATAATTTAATCGTTTCCTTATAATAGATAAGCTTCAGATTGTTTATATGTACTAACTAAACGAGTATTCAAGGCAGAACCAATGGAAAAATATAAGCAGAATCAATGATGAGTCCGCTTCTGACACATATAGATTTACCCCACTTTTTTATTCCATTTCTAATGAAAAATTTGATTTCTAAAATTTACATTTCAAACAGTTTTCTTATTACATACTATATACATTTTTGTGAATACATTGAATAACAAATTTGATAATTTCTTCATAATTATTTTACTCTATTAAAGTTGTCTATGTATCAGAAGGTTTTATCACCTTGTTGTCTTGTAGAATTTAGTTACGAATTGCAATGATGCAAACAGCACAGATAGGATTTTTCAAAGCTTCGAGGCACAAACATTTGATCAAAAGCTAAGTGTAATTCTTCGAAGGTACAGTCGTTCGTTAACTCGCATGCATAATTGATTACTTCCTCTTTCCTTTATTAAAATGAATTGGTCAAAAATAGGAGGCATAGCAATCGTCGACGATTCTATTAACGACCACAATATTATTAGAAGAATTATTGAATCTCAAAAAGAGGAACATTCTTTTTATCTTTTCGATGTTAGTGACTTAATTAACAAACATAAAGTGTGGTTGAAAAAAATTCCGAGAGTGAAACCCCATTTCGGTAGGTAGAATATATTATTGGGAAAATTAAATGAAGAATTTAAAATTAAAAAAAAAATAATTTAAATATCAATATTACAGCAGTAAAGTGCAATTCCAGTCCATTTGTAATTAAAACTTTGGCAGCACTCAATGCAAACTTCGATTGTGCATCACTTGTGAGTAATTAAGAAATTAAAAGTCTATAAAAACTGCTTTAAAGCTTTCAATAAATAAATATTGTACCATCTTAGCGAGAAATAATGCAAGTTATGGAGTTCGGAGTGACCGGAGATCGAATCATTTTTGCCAATCCAGTGAAATCTCCATCGCATATTAAATTTGCTAGAAAAGTTGGGGTTTATAGAATGACAGCAGATAATCCCAACGAACTTCAAAAAATTAAAAATCTCTTTCCGGAAGCTAAGTGAGTAGGATTTTCATATTACATATATAATTAATTTGCTATTCATTTAATTTAATACTTATTATTCTAGCCTCGAGAATAATTAAAATCTTTTAAAAATCTATTGTAATTTTAACAGAATAGTTATCCGAATTCGTTGTGATGCTGAAGTTGCAGAAATTAGCCTTGGAAATAAATTTGGTTGTGAGCCAGGGCAGGAAGCAGTCGAAATGATAAATTTAACTAAACATTTAGGTCTCAATTTGCATGGCTTTAGTTTTCACGTTGGCAGCCTTTGTGGAGAAATGACAGCATATAGTCGTGGGATTCAAATCTGCAAAAGATTAGTTGATTATGCAAAATCAATTGGTTGTAATGATGTCTGTCTTATCGATATTGGTGGGGGCTTTCCTGGTGAATCTAATTATGATATAGATCAGGTAAGAAATTCAAATTTAAAAAAATATTTAAAGAATCTATTCATCTAAATTCTTAAAGAAAATTCAATCTATTTTTGTAAATTAAGCCAAAGGGGGAGTTGTTCTTAAGATTTTGCTGACATCAGTGTTTACAAAGATTCTCAGCTATCATCACAGATTCCAGTATGCTATTTACACAATTTTATTGCAGTTCGCGGGAGTCATAAACGATGCTGTGAATGATATTGATGCATCTATATCAGTAATCAGCGAACCTGGTAGATACTACGTTACATCAGCCTTCAAATTGATTGTTAATGTGTATGGCAAGAAGATGATTGTTGATAAAGATCAAAAAAATTATGTATACTACGTTAATGAAGGTATATTTGGCTCATTTAAAGATGAATTGCTGGGCCTGGAAACCAGATTTCCTATTTCTCTCAATGGAGTAAGTCCATATTGAATTCACAAACATTCGTACAGGAAAAGTAGTACCAGGAAAAAAGTAAATCTACATAAGAGATATTTGCGATGAGTAAATTAGATTTAGAGATAAGACTGATGGCCAAAAATTTTAAATATAACTGCACATCATTTCCTTTCGTCCTCAATTATAATTTGCTATTTTATGATTCTTTAGACTTCTAGTAGCGAAAAATTTATGAGCACCATTTGGGGACAAACAGCTGCTGATCTTGACTGCATTCTTAGAAACGTTCAACTTCCTCAATTTGAAATTGGTGACTGGTTAATTTGGAAAGATATGGGAGCCTACACTTTATCCTTGGCATCATCCTCTCATGGTTTTAATCTGTCGAGTGTTTATCCAATTATTCGGAAAAGTCAATGGTAAATTTATTATAGGAAGTATAATGTTAAAGCTTTGAAGTTTTGGAGTTTAAAAGTGATTTTAATAAAAACTTGTAATATTACAACATTTTTTTCAGGGAAGCTTTTTGCACTGAGGAATATGGTATAAATAAGTTAATAACAACTGGAAGAAGTTGTAATGAGAAACCTAGAAAATTTTCTCAAGAAATTGAAAGTATCAAGGAGATAATAAAAGTGCAAGGATAATGTTTAGATTTGAATTGTCTGCAAATACACAAATAATGGAAAATAAGATGAGAAAATTATACCAGCACTTTTTCCAGATGCTGAGTACTTAATCTTTAATCAAAGATTATTTCATTAATCATCATTCCACGAATAAAAGTTCCAAAATCTACGACCATGGTCACCTGATATCACAAAAGAATATTTCCACTACATGCTAAACATTTCTTTATAATGTATGATACATTAGACATAGAATTACATAAAGTTTACAACTGGTTTTTAATTTAAATTTTATCTCTTGGTTTAACCGAGTTATCAATATTAACAATAACCGAGTTATCAGTATTTTTTTTTAATAGCGTTCACACTAGTTGTACTGACTATTTTTGAATGTAACAAGTTACAAGTGACAATAAGGGCAACAGTATAAAGGGGATTCTGCAAAGCTTTGGGGCACAAACATTTCATCAAAGACTCAGTATATCATTCTTGGAAGGCACAGTCGTTCGATAATTAATTACTAAGCATAATTAATCAATTTCTCTTTCCTTTATTAAAATGAATTGGTCAAAAATAGGAGCCGTCGCAGTTTTCGACGATTCTATTAATGACTACAATATTATTAAGAGAATTATTGAATTTCAAGAAGAGGA
Organism: Synergus gifuensis; assembly: GCA_904066015.1. Classification (NCBI taxonomy): domain Eukaryota; kingdom Metazoa; phylum Arthropoda; class Insecta; order Hymenoptera; family Cynipidae; genus Synergus; species Synergus gifuensis. Next base: position 6,353,415 of record CAJFCO010000046.1, read on the forward strand.
ACATTCTTTTCATCTTTTCGATGTTGGTGACTTAATTCAAAAACATAAAATGTGGTTGGAAAAAATTCCCAAACTGAAACCCCACTTCGGTAGGTAGAATATATTATTTGGAAAATTAATTGAAGAATTTAAAATAAAAAATATAAACGTCTAAAGTTAAATATCAACAATATTACAGCTGTAAAGTGCAATTCTGTTCCACTTGTAATTAAAACTTTGGCAGCACTCAATGTAAACTTCGACTGTGCATCATTTGTGAGTAATTGAGAAATTAAGTCTGTAGAAATTACTTTAAAGCTTTCAATAAAAGAATTTTGTACTACCTTAGCGAGAAATAATGCAAGTTATGCAGTTCGGAGTGACCGGAGATCGAATTATTTTTGCCAATCCAGTGAAATCTCCATCGCATATTAAATTTGCTAGAAAAGTTGGGGTTTATAGAATGACAGCAGATAATCCCAGCGAACTTCAAAAAATTAAAAATCTCTTTCCAGAAGCTAAGTGAGTAGGATTTTCATATTACATATATAATTAATTTGCTATTCATTTAATTTAATACTTATTATTCTAGCCTCGAAAATAATTTAAATCTTTTAAAAATCTATTGTAATTTTAACAGAGTAGTTATCCGAATTCGTTGTGATGCTGTAATTGCAGAAATTAGCCTTGGAAAAAAATTTGGTTGTGAGCCAGGGCAGAAAGCAGTCGAAATGATAAATTTAACTAAATATTTAGGTCTCAATTTGCATGGCTTTAGTTTTCACGTTGGCAGCCTTTGTAGAGAAATGACAGTATATAGTCGTGGGATTCAAATCTGCAAAAAATTAGTTGATTATGCAAAATCAATTGGTTGTAATGATGTCTGTCTTATCGATATTGGTGGGGGGTTTTCTGGAGAATCTAATTATGATGTAGACCAGGTATGAAATTCAAAGTTAAAAAAGAATTTGAAAACTTTCAGCTATCATCACAGATTCCAGTATGCTATTTACACAATTTTATTGCAGTTCGCGGGAGTCATAAACGATGCTATAAAGGATATTGATGCATCTATAACAATAATCAGCGAACCTGGAAGATACTATGTTACATCAGCCTTTAAATGTATTACTAATGTGTATGGTAAGAAGACGATTGTTGATAAAGATCGAAAAAGTTATGAATACTACGTTAGCGAAAGTGTATTTGGATCATTTAAAATGGAATCTCAGGGTCGAAGAATCAGATTTCCTATTTCTCTCAATGGAGTAAGTCCATATTGAATTCACAAACACTCGTACAGGAAAAGTAGTACAAGGAAAAAAGTAAATCTACATAAGAGATATTTGTGATGAGTAAATTAGATTTAGAGATAAGACTGATGGCCAAAAATTTTAAATATAACTGCACGTCATTTCCTTTCGTCCTCAATTATAATTTGCTATTTTACGATTCTTTAGACTTCTAGTAGCGAAAAATTTTTGAGCACCGTTTGGGGACAAACAACTGTTGATCTTGACTGCATTATGAGAAACGTTCCACTTCCACAGTTTGAAATTGGTGATTGGTTAATTTGGAAAGATATGGGAGACTACTCTTTGTGCATGGCATCACCCTGTTATGGTTTTAATCTGGCGAATGTGTATCCAATTATTCGGAAAAGTCAATGGTAAATTTAGTACATATAGGAAATATAAAGTTAAACCTTTAAAGCCTTAGAGTTTATAAGGGACTTTAATAAAAGATTTTAATATTACAAAATTGGTTTCAGGGAAGCTTTTTGCACTGAGGAATATGTTGTAACGAGAAGAATTTGTAATGAGAATCCTAGAAAACTTTCTGGAGAAATTTAAAATTTCAAGGAAATAAAAGAAGTGCAGGAGTAATGTTTAGATTTGAATTGCCTGCAACTATACAAGTCATGGAAAATAAGATGACCATGATGACATAATATCACAAAAGTTTATTTTCTCTGCTTACTATTATGAGAATGATCTGCATTATTAATTGGCTGTAAATATTGAAATAAAAATGTAGAATAAAAATATCGTTTCTTTCAAGTTAAAAAATGTATCAACCACAAAATGAAAAATGTTCAAAAGAATTCATTTTACTAGAAGCGATGATGACCCTAAAATATTTTAAATTTTAAACTAAATAATAAAATTAAATATTCAAATATCGCGCCACTGCGCATTGGCTATGCGCAGCGACGCGCACAACAAAGCAACAGGCACGTAACCTCAAAATTTTCACATCAACATAATTTAATGAAAAAAACATTATCGTTATAATCGTAAGTAGTTTCTAACATCAGACAATAAAAAGGTCATTTTCTGAATCTATTAAGAGAAAAAAATCAAAATCATGTAACTTACCTAATGCGGTAAGGGGGCCCCAGTGAAAGACCTTTTTTAGTGGGCCGGTACACATCCTTTATTAAAAATAAGATTCCTCTTTTTACACTTTTATTTGTGCATACTTTATGTTAATTTACGCTAATTTAAGGAATTGTTTCACCATTCTTATTACGTCAATGACACGAAAAACGGTGCAATCGCATCATCTCTGAATCGCCTTTTTTCCACATTTGCCAGAAAATTTTCATTCTAGCTTTTGTCATTGTTTGCCATGTTGGTGCAACGCAACTGCTATTTCCGAATTTTCACGAACGAGATTCGTCGAAATTCGTAAATTGTGACGCATGCATGCGTATGTAGTAGAGGTTATGTTTTATGTTGATTTATTAGATGGCGATGTCGATATAGATTGTTAGGATTGTTAGTCTGTTAGCATCTGTTAGTGCGCATTCGAATTTTTTTGCTTCGTTTAAAAAATATAAGAAGAAAAGTGTATGTAATGTAATCGAAAAGTTGAACAAGGTTATTATTTTTGTTAAGATTTTTGTTTTGAAGCACGAGACAAATGTTCCATGTCCATGTCAGTTTTCTTGGTGATCTATATATAAAATTGTGCAAAAATGGGTGAAGTATGTAGTTTTTTTTTAAATTATTTACTGATACTATTAAACTATGGAGATTTATCGTTAATGGAAAGAAAAAACTAATTTTGATTTGGTAAACTTTGTCACGAGTGTTTGGAACTTTCTAGTTTCTTGATTTTCTCTATTTTTATCGTTTTTATCAAGCATTTTGCTTTTTGTAGTCGAATTCTGTTTGTTTTGTGGGAACTATATTTTTAGAGATGACATTGATGACCGTAAATTGATTATATTAACCGTAGTGAAAGTTTATTTAATTCTTAAGACTTCTCTGTATAAAGTACATATTTGAAACACTTTTTAAATGAAAATCAAAATACATAATTAATTTTTCTTCCTATATTTTCTAGCTTGAAGGTGCAGCACCAATAAATATTCCACCAACACCTAGAGCTCGAGATCCATTGCCCAGATTTTCTAACGAAATGGCAAAAGACAAATGGCAAAGAAGCCCACAAATTCGAAATTCTTCACGTTCTCCCAATATCATGAATCGATCCAGAGAATATAATTATTCGCCTTCACCTTCCCTATCGCGATCTCCATCACCTGATAATTGCACAAAAGTAGAGCAACTGCTTGCTGACTATATCCCAGAATATAAACTTGAAAAATTTCTGAAAGATAATCCAAAGTTCGAAGCATTTTCTGAGGATTATCAGATGCAATTAATAGAAGAATTTTTAAACCACAGTCAAAATAAAAAACACAAATCACGGTCTTCCAACCTGAATGAATCACCTTCTGAGAGCTTCTGGTCAGTCTTTAAAGTCTTATGTATGATATTCTCAATCTTAGGAGGAATGATGATGCTTGTTCCAAGTTCCAGCAATACTGTTACTATAGGAGAATATCGTGAAAAGGCGACTATAAACGAAATAAGCAGGAACGTGGAAGAGAATTTACGTGAACTAAAAAAAGAATTTCGAAATCAGGAGGGGCAGATTTGGGAGGAAATATACTCTGGGATAGTTGAAGTTATTTCTAAACCTAAGAAGCCCTCAATTTTTGTATTGTTTGCTGATACCAACAATCCTATGAGTTGTCTTGCTACAAAAATTGGTGAACTTAGCAGCAAAGCTTTGGGAATTAATAAAACTCTTATTTTGAAACCTGCACAACTGGATGAGGACACAGGAGAGGTGATTGAGAGCTTGCGAAAGAAGATTACCCAGCAGAAATCTGTGGTATATGCAATTTTAAATGTTCAGTTATTCATAGTCAAATCTATTTACATGTTTTTATATCAAGAAATATTTAATTCTCACCATTTATTTTCTCTTTGCAGATTGTTTGGGATTTATTGAGCATCAACACTGCAGCATTAAAAGCTTTCCACAATTTATGCGATAGTGAAAACCCTTTAGTTAAAGGAGCAATTTACATAATCACTGTAAAAGTGGAAGGTTACCATAGCTCGATAAGACCAATAGAATTCATAGAGAACAAATTAAGATCAAATTTATCTGGAAGATTAGATGAAGATTCTATAATGCCTCTAATAACCAGAATTACTGATGGAGCGATTATTTCAGTTAAACCCGAATCACATCTTCCTTGCCCCTATAAAAATACTATTTTTTACTAGACTTAAAGCATAGTATTTATTTGTAAGGCAATTTATTTATAATATAAAAACCGTAGCAATTTTTTTTATATCTGAACTTATTAGTGAGATTACTTATGCAATCAGTGGTTTATTGAATTAATTTTTAATAATTATTGTTCAACTTTTGCTACTCGTCTAATGAAATTGTACCTTTTCGATTTCTTTTTAGAGTAAAAATGTCTTGTTTTTTATATCTTGTTTACTAATTGTAACTCCCTCTGTGTCCAATTAAAAAAAATTCCATAGTACATTATGGTTGAAATCATAGGACCAACTTTTAGACGAATTGTTTACTTTCAGTAAGGCATTACAAATAATATATAACTTTTATCGAAATCTAGTTCTAATTGCACAGTCTAAATTAAAATTCTAACGCAATATAATCTTTATTTCCTTCATGTCAAATGATCATACAGAGAGAACGCAATGCCTTTAAATTGAGTACACTGACGGTTCATATATGTATGTATAATACCAAAAAAAGTCTAAACAGAGTATAAGCATTTTAAACAATCAAAAATACCAATTTCTGATGACTACTCTTCAGATGGCGTATGCTTTGCAATTATGTATTAATTAACTCTCGATATTGTCTCAATGTTCGACAAAAGAATTTGTAAATAAATTTCCTAAAAAAAAAAAAAACAAGAAAGAAAATTGGAATACATTAGAATTTGAAGACATTAAAGCCAAAACTTCCAATTTTCCTTTCTCAATTTTTGCAGGTGTTAATTAAAAAACATGATCTAAATTTTATTGAACGAACTATGTATTGGCGTTGTGTAACAGTCAGCAGTCCTTGTAATGTTACAGATACCGTCATTAATCACATAAAATCGCCTCGTTGTCAGTTAACAACTACTTTGTACAACAAAATTATTACCTAGAATCTAGAAAATAACATTAAAACACACTTCATCGGATTAGATCCAATAAAACAATAACAATTTTTTTTTCATCGGAAGACAAAACATGCGATTCGAATGTCTTCCGAAATCGAATCGAAAACGGCGACATTGTGAATTGACAACAAGGCCTCATTACTGTCAGCAGTATTAAGAAAACAGTTTAGCAAAGCAAGACAACGTTTGAATCTCTAATATAATGATTTATTTCCGTCCAATAGAAGTCGGTAACTAAAAGTAAATTGTTTATATGTATAGTGCTTGCATAATATAGTATAGTATCGTCGAACCTAAATAATAAATACATTTTATACAGTCACAGACCTTTCATACAGAATGTCCAAATTTCTGCTGAACTTTATTCCGCGGAATAAAATCATATTAAAAAAATTTTTCGTTTCAACTTTATTGAAAATGGAAATCGATTCGTCGATATCAGGAAGTAATTGATGAAATCTTTATATTCAGGAATTTTGGGAACGCAGAAATATGGGATTTAAGTCGTTGATGTACATTTTATATTTTTAAGGGCATTCTGTATAGAATGGCCTTTAAAATGACGAGATATTTACAGTAAAAAAGTTTAATTGGTCATGCTCCTACTTAGTGTAGAGTTGAGTACCGCGTTGCGTATTGTTGTCCGTATTGGCTACGTAGTCGCGTACTTCAGTCGTTCTGTGTCTTGCAAGTTATGCAAGTTCCGTGCTTCTGAGTAAGTCTAATGTCAAACTGGTTATGTCTCTGCTTCTTGCTTTCCTTATTGATAATCCCTATTAAAATGAATCGCCGATTCAATGGCGATACACTCGAAGCTCATGATAGCGACGCTTGTGTTGGCGGTTCCGTAGAATTGGCGGCACTATATATAGTTGGTAAGGGGTTCCATGGGGCGGGAAGAGAGACGCCTCAAACTCAGCAGTATGGCAACGTTTCCATTGTTTCCAATACGTCCGTGTTAGCGGCCAACCAACCGAGCTGGCCGCTAACATGAGCTTCGAGTATATTTTAAAAGAAACGTTAGTTCAAATACAATATTTCTGGATTCATCTTTAGATTTTGGATGCCTATTAATTTCGAATACTTGAATATTTTAGAAAGCTTTCTAAACTAAAATTATAAGATCGCCATTGTAATCTATTGATCATTTCTCTGCGTATGTGTGTTTTTAGTACCTAACAGTATCTACGTAAGTCTAAGGTTTTACTGAAACCTTGTTCCTTTAAGCCGAGTCTCGTATAAACTCGAAATGAAATCAATACATCGAAACGGAAAAGTGAAATATAATTTCATGAGTTATACAGTAGAATCCCGCTAATTCGTAATGTCAAGGGAGCTAACCAATATTAGGAATTACCGGGAATTACGAATTATCGGGATTACGAATTACCGGGATTCTACTGTAATTGTAAATGTATAATAGGTCTACAAGTTTCGGCTGGTAGAGAAAGAAAAGAGAAATGTTAGTATCATTGATACCTCGGAAATGAAGGAACCTAAAGCATGGCTACAAATTTACTTAACTGGTGAAAAACGATCTTGAAGTATTCTCTCGAAATTACTGTAGGAATCGCGCACTTACAGAAAGTGCGAGACGTCTGTTTTGTTTTAGATTCACTAGGTAGTGAATTAAGTTGTAAGATATATTGACACATTTTGAATATCAGGATTGGGGGATTAAAACTGGAAGCCTTGCATCGATATCTGAGAGGAATCCGGGGCTGTAAATTGAAATTGTTGGCTCTGAGTGTCCACTGAAGGAGCGATTCTTGTATCTTCTTCTTCAGAGCCGAAGTAACGCTCGATGATATCGAAGGCTTTCTGATAGATGTCCAGGTTCTGGTGAGACTGAAGAAATTCTATCTTGTCTAGGCCTGAAACAAAAAGTTTATATTAATTAATATTATGATTTACTTTACTTCTTTCAGCTTAAAATTATTTACTCCCAATCACGAACCATAGCATTCTTCGATGAGAACGGCGTAAGGATTAATCCCGTTGTGAACAGTCGCATCTTGTTCTCCAAGTCTCAGGATGTTTTCCAAGCCATTCAAAGCCACTTGCACAATCTTCGAATCCATAACTGTCAAAAGATCACACAAAGGTGAAATACAGCCTTGCTCTGTTAAATAACGAATTTGTTCAGGTGTACCGCCACTCGTAGCGTTAGTTATTGCCCAGGCTGCTTCTTTTCTAGTTTTGAATTCGGCTTTTCCCAAAATACCAATCAAATCAGGGAAAATGTTCGCTTCGATGACGGCCTAAATAAGATAAAAGGAAAGCTTTCTTTAATTTTTTTGCTTTATCACAATAAATAAAATTAGTATTCAAATTGGGAAGTGTACAGAAGCTACTAAACAACGAAACAAACCTGAATCTGCTGGGGATTTCCAGCAGTGATATTAGAAACTGTCCAGCATGCTTCTTTGCGAACGCTTTCTCGATTTAATGTCAACAAATGTTGCAGACATGGTAGTGCTCCGCAATTCAGTACCACTTGAGTTTGAACATCATCTCCTGTGACAATGTTACCTACAGCGCGTAACGCTGCACTAACAACATTGTTTTGTTCATGCCTTGAAATAAAATCATAGAAAATATTCAGTTAATACATAGAAATGCTTAGTGCAGTAATATTGGTCAATTAAATATCATGTCTCATATTTAAACTTACATCAATAGCTCGACGAGACGTCTGCAAACTCCTGCGTCAATTACGGCCTGAATCTTTTCATTTGGACCATCACTCAAATACGAAAGCGCCCAACAAGCATCGGCAAGGACGTCGACATCATCATGATTGAGAAGGTGGGCCAGGATCGGCAAACAAGGTGCAACCTGTGCAAACGTTGGTGGTGGATTTTTACCACGACAAAGATTTGACAATGCCCAGACAACATTACGTGTCATAGAAAGACGCGTCGATTTCGAAAGAATCCTGAAACAAATATATTATTTATTAGATTAATTTTAATTATAGTAAGTCTCCATCCTCTATTAATGAATCTATTAACTTACTGCAAAAGAGGCATCAGAATGCCACTATTGAGTACATGATCTCTGCATTCAGGACTGTCTCCGGCGATATTTCCCAATGCCCATACAGCTTGTTCTTGAACATCAGCATATTCCGAAGAGCCGAGTAGCTGTATAAACATAGGCACTGCACCAGCTTCTATAACAATGCGTGTTTGCTGAGATGTTCCACTTGCAATATTTGTCAACGCCCAAGATGCTTCAAACTGTAATTAAAAAGTTTAATCTTTTCTTTTCAATATCTTTTAATAAATCTTAAATATGAATCGACAATTGATCAATTTTTACCTGTAAGGTGCTACTTTCGTTATTTTTAAGGAATTCAACAAATCTTGGAACAATTCCAGTCTTTATGACTTCATCTATGGGTGGATTTGGCTCTCTTGATAGCAGCTTTCTAAATTTCTGTGTCGCTGCTAATTGATCGTCTACTTCAGAACTGTACAGTAATTGCACCATCTCTTGAGTAATCACCGGTTGCTGAAATAAATTTAGAATTATTTTCTTCAATCGATACAATTGACGTAAATGTGTTTTATTTAGGTTCTCTTTGTCTTAAAAACGAGACCGATTGCGCGCTTGAGCTTACTTCATTAGGCTTACTGCTCATTTCATGTGTAACCAGTGGTTACGCATGAAGTGGTCAGTATAAAGGTAACGCTATGAAGTTAGCTGAAATGCATGTTCATTTATAATAGGAGATAGGATAGGATAGGAAATAGGATAGGATAGGAAGGAGAGACTATTCAATTGCGGCTTTTATAAATTTATACCTGAAGGGGTGCTGGGAAAGACAGATATTCGTCTGTGGTGGAGACGTTGTCGTCATCAGTAACAATGTTAGGTACATTACGTCTCTTGGACAATTGCTGCTCGCGCTTTTGTTTCCGCAACTGTACTCCTTCTTCTTCTCTACGTCTTCTCAATTCCTGAGAATCAAGACCTACGTTTTTGTAGCGGTATTTGTGATTCGGTCCAGTCGACATCTACACAATGAAAAAGAAAAAAATATTAAAATCATCATTTTTTTAAAACACACACTTAAATGATAAAATTGTGAAAAAAAACAACGTTTTTAGAGTTAATTTGCGACCTTGTACATAATTGAATCCAGTAAAAAGCTCCCTGACTGAAAAAAATTAAATTAATGCAACAAAGAATAACATTATTAACTTGAATAAATATAATTAGCCTTCAAATAAAACGAAACAAACAACAGACGTATATTTCGCAGTACTTTCACATTGTTACTTGCGAAAAAAAAGTACACGCAGTTCCCAATAAAATGGTATCTGATACATACCTACCTCCAAAAAAAGTCCAAAAAAATGACTCACGTATCCACGAGAAAATGATAAGACTGTTTATTTAGTAAGTAGTAATTCGAACAATCTGAGAGTGATGTGATCGAAACGTCATCCTCGAAATGACACGAGCGCGAAAATAATCTCAACAAAATACGTCTATTAATCTAAGTATAAAAAATTCGACATTTTTAATATTAGCGTAGACAGGACTATATCATATTATACTGTATAAAAGCGAAAAAGTGAACAACAATATAAAATGGATGCCTCCCATATGAATTAAATGTTTTTGACAATGGAGTAAATGCTATGAGGGTTAGGTGCTGGCGGACGTGGGTGTAATCGATTAAAATTGATTGAAATAAGAAACCACAAGATTTTGACAAACTGAAAAAATCTGACAGCGAGGCTAATCCAATAAACTGGAAAATCGTTCCGATATCACCACGATTAATCCGGAAATCGGGAGTTTTGGCACACAAAATTGACATTGGCTTGAAATTAACTCCAGAGCACGATGTTGTAACCTTCGTATCATTTGCAATTCGGAACAGCCGCTTTTAATACTTACGTTTGTGATTTTGGCTCGAACCGATGATCACTTGTAAAATATCATAAAATATTTAAGACACCACCACACTATCCTACCCGTGAATCACGGACGGGATCGGAGAAACTTTATGTAAAATCGCAAACTTATCACGCAAGCAAGAAATTGCAAGGAATCACGCACGGGGTCTTCCTTTTTGATTCTCGAAATCAAACGTTCCAAAAAGCACTACTTTTTGCCCTTCGAATCAAAACACAGATCAAAGAGAAATAGGTGAATTTATTGGTCGAAAACCGGTTTTCCAAGCATTTATTGCCTACTAGAAACACGTTGGGTCGTTGGGTGTTCCTAGTGGCACTGCGCATGCGATGCGCATGACGTCTCATTCGTTTATTTTCGTGCGCTATTTAAAATAGTGAAAAATATATTTTTTTAAAATTATAAATAATGACTTTTCAAATTACCGAATTATACATTAAACATGCATGCACCTTTAATGAAATCTTTGCAATATTAGAATTTGATTATACGACAGATTGAGGGTGATGTTTGGTGATGTCACTCCATGCTGCTACATGTCTCCATGTACATAAGGTCACCTTCGGCCATCTTGTTCCATTTGCCCGGGAAGATCAAATTTTAAGATGTTAGATATATACCTTTAATTAATTAATTTTAAAAAAAACTTCCATTAGATTAGAATTCCTGTCAACTTTGCTTCAATGTAGTAATTAATTACTTTTTAGTGTAAGAAATTAACTTTAAAACTCAATCCTAAAATGCAGATCAATTATGAATCTGCCATCAAATTTCGACGAATCAGAATCGCCAGACAAAAAAAGATGTATTTCAGAACGCACGACGCCATTATGAAAAACAGGGCGTTAGTTGACCAATCAAAGTTTGTTATTAATTCAAAAGAAAGACGTTTATTACCGACTACCGATTCGAGGTATTCGAGTATTAGGAAACGTCGCATGCATTAAAAAGAAGTTATATTTATTAATATTTTAATGGTTTTTATTTACAAAGACATAATCTCAGTGCATCACAGTGAAAAGAAACGGTGAAAAGAAACTTGTGAAAAGAAACTTGTGAAAAGAAACGGTCAAAATGAGTGAATACACAAAAAGGTAAGTCGCGTTGCTTTCTCAACGGATCTCAATGTATGTATAAATTAGAACCCACCTGTTTCCGAGTATTTATTTAATTAATATATCATCAACCACACATTGGGGATCATTCATTGAAGAAGTTATTTTTGCCAATGATTTTAGTAAATAGCTATAAGAAATATAACCTGAAAAGACAAATTTCCTTGGGAAAAATAATCAATTGCCCTTTGGAATTTCTTACCTGACTTGAAAACATTCTATATCAAAATTTCTATGGTGGCCTATAAGAGTGACGAAATTGTAGTTCTAGAGTTTCAGATGGTTTTGATTTTTGAGTGCGAACTTTGTATACTTGAACGATGAACAAAGAACGTTAATTTTTATGTACTTACAATTTGATGCTTTCGAATTTCTGTTTGTCTAGTTTTTATTTTATTAATCTTAAGTATTTACTTGTTTAACTACCTAATTAAATTACATTATTTCATATGCATTATATTTCGCCATTTCTCTATGAAAGGAATTGTTTATTGTTTCCAGAATATTCAAAAGTTTTAAATTCAGCAAAGCCTTTATGTGTCTTTTTTAGTGAAGAAAATATGCAACTAATGGCGGTGGAAAAAATTTCCAGTACCGTTCGTGACGATTTGAAACGATTATACAATATATGGAGAGAAATGGGTTTAAATGATGCCACGAGATCTTTATACTGTCAAGAAGTTCACAAACATATTAAAGTAAGTTTATTGTACATTAAACTTTATATTAATTTCCAATTTGTATGCCTTTTCAACATTTTATAGTGAAGAGAAAATCATTTTAGCTCTTACTGCAAATTTCTTCAGATATTTAATGTCTCTTAAAAAATATAAATATATTTTTCACGATAAATACTAAAAATAACAAAAAATTGATAAACTTAATTTTAAACATAATTAAATATTGCAGGAATTAATGAGCGAGATGATAATTGAATTGGAGGAGAAAAAGAACGCTCTCCTTCAAGGAGTTCAGGATTTAATGGAACTAGCAAACACTCTTGCTAAGGTTAGTGTTTATATATGAATCAGGATAGAAATTTATCAGTTGTCAATTAAATTTACAAAAACTCATCATTATTAAGCTTCTGATAAAATTATTTCTTATCCGATAGGAATTACAAATTGAAGACGTTCCGGGAAAGAATCCTGATTATGAGCACTTGCCTTTAATCGAAGTGCAAGACAGACTTAGAGAACAAGTGTGTGAACTGCAGTCGATTAAGGAGCGACGCTTGAAGTACTTAAAAGAACTTCGAGCACAGGTAAAAAACTTTATTAAAGTAATCGATTATACAATAAAATTGATCATTGAAACTATTTTAAAATTTCATATTTTTATAGGAAGAAGTCGTCTGCAAGAAACTTGGCTCTAAGCCTCTTGGTCTCAACAAAGAAATGCCCTCTGAAGAAGATCTTAATAAATTCCACGAGTACTTAGAAATTCAGAAACATGAAAAGGTATAATTTTAAATTTGAATTTTTTTACGGACTTTTTAAAAAAAATCTATTTCTTAACTCGCAGTTAACCCTCTCGAATCGCAACTTAATTTTACATCTTTTACATTTGATTTTATTGAAATTTTAGGTTCGCTTGGACACACTCTTCAATGATTTGCGAAGATCCATTATAAAATTAATGGATGAATTGAGCATTTCTCCATCCTTGGACTTTGAACGACTAGTGTGCAACGACTATCAGAATTTTATATACACGTCTGACAATATGTTGAAATTAAAAGATATGAGGAACGATCTCAAAGTACAGGTGGAAGAGGCGAAACAACAAGCTACTGAAAAACGAGAAGAGTTACAAGCACTTTGGAGTTACCTCGATGAACCTCCAAAATACCGTGAATCATTTCTCCACAAGCATTCGGGCCATAGTGTTACGACCATATCTGCTGTGGGTATTAAAAGTATTAGAAATTTAAACAAAAAACAAATAAATAATACATTTTTATTACAGCTAAGCGCAGAAATAAAACGTTGCAAGGACAAAAGGAGTGAAAACATTGGAAAATACGTGGCTAAAGTCAGAGATGAACTAGAAGGACTTTGGGTTCTGTGCAAGTATAGCGAAGCCCAGAAAAGTTCCTTTATGCCTTTCTACTCTATGACTTACACAGAAGATCTGCTTACGCTCCACGAATTAGAGGCGGAGAAACTTCGAAAGTTTTACAAAACGAACAAGTAAGTCTTCCGTACTTTAAGGAATTTATTTGGAATACATTTTTGATTTTCTTAACACTTAAATGAAATCACAGAAAGATTTTCGATCTTCTCGAAGAGAGGGAAACTCTTTGGGAGAAAATGAAAGAGCTTGATCAAAGGGCGAACGATCCTGACCGTTTTCACAACCGTGGAGGTCAGTTATTGGCTGAAGAAAAGGAGAGAAAAAATACTACTAAGGTTTGTGGTTTTTCCCAATATCGGTACATCTTCAAAATATATTTGAAATTTGAAGATCAATTATTTATTTCTAAACCTTTGTTACAGAAATTGCCGAAGATAGAAGAACAGCTGTTGCAAGCGACAGAAGAATTTGAAGCTGAAAATGGAGAGATATTTACTGTCAATGGTATGGCAGTCAATGACTTCTTAGATTTTAGCAAGGCAGAATACGAAAAAGAAAAGGAAAACATGAAAATAGCTAGAGTAGGTAACATCAGTTTTTAGAAGAATTTACCATGTTGTGTATTACCATGCAAACTGAGTTAACTTTATAATATTTGATATTTTATGTATTCATGGTACATGAATTTTACTTTGAATATAATATTTATTTGAAACTTTGGTTGTTTAGAAACAGGCAAAAGACAGATCCGCTAAAAAGACACCTCTTAGTACTTCAAAAAGGACACCGATCGGAATGAGCATTAGAGTCAAGACACCTGGTACTACGGGAGCCAAGCGAAAACTACCTTACGATTCGTCTCCTAACAGCACTGTGACGAAACGACGCAATGTGAGCGCGGAAAAGAATCGAACTGCAGTCATTAGCTCCAAAGCCAGACGTAGTGGAAGAGTAAGATATTTTATTTATTAGGTTTATTAAATTTTATGAATCTACCCAGTGAAGAATTGAAAATAACCAATTTTCTAATTTGTTTTTCAGATATCCAAAAAGGCGCTGCTGAGTATCAACAAGACAAACACGCCGAAATCGGGGAAAAAGCTGAAATCGAAGGTGGAAGGCGGTAAAGTCAACCTCAGTATTTCTTCTTATGGCAAATTCCAAGAACACTTGGAGGAAAGAGAAGAACTGCGAAGTTCAATGCTATCAGAACAATTGCTTGAAAATGCATGCGAAAGAGGAGATATGAAAACTCCTATTCGTACACCAGCAAAACCCTTGAGAAAGAACTTACTTTCTGTAAATACTCCAGGAACTCCCAGAACTGCATCAACATCACGAACTACCCCAAGAAGTCCAAGAATTATGCATACGCCACGTTTGGCACCTATGCCAAACAATTCGCACTTCATTGTTTAAACAGTCTTAAAAAACCTGATAAGATAACTTATAGATTCTATATCTTTAAGAATGTTGATAACGCATACTTGAATTTTTAGTGTCTTTTTCTATAAGACTTTATTTCCTTAATTCAAAATTAAATACATTAAATGTTTTTTTTAACTACCTAAAACAAGCTTGACGTTATATTTTGAATAAGAATTTTTATTTTGGGACTATCCATGTGAATACGGTCAATTATTTGAGAAAATTTGTATAGTTTTTCTGTTGATGATGTGCAGCTTTTCTTAAATAAATTATAACGGGATTCAAATATGAAAACTGGATTTATTTGTCGCGAGTGTCTTATCTAACTTAAAATTGTTTTAAGAGAAAAGTTAATATTTTTCCTAGATCGCTTTCGAATGTGGGATAAAGTATTATTATTAATATCATATTCTTAATTATGTAATATGTATTAACACCATTATTAACACTTATAATTGTACTTATTTTCTGATTCACAAATTTTTTTGATTATTCGCAATAATTATTTAAATAATAAAAGAATTTAATAATTAATATT
The DNA here is from genome assembly GCA_904066015.1 of Synergus gifuensis. Classification (NCBI taxonomy): domain Eukaryota; kingdom Metazoa; phylum Arthropoda; class Insecta; order Hymenoptera; family Cynipidae; genus Synergus; species Synergus gifuensis. The sequence goes on from CAJFCO010000046.1 coordinate 6,368,995, forward strand.
CTTGATTATTTATTTGAACCTTTATTAACTACCAAATCACGTAGTCGGTAAAGTTAAAACATAAATACATAGACCATAACAAAAATTTAGGATTTTTTACATTACAAATTTGGCAACATTGCAATTATGGCGGGAAATTGACAATTTTTTTAGGGATACCAACCATTCTGAGAAGTGGAAAAATAACCGTCAATAAAGAAGACAAAGAACAGTACAATTTCAAGGACGAACAGGAAAGCACAGCAAAGTAAGATGTGATTTTATTCTAAAATGTTATAATTTTATAATTATTTGGACTGTTCAAACAAATTAACTAACGTTGGAATATTTATATTTCGTGATAACATAAGGACAAAATGTTACGTTTGCAAAGATATGCTTTTTATTTGGTAAAAGTTGTAAAACTCGGATATGGTTCCAACTTTCTAACGTATATATATATTTTTTTTCATATTGTTTTTTGACAAAAGGTAAGAAAATACAACTTAGTATTAATTCTAAGCTTGTATTGATTCTTAAACTATAATTTTCATTCTAATTTTCATTTTATAACATTGCCAATGTTGTTTGTTGATAACCTCCAAATCTTACAATTTGCGTAATGGTGAAAATTAATTTTTCATTTATTATGACTATTTCTATACCGTAACTCCCGCATTTCGAACGAATACTATATTCTTTGTTCAGATTTGTATTTTTCATATATGTATATGTAGTTCGCAGTCTAAAGTTTTGCTTGTTAATTGTTGTAGATTTGGATATATTATACCTTCGTAAAAAAGAAGACAAAGAAAAAAAAGAATAGATAACGTGAAATTGTACCAACAAATAATCTTGTGGGTCGTGTGGGTATAAAATTTTGTATTATAGAAATATTGAATTTATGATTTTCCACTTAGGACAGGAGTTTGTTTAACAGAGATTAAATAGTTGAACATACAATCGATGTAAACTAAGATAATCAATCATTAAAGGTTTTTTTTTATAGTAATTCGAACTCGAAACAAAATTCTTAGGCTTGACATGGAAATCGAAATGTTTTTATTTCTAAACAATTTTTTTTAGTTATTGTCAAATAATTTTATTTTATCAATTATTAAATGAGTTATTACTTTTCAATTATGTATACAATTTTTAAAAACTCAACTGATGAATAAATATATTCCTGATTCAAGTAAGATTTTTTTTTTAATGAATTTGAAGTGACTAAATTTTCTCAAAAACACTTGAAATGTTACAGGAATTCAAGAAATCTCCAAGATTGAAATTCTAAAGCTAAAGTTTGAAGAAATCTGGGTGGTATATAAGAACGCGCGTCGGCCTTTGAAAAGCGGATTGGATGTATGAATAAAGGTTCCAGAGTTCGGTCTTAACAGGTGGATCGAATCACAACCTACAGGTAAAATTCAGGCGAATGATCAATAGTAGGTGTGGCGTAGTCAGTTTGTTTCTTATCTGGCTCCACCCACACCTCTGTCTTTTACTTTCAACACGTTTTCAGCGATTCTGTTTCTATAAACTATAATAACTCAAGAATTACTATATTTTCTCTACTAGAAACAAGCAGAAATTATAACAAATAATTTTAAATAGAATTAATTTTAGTTCGAAGTTTCTTCGTTCACCTTCGATCTTTTCTTAAAGAAATATTTTCTGAAAATTAAATTGGTTTATGTAAACATTTTATTTTTAAACAGAAACGTATATATTTGTTTCTGTAAAAGTTTACTTGAGAAGTTACTTACATCCTCCAAGAATTTAACTTTAGAGGCTCTTGGGTTTTTAATTGCTTTAGTGTTGATAAGCGCGTTATGCCGTCAGAGAAGCTGTGGGAGGGTAAGGAGGGGATAAGTAGTTGAAGCGGTAAGGAGAGTATAAAGGTCGATACCCACAAAAAACCATAAGAGACAAGCATTTCCCTTTGCATTTCAGGTTACGAGTCTCTCAGCTCTCAGCATTTTATTTTAACGCGTGTAGTCGGCTTACTATAATAAGCAGAAAAATAGCTCAAGGTGAATCACCCTATTTAAAAGTAAAACAATCTGCCCTATTCATGAATATTTACACAATGAGGACTTTGGTTTTTCCATTTTAATCTTTAAGATAGAAAATTGAATATGATTCAGATTTTCTTCTAACAAATTCTTTGTCACGTAGGTATATAGATTTCTTGAAATGAATATTTATCAAGCAAAGGATGAGCCCAATTGCAGGATTTGGAATTCTATCATCCAAAGCCTAGAATCCTAGATAAACAGTTCTTTAGCTCTGCCAATCGTCATATAGAAAGACATTGTCCATGATTAGCTAAAGACCAAAGAGCTGCTAAAACCAGCAATATTTCAGCCTCCCAGTAGTATCAAGGAAGAAGTTTGGTAATTGCCAGATCGCCATCCCCATCCTCCACCCTGATTCTGATTGTATCACAGAGAGCGTGGGCGTTGATGGGGCCAGCGGTCTAGCGGATCGAAACTAGAGACTCGCGAATGAGACCAGACAGTCTGCGGAGACTAGTCACCAGTCATAGTAGAGAATATAGTAGACCTAGACAAGTTACGAAGCAAAGGAAACGATAGCTATAACTATAGCCTATGAATTCAGTATATATGTACGTATAAGAGCCATAAGCCTTGAGCGTAGGAGAGAGACGCTATCGGGCGTAAATAATGCGCGGTGGCGTCCGTCCGCCGTTGGTTCAGTTGGTCGGGCATTCGGCTTGCCTGCCTGCTGGATGGATTGATAAAGATTAAAGGTAAAGGGAGGTGGTAGCCCGGGCAGGGGTGCTTGGAGTTAGGCGACAGAAGTCACCCAGCGAAACGAACCAGGCGTACAACAGGGGGATGATGTCATATAGGGGTCCACCGTAAATACATACAGATGCAGCCTGGATTGATGCATTGACCGAGCACAGTGACGTAGTCACCTTTCTTTCGATGAGGGACCGCTTGTGGAGTCCTGGGGGTGGATCGCGGAGGATTTCGAGTCAAGGACGAGTCACGAGACGAACTCGCAAAAAGTTAGAGAAGCAAGTCGAGAAAAACTTGTGATTTATGGATCTGTATAGAACTCTCTACGGATAAGTAATTCTTGGAAGGAATTGGCGAGTTTTCTCTAAAGAATTACCTCTAGAAATGGAAGAATATGTCATATAGGAGATTTCAGATTATGCTAAGATTTGACCAATTTCTCCTTCAGGTCAGGTTTTCTTAATTTATCATTGTTATAAATAGATGTTTTTTTTTTCACTCCAAGTGTTTGGTCTTATTAAATGAAATGAAGTATAATAAGAATTTATAAAAAATAAGGCTTAAGGGCATGTAATACTTTACCATAAGAGCAAATTAGTTATACCAATTATACGTTCATAATAATAAATATTTTTACCTAATAAGAGTCAATAAACCTTCGTCTCATGTAGACGAAGGTTTATTGACTCTTATTAGCTAAAAATATTTATTATTATGAACGTATAATTGGTATAACTAATTTGCTCTTATGGTAAAGTATTACATGCCCTTAAGATTAGTTCGGTTTGTATAGGAAGTTTGATCACAATTTTTTAAATACCTCGCGAAAGAGTCTGTTTCACTTGAACTGATTCATCTGGTATCTCTATCATTTTACGACATCCCAGATGAATGTTTTTCCTTGAAGACTGCAATAACGATCAATGAAATGCCTTTTATTCACTTATGAGTTCGCGGACAAAAGGTGCTTTAAGCAATTCTCGAAATTGAGCGATTACGTAAATAAAATGCGCAGGTACTTTTGCACTCTATAAAAATAAAGTCTTTATTGTCTTAATTATTATGCGTAGAAGTAATATTAAATAAGTCTAACTCAAAATATTTCTTTTAGGTTCATTCGACTTTCTACGTGCAAATTTTTTGGTGCTGATCTACTTTGAATCTACAGTTGCGGGTGACGACGATCATGGCCAATTAATATAGACAACAAGGGGTGAGCAATTATTTGTTGCTTGAACTATAAACGTAGATGAATAATGGAAGTTAGAATGGTAAAAATATATCCAAAGACTCATCAAATGAAGAAATCAGTATTCTAAACTTGAATCAGTGAATTTTAACTGAATGAAATCTTGAAAAGAGAGTCACCGAAAGTCAGTGAACTTTGGCTGATTAAATTTTATATAGGAAGAATGAAATACGAGATCAGAACTAGGCAATGAATAATATACGCTTCTTTCTTGCTTCGCGAATATGAAGGGATGAATATATATGTAAATAAAAGAGGACGGTATGGCGGCAGTTCCAGCTAGGATAGGAAGAAACGACTATAAGGGTTAGATGGACGCTCCGCAGGAGGGATGGAATTGGTTTGCCAGCCACGAGATGTAAGCGTGGGGTGAAGTTGGTGCCACGTGCCCGCGGGCTCTCGGGGTGCCCGAGAAAACCCCATCGCCGTAGCTCGACCGTGGCCATTGCGAGTTACCTTTACCACGTTTACTATTCTCTATTGTACATGACTGCGCGATACGGAAGCATAGGGAGGCTGCGGGGTTGTATATGAGTCATCCAAGTCGACTCTATTCAATGGCGTAGAATTTGCACTACCCTTACTGTAATATACTTCATCTTCAAAAAAAAAAAATATTTTTTCGCGAATGGGTTCAAAAATTAGATTACATCGTAATAATGAAAGCTATTCTTTATGCAAGAAAAAAATTCAATATTTATGGCGATCTTGGATAAACCTGAAGGAAGAATTCTAGTAGGATGGACATTAATTTTTTTTTGTGTTTTTTGTATTTGGAACATTGGACGTTTTTTGACCTGATTTGGGAAGTTCTAAAAACGTCTTTTAAACTTTATGTCCTAAAATCGTTTTTGGGACGTTTCTACAAAAGCAAATTTTAACCAAAAGAACTATTTCTCCCTTTATTAGTTACTTATTAAAAGAAATAAAAATTTGATATTTAGAACTCAGACCAAAATTTGTGTTGACTGGTGTAATCTAAATTAATTTCTCTACAAAAAGTACAAAAAAGATTATAGAACGGTATGTTGTTCAAGAAAGGAAGAGAAAATATTTGGAGTTGAGTAGAGTCTGTAATTATTTTCACTATGTGAATTCTAAAGCCAGCATTATATTCATTTACGACAAACAAAGTACTTTAAACTCGTTGGTATGTGAACTGCAGATACCAATTTAGTATGAAGCGCCTCCGGTGAGGATCTCAATTAAACAATTACACTTAAATTGAACGAACGCTCACGGTGGTGCCCGCATGATCGTTAAGATTCCCTCTCGTGTTCACCTATTGCCTTTAAGGTGTCCTTCGACGTTAATAAGCTTTACAGCCTTTAATAAGTTCAATGGTTACGAAGCCCCCATGTAGGTAGTTTATAGTTAGGTATCGCTCTGTCGTGACTCATGACAGGTAATTCAGACTTCTTTTTGACTTCGAGCCGACGCAATCTAACCAATTGTTAGACCCAGTCTAGACATTTTACCTCGAAATGGTGATGCGATAAATTGATATAACTTTGTGAGAGGTCGAAGGTATTAAGTTTTCTGATTACTTCGTAGAATTTTCTTTATCACTTTTTAAAACAGCTTTTAATTGATATCAATTATATGATTGATTGACAGAAACTTCACCCATAATAACATATGTTTACACTAAATCAATTTTTTGAATCAAAAGTGGATCAAAGTGTTACACCATGGTAATTTTTAAATTATTTCTCCATTTTTCAACACTTTCATCCACTTTTGGATCAAAATTTGCCACCTTGGGATTTAGAGTATTAGAATATGTTTGGCTTAGGAAAAAGCACAGGTTCTTCAATAATACTCTTGGTCATTTGATTTTAATTCGGTTAAAAAATGTATAAGTGTCGATTTTCAAACATGGTAAGTCTCTCAAGTCTGAAGTGTGAGCTTCTATGATTGCGACACACGAGTTAGACTGGAGCTGTTTACAGTTAATATTGTTCGCAATAGAAGGCTGATCTGTATGAGCGATGTGCTGATACAAGACAGATCTGCTCACGCTACTCTAGAGCAATCTTTCAAATTGTCTGTGGGGTCAATCAGCACCGATATCAAAGTGCGACCGTCATACATTCCTCGTGAGAAGAGCCTGGTCATCAACTACAAGAAGGAGAAGGCTGTACTTTAATCACGTCGTACACGTTTAACCAACGCACTAATGTTTATTCTCATATATATACATATATATATTCGAGCGGCGCGGACTTTGCTTCGATTAAAAGCCTCGTTGAATGAGGCTTCTCTTGTTGTTTATACTACAAAATCCATCGTTAAAGTCACGTGTGAAAATATTGGCTTTTTCATTCACGCTGAATTCTAAAAAAAAGTCCATCGTTTTCTGATTGAGATATTATTTTCCACATTGATAATCAATGATGAGAAATTCTAAAAGCAGTAATTAATTCGTTATTTCATTTCCAGACCTTACAAGCTAACAATCACTGAAATAAAGCTTCTAACCCCAAAGAGTCACCTGTGAAAATTGCTCTCTACCACGAAAGCTCCCCAGGTTCATTTTTCACGCACTCGATTGCTATTTCAGCAACACATCGATCTCCTCACTACTCTTCCGAACAATGTACACAGATTCTCTTTCCGACTAGAAGGAATGGAATGAAAAAAGTAAGAGAGAGAGAGAGAGAGAGGAAATTAGAGAAAGGAAGAGAGTGGATGTCCTATATGTGTGAGAAGGTGAATAAAAGTACATATGTATGAAGTATCAGCACACATTTACCCGAGAGTATTTAAACAAGGGGAAAGGAAGGGGGAGGTATAAGTAAGGGCGAGACATGAGGGTGAAATCGGGTCCCCATTGTGCTCAGGTGTGAGGCGTGTGCAGGGGTGGCTCAGGGGGAAGATTTGCACACGCGGCACGAGCCGCGCTAACAAAGGGATGGAACAGATTGGAAGCCATTCATTCATTCGCTCGTCCTGTCTTTTTCTCTGTATTTGACTGGGAGCATCAACCACCTATCTCTACCCACACCACCCTTACCTCCTATTACCTTCACCGACACGCGCACCGGCTCATTTGCACGTGTATGCACGTTCGTACAGCCTGTCACATTAATAACAATGATAACTCTTCACGATTTGGAAACACATACGACACATGAACATTCCCTCTGGGAATATCTGTGAAAGGCGGTTATTATTAATATTAATGACAATTTTGACTAAAAAAAACTTTAACTAGTGAATTTTCATTCCCAGAGGAGATCTTCGAGAAAGCTTATAACAATAACTAGAAAAGGCAAAATAGGGAGGCAAAATATACAAATTTTGGCTAATTCAGATTTAATAGAGAGCTTGTACCTTTATTTTGTTCGCATAGTTTAATTTGATAAGTTACTTTAAGGTGTCTAAATTTAAATGAAACTCATATATTCGTGTAGTTACAAGATCTCTTTCGAATTTCCAGGAACCTTCTTCTTCTGGTTTCAATCAACAGGCACGATTTATCGCGAGCCTACCTCGAAGCTCGACGACGTGGTCGAGAAGTTCCAGATAACGAACCGTTGACTTATTTATGCGTTTCACTTCTCCTGGTGATGTACAAAGGTATTTTGCATGCCGTGATCAGAAATTCGTGCGTGCCAAGTTGACAGAATAGAGGCAACTTCCTGTTTAGGTACATGCAGTCTTACGACCTGGATAAAGCGTTTCCTATAGGCAGAGGTAAATGGTCTACTTTTAGGGAATAATATTTATTATTGCAAACGTAAAGTTGGGAAAACTAAATTTGCTCTTACATTAATTCCACATGCCAAGTGGTCAAGTTGGTGTTGTTGACCTTGTCAAGTTCTAATGTAAAAATTCGATTTCTTCATTTTACATAACAAATATTAAAATTGGAATTTTTTCCCTCTGTATAATTAATCAATTTTTAACTAGAATTATGCACATAGAGCAAGAATATATTTAATTCAAATATTTTTTAAATAAAATAAAAATATTTAATATTGAAGTTAGATTTTGAATTCTTGGTTTTATGTAAAAAATATCGAAACTAAATATTTTTTCGCTCTGTACGCAGTCTTATATTTGAAAAAAGATTAGTGCTCGACGACGCCAGAAAGCGGCAACTTCGTTTAGCGCAGCGGCTGGGAAGTTGACGCTTTCTGGCCGGAGGGCAGAAAAAACATTTATCTATAATTTTCGTTGAGTAAAATGGAGAATGGAATTGTGAGTTTAACACTTAGGTTCAACGTCCTTGAAGGTAAAATATTTTGAAAAAAATTGTCAGAGGTTCATCCAATTTCTATAAATTGTATGAAAAATTGATAAATGATCCCTTTTCTAAGGTGTCAATCCAAATTGACCGAAAGCTCATATTTTTTTTTTTTTAGTCAGAAGGAACATGTGTTTCGAAAAATAGAAAGAGTGAATTTAATGGTTTAAAAGGTCTACTATACAGATTTATTGATTGCTTCTTGACTCACTACTGTACGAAAAATCCCAGGGGATCAACGTAGCACACATGGCGCTTCCGTAAAAGTTGCACGGTGTACATTTTCGCGTAACACATATTGTTATAGAGAATTTAACGTCTAATATTTCTTTCTTTCTAATATTTCGATATGACGATTGCTAAATATTGGATAAAAAAAATCACTGACAATTAAATTCCTTTCTTTAACTCCGTAGAGACCATTAGAGATCTGGGTTTATAAGACAAAGATTTCTTGCCTAAATCCCCTCTTTAGTAAAACAGAGAATAATTAGCATTTGTACTTGAAAAGCACAAATGCGATAATACTCTCTATTCTTCTCTCCTAATTGAAAAGCAGGTCTTTAGGAATCAGGTTGGTAGGCAAAGGCATACTGGTGGGTCTTTAACCCAATATAATGACGCGAGATTTAAAGGGATCGGGCGGTTAGACGTTTTGGGAAGGTGTGCACTGCAAAATGCTGCGATGGATATTGGATGGGTATATATAAGAATAGGCAGGGGTGGTCCAATCGTTTGGGGGAGCAAAGCTAAGCCAGTAATGCAATAACTTGAATAGAAACGCACGCAGCCGGAAAGAACATAGCTTTTCTACCTTACCCCTCTGCCTGGCACAAATCGGTAAATGCGAATGTGCATATACGTGCAACATGGTGAGATGAATGTGACGGGGTGACGAGGCTGGGGTAGCTCGCGGGGGTTCGTCCCGCAGGAAGGTACCCTGTATCCAACTACTCACCAAGAACGAAATTACGAATTGCAAAGGCGTAGAATTAACCTTTCCAATTTACTAGAGTACAATTTTCCAATCACCATTACACCTAATTTCTAATTTCGATTCGCCTCCTTCTTCTCTACCGAGTTCTCTAGTTTCTAGATTAAATTTAAACTGGATTTCTAGTTCAACTCACACCATATTCCAGCATTCGTGTAGAAATTGTTCGACTTAGCCTTAGATGAAGCCTTAGACTTAGACTTTAGAATCGTTAAATGAACTTGGTCTTTCTATTTTCAATAAAAAATCATATCTTTTTCAAAAACAAACTTCGCAACTGTAACAATCCGTCCAGGTACAAAAGATTCTTCTTAAATCTATAGGGTGGAGAGATTGAAACAGTGGCTGGAGGTGAGTGTCGCCCAGGGGGTCGAAAAACACAGACCGAATTTGAGAAGATGGCGAGGGGGCACATGATGAAAAGGGAAGGGGGGAGGCGTACTCGACAGGAGTGTACTGAGCATAGCAAGAGCAAAGTGTGTGCTTACCTATGGTCCCGAGGCTATGGTCGCCATATGGGCAACAACCCGAGGGTTGCCTACGTGCACCTTCGATTTCGACCCTGCATGCGGGCCAGATTTTATTGCCTCGCTCACAAACACCCTCGCCTGGAACCAAATACAAATCTTATATGTACACGCACGCCTCGAAACACACATGGAACGATACTTCTACCTATATGTGTATAGACCAAATAGGTATTGAGTCGGGCATCCCCATGAGAACCTCGTTGAACAAAATCTCTCATCTCGTCCTACAACCTACAATTGGCTCCAAACTCTCTTTTAGCCACGGGTCAACATGAAACCGTCTTCTGGAGTTTGAACAAATAAAACGTCGGCGACATTGAGTCCTTCGGAAAAAGGATAAAAGTCGTTGAGGAAACGCGTTCTGTTTTTCGGGAAATTCTGAGGGAGAGATACAGGGTTGGAAACTTCTAGGATTTCGTTTTGTTATTTTCGTAGTTTTCGCTTTCGTAGTTAGTTATTCTATATAAGGAGATATTCATGAAGTAGGTAAAGCCTTTTTAAACTTCATCGACGTACGTAAAAAATGAGTGGAAAAAGAACCAATTTTTAATCAAAGAATAGTATATTTGGAGACTAAATATTGAATTGAATCTCGTTTCGGAACGGCTTGAAGTTTTTAATCTCTCTCTTGAATTCCGTAGTCTTCTTACCATATCCTGCGTCTCACCTCGATAGCCAGAAGCTAAAAAAAGACTCGGATTCGAGGGACGCCGGTGGATTTTTAGGCCGGAGTCTGATCTTTCATAGGTGGTGGTATGGTTGCTGAGGACCTAGTTATGGTTTTGGATGTAGGAAGATGTGGGGGTAGAGGAGTAAGAGAACGGTAGACTGTAGAATCTGAAGATAAAATGGGTGGGTGGAGATAGAAACTGAGAAAATCAGATAAAGAGAGAGAGCAGATGAGATAGAAGTATCAGAAGAGAAGGAGAGCGAGAGAGACAGACATGAAGTGCGCAAGTGGCGCACACATGGTGCACAGTTGTTCGAGAGGTCAGGTTTTTGTCCCCCGACTTTCGGTTTTACGGATCCGGCTAAGTTTTCGTGCTACCTAGCCATATCTTCTGACAAATCGTTTTGTAGCTCGTTTCGTTATTCACATACGTTCCCATGAGACCGTCGTTGAACTATTTCACTCGAAATCTCGAAGTTAGAGTTTATCAATAGGTTCTATTGAAATCACTTGAAGTCGAGCCAATCGAAAAACATTTTCACATGAATTTCGAAACATTTTGAAATGAAGATTATTAACATTTTTTAATAGAAATCTCAAATGAGTGTACTGGTTCGGATTTTTTAAATTAGGCTCTTGTGTGAGTTGATTTTTGTTTGAAAAAAAATGTAAAAGAAGTTAAATCTCCTGATGACTGATAAAAACAGCGGGAGGTCCAAGGCCTCCTCACCTTGCCACACATGCGATAAACACTCGCTCGATTACTCCAGCTATTGCCGCTGCATAGCTGAAATGTGAGAAGCAAGGGGACCAGATGAGTGAAAGAAAGATATACAGTGAGACGAACGTTTGGGGTGATAAACTAACATTAAGTCAAACCTTAGTAGAGAATTTAATACAAGAGAAAAAAAGGAAACAGTTTGATTGAGAAAAAATCGAGACATTTTATTTCCTTATTTTCAATTTAACGTGTAGGTAAACCTAGTTTTCTCGGTGGTTTAATAAGTATTTGAATTGGTTGCGTTAAAGCTTAAATGATGACTATGATTTTGTGGAAAAGTCGAAATCTCAGCATAAGCAGAAGCCCAAACATCTCGTTGAGGTCCGGCCAGATAATCTTATTTTCACAGGCAGTCTTATCTACAAATTCACCTACAAATGATGCATAGTCCTTTCTTCACAGCAGTAGTATACAAATACAAATAAAGAAAAATTAAAGCGGTACATGGAGATAATGAAATTTAAGAACAGATTTAGATAAAAGCAGGAACGAGTCCTTTGTAAGACAAGTCTTTACAGATAATACCAAGTGATTTATTCCGTCTCAGTAGATTAGAATTGCTCCCAAAAAACTAGGAAATTTTTAAATATATCCTACTCTGCTCTTCATAAAGAGGGTAATTCCGAATTCTGTAAACCTTAGAAAATTTTATTCCGGATTTTCCACAAAACTTAAATATATTCTGCATCTGGTTCTGGCCTTTTGCATTTGAACCTTTGGCTTTACCAATTCATAATTTATAGGCATTCCAGAATTCTTTTCTTATAAAAAAAATTACTGACTCGGAGTAAATATGAAAAAGTAGTACTTTTTTATCATGTTTTTTTTCTGGGGCTATAAAAGGCATTTAAATTTGGAAGGCAGGTCCATTTTCGTTGGGATTCATGTCTGTGAATGACAGTTTTGTGCATAGGAGCCGTGTGGCACTTTTACTGAAAAGGGCAAACGGTATAATTGGGCGTTGAAGGTATATGACTCTCACGTGGCAAATATTTGCTCTGCAGCCTTGAGCACATTCAAACTTTTGTACCAAGCTCGCTCTCCACCATTTGGGGGTTTTAGGATTTAGTTTCGGTTCCCAGTTATCGAGCGGCACGAAAATCACTTTCATTATATGTGGAGAAGTCAAAATCATCGCAAATATATATATATATATATATATATATATATATATATACATATATATTTTATTGCAGTGCTATTATAACATCGCGAACTTTGCTCCCCTTTTATTAAAGAAAGGTGACCCTGAAAATATTGAAAATGACGTAATGGGAAACTCACGTAGTCGAATGACGTAATGCCAAATTCGAATTTATTTGGCGACACGTTTCGAGACGTTTTATGGCTTATTTTAAATTCTTTATAGCATCAGTCTGGTTTTAGTTTCAGATTCTCGCCAAGAACAAAGTAAAAGTACAATTTTAAAATGAAAACCTTCGAAATTTAATATTTTTAACTGTTTAACATTAACTTACTTAACTTTATATAATAAAATTACGTAAAACTTAAAAATAATGCGAGAAGAAGTAAAGCTCGAGTTTCTCGATAATAAATTGAATGATTCGAGATATAAGAGCCCACCTATAAGAAATATCGTCTTTGACCTTTAGCCTCATGCTCCTAGATCACGGAATTGCCTCGACGCGTTTATGGCAACTGTTTTTATTACTATCTGTACGGTAATAAGATATTTCGTGTTTTGCTTATGCTTATTGACGTCTTTCGAGTCGATAAACTCTTCAGAAAGTCGCTCATCATACCGATCCATTTTTTGCCCTGAAGGTAGAAGAAAAGTCAGCAAATGTTCGTACTGTCAATTTCAATCTCACAAATAGCTCTCTGTACAGTTAGTGATATCAAGTTTCACTGTTTATTATACAGTTTCAGTTTGTAAAATTATGATGCAAGTATAACTAATAATAAATTATTATTTTAATAATTATTAAAATGTTAAAAATATTTTATTTTGATTACTGTACATACGAGTTAATATATTACGCATTAATGCTCCTGAAGTAAAATATAAGAGTAAAAGAAAACTGAAAACATCTCAATGATGGCTGAGAGCAGCAGTCAGGGCGATCGACAGTATCTCAATTTATATCTTGTATAACCATGAAATGCCGAGTCGCTCTTTCTCGCCAATAGAATCCGATTGTCGACCCAATAAGTCTATATTGATTGATTCCAAGCGATCAATGCGAATAAAGAAAAATAGGGATCTGATCGTAAAAATATAAATAAAACTTGGGAATTAAATTGAAGAAATTATTTTATACGTAAATTAATTAAAAGCTGAAGAAAATTGAAATCTAAATAACTGAAATTACATATAATTATTTTCTAATTAAAAATATATCTTGTTTTTTTTTTATTTGATGAAAAATTATATAAAAATGATCATTTTCGTGGGAATATTTCTTCGGGTAGAAAAACGATAGAATATGTATAATTATTGAGGAATGCTTTTAAAACAACAAATGAAGACTAATTACACAATGTAACGTGGAGTATCATTTTGATAAGAGATAGGATCAAATTGAGTCTCAGCGTCTATCATTTTGATACGTCCTTCAATTTGATCCCGCCAGGAATCAAAATCATTTACTGTTCAACTATGGAGAATAATATACAATAAATAGATTAAAATAATAAATATTTATATATAACTATTTTTCCTGGAAATAGTATTACCTGAGTTATTTTTTAAAATGAGGAGTTTCGACTGAATATAACAAAGATAAATTTAGATAAAGAGGTTTTTAAATGTTCGTCAGAGACCTTATAGTTCTGATTTATATCCCTCACTGGAAATCATAAATCTGGCCCACTGCTGATCTAGTATTGACACAGTACCTTAATCGATTATTAGCATTGGCACGTTCCCAAAAGTGCGCAAAAATAAAATAAAAAAATTAAATATTTAATATGTACCGAATTAAAAAAATTCGGAAATTCATAGATTCACTTTAAATTTGCCGAATTAGGAATTTAATTTAAATAATTAGATAAATTAATTATTAAATATTTATAATTTATAATAATATGAACATAATTTGAATGAATGTATTGCTCAGCATTTCTTATTTTCTTTTCCAATCTCTTGGATCAGTAAATCCAATCGAGTGGACATATGTGCATTATTTTGAAAAAGAAAAGACAGAGCTGAAGAAACTGTCGTATATCACGGCCATTATCATTATCGTCGCATGTACATACATAAACACGTCATAGCTACGGCGGATGATTCACTTTTCTCTATTGTGCTTGTACCGATGAGCAGAGAGAAATCGCGAGCGTCGTGTCTCAGGATTCCGTTGTGAGACACGACACCGGTACGTCGTGCCCGAGATAAAGAAACACAGTTGCGAATCACGCCGTGGCGGCGCCTAATGGGCGGCAACAAAAAGGGAGTATATACAGTCCACTGAATAGGGTTTCCCCTCCAGCAGGCGGGGGTGAGTACGAGGAGGAGGTAGGGGCGACCCCTATCTCAACGACTTCCCGACTGTTCGGGCACCTTCGTACACCTTCGCCTCAGCTCGTAGTCCTCGTGGATCCCTGTTTTCGACCTGACTTAACGGAGATCAACCAGGGGTGTATCAACTATTTATTCTTCTTAAGTTACCTTCCAAGGGTCGTCTCAATTTCGCTGGTGCAAGCTGAAAATCAATCTGAGGGACTTTCTTGAGTCTACTCTATGATCTACTTGCACTTGTAACGATCTGACGAAAAAAGAGAGGAGCTTAGAAGTTAATGGGAGGGATTTTTTGAAGAAGGGGGCGTGTCTTCGATGGACGTGGGCGTGGTTTATTAAGGGGGCGTGGTTTGACAAAAGGTGGGGGAACAGTAGGCGGATATTTACTGTTCAAAGCACGTGAAGATTGAGGTAAATTGAGCCGTTATTAACTGATAGTTAATATATAACCAGGTGGAATTTAGATTACTGTGGAAGGAGAATGGGCGGGTCCTAAGTTTGCGTTTAAATTTAATTAATAATGGGAGAATACTAAAAAAAATTCTCATTATTTGAATAAAAGGAGCAGGGCGATGTGACTCCTAGAATAAGAAATGGGAGGTGCCGTTGGTATGTAGTGGGGGTGACTTAGCTCTTAGTGGGAGTAAAATGGGCGGAACTGAGCCGGCGGTGGGAGAAAAATGGGCGGTTCTAAAACTACTTTATTAGAGTTCTAAACTTACTTCATCTTTTCATGACCTATTATGAATGACTTTCTTTAATTAATGACTATTCATTTGATAAACAAAATATGCGACATTACAAATAAGAGAACGTATAAACAAAGTAAACTGTTTATCTTCCGAGACCGTTTCTACTCAACCTATGTGCACAGATCGATTTCCAGGGTTTGATTACTTTGTGTCCACTTAAAATTTAAGGGATGTTTGGATGCGGTTAGTCGCCCTAATCAAACATAGGTTGTGGATCTGAAATAAACAATCTGGAATATCAACTCAGAAAAGGTCATTTTTTTATATTTCATAATTTGTTCGCTCTAAGTTTTTAAAATTAATTAACTCATCTATCGCCGCTAATTACTCGCCAAACATTTCAAAACCGGTCAAACCTCTCGTATCCTTCTCAAAACTCTCATCTGAAGTATAATCAGAGCCCCGAAATTCGAACAATTCCCTCGAAAGGCATAATAAGGTAGATAATATAGCGATTGATCTCTGGAATGGAATAGCGCTTATTAGAGATTTATATCGTCAATTCGGTGAACCGCTGAGTCGTGAGAATCTTGGCCCTGAGTTACGGTCGTGTCTAATGAACGTTGTCTGTTGCCTCTCGTTTAGAGCGTTACACTCGTTTCGCATTGTTCAGAGACGGTACTTGGTTCATTCAGTAATTCACAGGCAGCTGCATACTAATAATAGTATCGGACGCCGTTACCCCTCCCCCCTTCTACTTGTTTCTTCTGTAACCCCCACCTTCTATTTAACCACCCCATGCCTCCCCATAATACTATGATCCTTCTCTTTCTGTGAGAGCAACGAGGAAAACAATGACTTCGATGCGGACTTCTCGATTTTCTCAATAATTGATTGGGGTGAGTTAGGGCTTTTGTATACGTATTCACTGAAATTCCTCAGGATGTTTTAATATGTGTTAAAATGTTGAGATACGATGAAATATTTTCATGAGCTTTCAAGATACTTCATGGGATTTTATTCGGAATGTGATTTTTTTGAGAACAGAAAAGATTTGAAAACTGATAACCCTTAGCTTTCAGATTAATCTAAGGAACATAGAAGTTGACATATAGAACTTATAGAAGATATTATAAGAAGAGGGGGCAGAAGAAATTTTTAATCAGTTCTCAAAGCTTCTGAGTTTCTTGTTCGATCTCCTCTCGAAACTATGTAGTTTTCAGATAAATAGTTTTTGAAGTGTGGGATATACTGGAAATTACTTGCCCAAAGTATTGGTCAGCTATCTTCTCTGTAGATGTAGGGCACGTAAATTAATAATCTTCTCGATGGCGATACGACTTTGTTTTCTCGCTATCGCCGTTCTCTGCATATAATATAATACACATATACCGTATTTTGTCATTAAAGAAAGAATAGAATGAGTGGAAAGTTTCACAGATATTATATTACTCTATTAGAACTTGAAATTGCTTTTCTTTGTAAAATTGTTTTCGCATTTTTGTTGCCAGATTCAAGTAGGTATTGATTAAGAATACTTTATTCAGTAGATCGAGTAAAACAATTTATAAAGTGACTCTGGGGTATTTAAATAAGTGTAATTTAAGACTAAAGAAAAGCTTCACGCAAAATCTAGAAAACCTGAAATTTATTATTCCCAACTATGACAATTTGCTTTTTAAGTATAATATAAAGCTATAAATGAAGACTCTTTAGTGTTTTAGGTTTTACGACATCTCGTTAGTCAACAACAGGATCATAATTCTTCATTTAAGGCTTCTTCTGAAAGTACGAATGGAGACGCAACTTGATTATGCCTTCATCAAGTTTGTCATTTTAAATGAGTTCATTGTCAAAAGTACTCCCGAAATAATCCCCATTTTCCGTCCATTGCGATGCTTTTTTTATTCTTTTCAATTGTTTTAATGAATTTGTGATTCATTTTTAAGGGTGGAAAATATATAAAATTTTCTAGGCTTTTTCAAGGCATCTGAAATCCTGAACTGTTTTAAATATTGAAGTATGGACAAGTTTGTTTTGTTACAGAGCTGGGGAAAGTTTCGAAACTGTTCCAAGTTGAAGTGAATCTCTCATAGTTACAGTTGAGTGACAAATGTTGACTATCTTCCTTGATGGTTAGAACCATTCCTCTCTCGGAACGGAGATATCACTTAATCAAGGGAGAAGGCGATATCAAAGTTTCCGGCGAACCTTCTCGGTCGAGAGATTAGTTTTGGAAACTAGCACATGAACTGACAAGCTTTCAAAATCTTGTATTCTTGTCTGTTAAAAATTCTCAGAATCGGCTCCCTGTCTCTCTCACTTGATTGACTTATATAAATCTCAAATATATACATACAAAATTGCAATTATTTCTTTTTATTAATCAGAAATGAAAACAATTATCGTTTTTATTATTAGTCGATTGTAAATTGTGAGTAGAAAAAACGAAGAAGGTTGAGCATGATGTAGGGCTAATTTCTAGTAAGAGGATAAATTACAGACTAAGAGGAAAATTGAGGTGAAAAACGAGATATCAATAGATTCCAGAGAATAAGGAAAATGAAACGGAAATAGATTGAGTGAGAGGTTGAACAGTGTGAGAGAGGTGCTAAAACAGAGGTAGAGGCAGAGTAAGATCGTAATAAAGTAGAATGTGGGTGAAGCGGAACAAGAAAGATTAAAATGTATGAGCCAAGTCGTATCTCGTATTCCTAATTATTTTTTTTTAATCTTTAGATCAAACGAATGTATGTAATGAAATATTTAACGTACGAGCCGAAGATATATGTATAGAACGCCGCTTCTATTTTCAAATAACATCACAGATGACACCTGTCACCCATTGTTTCAAAGGAAAAGCTCTATATATTCTCTATTTTTTACGTTGACGCGAACGATCCATTTATATTCAAGTATGATGTGTTTACAAATTTCGAAGTAAAACTAGTAAAATGTGTCTCACAAAGTTTCTTTGAAATCCCATATAAAGTATCTTGAAAGTCCCTGAATTATCTTAAACTTCTAAAAAGAAAAATCCCATAATGGTTTCGAGACTTGGAGTATATTACACAGAGATTTTTTAGATTGCAAAATTGTAAAAAATGTTCATTAATTTCAATAGTGATATTTGACTGACTCAAAGGAGTAATAAGCAGTCTATTCTCAAATTCAACTCTAAAAATTTCAATAATCGAAATTATAATTTCTGTATTTCTAAACACCCCCCACCATTTCTCTTTTTGAAGAATCACTGCCCCGCGATTGTATCGCGCCTTTACATTCAATTACTAACATAAAGTTGTTTATTCTCGATTGCAGGGAAGCCGAAGACCTTATCCTTCCAGAGTATCAAAGATAAGGAACCGTAATCCCGACTCTCCATCGATACGTTCCTGGCCTCGATTGCTGCGAACTCGTCGAGACGCGCAGGTAGGGGTCGAGATGACGATATACGTGGCATCTACTGACCAAAAGTGGGGGTGATCTCGTGGATCGTAAACCGTGAGGTTTCATGATAAGGTGGGGAACCATAGGAGGGATGCTGAGCTACATGTGTACTTCTGCTACACACCAAAGCAACGGTGTAGTCTACATTTTTTCGACAAGGGGTGACTGGAAAGGAGTTAGGGAAACTGTAAATCGTGGATATTTGGATCACGACTGTTCAGAGCCCGTCCGCATCCATGGCACCCACCTAAGAATTTTTTGCTTAAAAAAATAGCTTATCTATAGGCAATGGCTTTTCTTTAAAGATTACACCTTTAGTGCTCTACTATCACCTGCCTAGAAAATTTTTTGGCCTAAGGCTGGCTGGTAGGCTAATTTTTTTTAAATACAGATCAGTCGGGCTACTCTCTATACCCAGTCTTTCACTAATTATAATTAATTATGACTATGTAATTATAATCTTTTGCCTTCCCAAAAAAATTGTTCACATTAAAATTTATTGTTCGTAGCAGATGAACGTAAAGAAAATGATAAGGAACGTTTATCTGCTGACTAAAACATTTTCTCTTTTGATTTTCAAGTGAGGTACCTGAAAAAATGAAAGCCGGTAAAGTAGCAATCGGATAAGTAATACATGGCCTTAGAAAAACTTATTAAAACTTAAATGAAAGTAATTTCACAAATTTTTCAGTTAAAAAACGCTAATCTTAATATTGTAATTTTTTGAAATGTTTTTAAACCTTAAAAAATTATTTGTAAATCTTTCGAAAAAAATTTCTCCTTGTATGAAAGATGTGGACACTATTATTATTTTTTTAAAAGACTAAAAATTGTGGAAAAAAAATCCGGTTAATCTAAATTTGCTCATATGGTAATTACCACATTCCCTTAAGGTCATGTATAAGTCATGTGAGTTGGTGCTTGCAACCATATTTCATGTTTTCAGGCATCACATTAAAAATTTAATAATTAAAATTGATTTTTCGTAGCAAATAAGCATAAAGAAAACGGTAAGGATTAAGGAATATTTATCTACTGGCTAAAATTCATTTTCTCTATTTGTTTTCAGGTGAGGTGCCTGAAAAAATCAAATCTGACAACACATGGCTTTAAAATTAGGAAAATTGATATCTGTGTATACGAGATTTCTGCTACGCCACTGCAAAAAAGAGGAGAACCCCGTTGTACTCTCAAAGTATCAGAGGAAGGGATTCCCAATCCCTGGTGGAGGTGGCTCAGCAAAGAAGGGGATGACAATCCAGAATGGAGGGGGCGATTGCGGGGGAGGTGAAGAGAGAGAGAAGCATGGGGGCGGTGGCTGCTGCTCTCGCCGCCATCGCCATCCATCCCATCCTATAGTAAACCCAGCAGTCCCAATCCGTCTCTGTGTGTATTAGTTAGAAACGTACCGGTGCTACTCCTAGTTGGTAGTAACACCGACATTTCTGCCTGCCTTGCCATGCCCTAACACCGGTTTTCTTCCCTTCGTTCCTTATTCTTCTCTCTTCCTTTTTTATATTGTATATTCTAATTCAGCCCTAATCCCAATATCCCACAATTTCCTCCCTCAGACACTTCATGACAAGAAAAAGAAACTAACGAAGTTACCAAGTTTATAAAGTGGACACGCGAGTGCAGTGGACTGAGGATATTTGTTAACTGGATCTGTGTCCATTATCACAGAATTTTCTAAGCCGGGTGGCTATCCAGACACACAGTTCAGTTTCTGGGAGTTGTGCAGAGTGCGTTCTGGAATTAGTGCGGGTTCATTGTCATTGTGCGACGTCTCTCACAGTTTACTCTTGTCTCTCTCTTGTCTCGTCCAGTCTCATCTCCCTAAGTTTTACCTTGGCTCTCCCCAGCTTTCCTTTTCTCTCCCAGTCTTTCTCACAAGAAATCAAAGTGAAACAAAAAACAAAGAGAGCACGTCCTTTTCCCATCACTGATGGACGCCCGCCGTCGCTGATAGTGAATCATTTCTCTTCCCTCCACGTACATCCACTATTCTAAAGTCGCACACAGCGCCTCAGTTTCCTTCCAAGTGGCAAGCACTAATTTTCAATCTTATGTATTTTAGAAGACTGATAAGATCCTCGATTTGGAAGCTGAGGTTTTTTGATGTACCAAAGTCAATTGTGGGAGAGTATTGATAATTAAGTCGTGGATTTTAAGTGCACCTTGAAAGGAGTTGTGCTTAATGTTCGTTAGCCGAATTCGTGCTTAATGTTCGGGTTTGGTGCCGGTGCTGACAAGTTTTCCGTTGTGTCGCGCGACGAGAAAACGCGCGAAGAGGCGCTTTCGAGATCGCGAAGCGTCGACGCGGTACCACCACGCGCTCGACTTTTGTTGTTGAAGTTCAACAGACAAGGGCTGCCGTGAGAACGGCACCGTCGTCGTGGCTCACGACGAACGATATTCAGATATGCCCTAGGATATCCGCTCAACGCTGCCAGCTACGAGAAGGAAGTTGGTTTGGTCACTGGAGGCGCGAGGCTGCGAGCAAGGAATCATAGCCCGCGCACGTGAATATGAGCATGACTTTCGTACGGAACGCGTTCAGAGGTGACTGCTTTTCTTAATTATCCATTTTTTTAGTATTTAAAAAAACCCCTTTGGTCCTATAAAAAATACTGGAGGATTTTATACGAGAAAATCATATTTTAACTCTTTAGTCAACGTGTTTAGACGTATTCCAAGAAGAAACGATAATTGTTTATTAATTAATTGAAATTTTTTCTTATTAAAGTTTGAATTTTGAGTCTGTTCGCGGCAGTTTTGCTCTGAGAATATGATTGGTCCGTATTCTTCACAACGGATGCCGATTGGCCGAAATTTAAAAAAGTAATGGCGACTTGGTCAGAACGTGTTCAAAAATAACTTCTTTTTTAAGGGCATGTAATACTTAACCATAAGAGCAAATTAGTTATACCAATTATACATTCATAATAATAAATATTTTTAGCTAATAAGAGTCAATAAACCTTCATCTACATGAGAGGAAGGTTTATTGACTCTTATTTACTAAAAATATTTATTATTATGAATGTATAATTGGTATAACTAATTTGCTCTTATGGTAAAGTATCACATGCCCTTAAAGTCTTAATAATTGAAAGTATCAGCTTCAAATCGTCACTTATCTTTTAAATGGTTGTTTTATATTTCATTAATTAATTGTACTTGATTACAACTAATCATAGAGTTGTAAAAATCATTTATAGTTTCAGTGAATGAAATTTTGCTACGTGAACATAAATATTATTGAAAATATTGATGAAAATATTTTGCAACATGTTGTTGAATATTGTTTCGATTCAATATTTATCGATCTAATAATTTTCTTTAAAAAACTTGAAACACACGATTCTTTATTTCAATTATAAAGAAATAGGAATTCCCTAAATTTTTGTTTAATATTTCGGGAATTTTAAATTTCGGAAATTTTCAGGGTTACTAAAATGGTTAATTAATCATTTTCAATTACTAATTACGTTAAGGGCATGTGTTACCATATGAGCAAGTTTAAATAACCCGGGTTTTTTTTCTACAATTTTTACATTTTCAAAAAAATGTTAGTCAACTTCCGTCCGTATTCACGTTCTTGACGGATGTTGACTATAATTTTTTTGAAACTGTAAAAATTGTAGAAAAAAACCCGGGTTATCTAAATTTGCTCATATGGTAAGTAACACATGCCCTTAAAGAAATTGTAATTATCCTCGAAATAATTAATAATTGCAAAACAAAAATGGAAATTAAACATTCAAAATAATTAATAATTACACAAGAAAATTGTAATTATACTTTAATTAATTATGACATATAATTACAATTTTCTTGTGTAATTATTAATTATTTTCAGTATAATTACAATTTTTCTATATAATTAGTAATTACTCTATTAATGTATTTAAAAATGTAATTAATTAGTTGCAACCCTGGAAATTTTATAATTTCGGAAATTTTAAGTTTCGATATTATTATTTTCTTTCGTAAATTTTAAATTTCGATGGTTTTCAATTTCGGGAATTTTAAATTTCGGTAAATTTACGTGATCCCGAACATGGAGCGTGATATGAATGGGTCTCATGAGTTTGACGTGAAAATCCTACCCGGATGATGAGTTGAAGATCTCTTGCAGTTACAAACGCTGGGAGAACGTTTTTATATCAGCACATGGGCTGACATTGGCTAACATGAACTGACGCGCATTAATTTTTTTGTTTATTCTGAAATGCTGCAGGTCTTAATTCTCACATCTAATATTATCGTTTCTTAAAGATAAGTTTAATAAGAAAATAAAGGTACTGACTATTCTTAGTAATAATAATATTCCCTATAAGAATAGACAGTTCCTAAACTAGATATTCAATAATAATACTATTCTGTATTTTATGTACACATCATGAGCCATTTTACGAAAAGTTAATTAACAAATAAATCAAGGTTACACTGTCGGTATAATTTTTTAAACGCAGACAGTAATTAATGCACCGCAAAGTTTCGTCCCATGCAAATGCTCGCATCTGCTCTCGGTTTGCCATTGTGAATAAAAAGAGGCACTATAATTGTTGTCGCTGCGTACTCAAGCACTTACAATCGCTTTCAAGCGCATATGTATACAGTTATGCATATAGTCGGCAAATTAATATGTCTGCTGCAAAAAACTCACCCTGCAATTCCCCGAGTTAAAATTCTCTAAAAAAAATACATATTTTACATTTTAAAAAAACTATCCACATCCTCACACAGGTAAATACAGTCAAAATTTATCGTAACAGATGTTTGGGGGGGGGGTCAGTTCCTCAAAAGCCCGAATAATATGTACCTATAGCTTGGAAAAAATTTATGATTTTATAGAGACCTTTTCTAGGGGGATTAGTCTCCGAGTTGAGATTGTTGCAGAAGGTATTGACCTGCAAAGACCGTTTGAAACTCGTGCCACCGCAAAAGGGCAGAAAATAGCAGGTGTATAAGAGGATTAGGTCGGCTTAGTGCTCCTGAATATACATGCTTTTATTGCACAGACTATGACGTTTATTGACTAGTGAAAACCAGTGAAAAGGACCAACTTATTGGCTAATATTGTGTCATCTTTGGGTTTCATAGTTCGGACTCTTACCTGAATTTTATTACCCCATTGTATCATAATATGCATTATTGTACATGTAAATGATTTATAATAATGGAGTTTCACTTTCAGACACTTTCTGCTATTCTGCTTCTTTTCTTCTATTCTAAAACGATGATTCCATCAGCTGGACTTTATACTGTTTTGATATAATATACCTTGAACGCAATGAGTCATTTGTTACAATTCGTAGAAGTGTGTGGTTCGTTCTGAATATTCGGCACACCTCCACAAAAGTCCCAGGAGTGGGTCAGTAATTCGAATCCTATAACAAATGGCATAAGAAGATATCATATTGCAGCAGGAAGGTCAAAACGAGCAAATCGTAGCTAAAGGTATTATTGCACGGTCGGCATTTATACAAGCAAAGTTGAAACAAAGTAGTTCTGCGTATTCAGACTCAAAGGTCCTTGCCACCAGGTACGATATTTTCATCGTTAGAACGTGATGCCATTTATAAACTCTTGTTTTTATTTCGAGGAAGCTTATCGTTAAATGTAAACTCATAAATTCTGCCTCAGCCATATACTTCGAATTTCGTACAAAAAAACTACATATAAGTTTTCAAAACTAGGAACTATTTCCCGAACTATTTGTTCGGACCTCGAGTTCCTAATTGCAAGTTGTTGATAATGCCAAACTCGAGGACATAAAATAAAATATGCTACGAACAGCTAAAGTCTTTAATTAAATCAATTTAGATTTGAATTCACATTGTTAGTACATATAAATGAATTCTTTATCGCGAAGTGATGTATATTGATAAAAATTCTGAAAAGGACAAAGAAACAAAGAGTCATCAAATGCATATAGTGTCGACACTCAACATAATTGTCCGGTATCTGCACTATGTGTGTTCAGCATCAATTTCGCTGTTTGATCCAGACCAAGCCGAAAGTTCAAGCTGACGTTGCATTTAACTATATCGGCAACGCGATAATGCGTCCCGAGGACAATCTGAATGGTTATTACACTGTTTAGTGTTTACCGTTTCGCTTTTATCTCTGTGCACACATTTTCACGGAATTTCAGGTTAATCCTCGTATTTTCGTAACTTTTGACCGGGACTTTTCTTCCCTAATATAAAATCTCTTGCTCTCTTATCGTCCACTGGGATTCTGACTCAGAACAGTAAAAATTTACGTTCCATGAGTAGGGTGGAGTTATTCATCAATAGTCTGCCTAGAAAGAAATAATGGGTGAATAACAATGGGAAATTCTCTTTTAACTTATCACTAAATCCTAAAGATAATTTTTTATCTTATTAAGGGTGTTGGAGTAAAGTTCTACTCCCTAAATTTGAAACAGTAAAAACTCACTGATTCACAGTAAAAGTGGAAGCCTAGAGACTGTCGGAAACAGTGAAAACAAATTTCACTGTTCCGACAGTAAGTATTACAGTTTTATCAGTACACTTCACTGACAAAACAGTAAAAAGTAACTGTAATAAACAGTAATACTTACTGGCACACAGTTACTTTTTACTGTTTTGTCAGTGAAGTGTACTGATAAAACTGTAATATTTACTGTCGGAACAGTGAGATTTGTTTTCACTGTTTCCGACAGTCTCTAGGCTTCCACTTTTTACTGTTTCAAATTTAGGGAGTAATCTAAAAATTCGATTTCTTCATTTTACTCGACAAATAATAAATTTGGAATTATTTCCCTCTGTAGAATTAATTAATTTGTAACTAGAATTATGCGTACAGAGCGAGGAAATATCTAATTCAAATATTTTTTAAGTAAAATGAAAATATTAAATTTTGAAGTTAGATTTTGAATTCTTCATTTTATGCAAAAAGTATCGAAATTAAATATTTTTCCACTCTGTACGCAGTCTTATGTATATGAAATAAGATTAGTGCTGCAGAGAGAAAAAAGATTTAACTATATAATTTTCGTTGAGTAAAATGGAGAATGGGATTTTGAGCTTAACACTTGTGGGTCCAACGCCCTTATAAATAACATCTCTTTTCAATTTTGTTTGAAATTTAAACTTGGGATGTTATTAGTCAGAAAAGCGTGTATTGTGCATTGTTAAAATATCAGAGGCTGGTGTCACTAATGGATTACAATATTTCGGTTTTCCAATGACCAAAACATTGTTGGCATGTCGTGAACAGAATATTCTTGCGCCTCGCCGAGCGCTAACTGCAGTAAAACGGCTAATTTTCTCATTGCTTCCGCTCCGATAAAACCCACTCCTGATTCACGTAAACACGCTAACCGGTTGCATTTGACGCTACATTTTAAACTAAATATGAAATCATATATTATTTTTGACTATAATTGTAATCTTTATCAAAATTTCTTTTTTTTCTAAGAAAAAGATTGGAAAAGAAAAACAATTGGTAGGCTTACAATTACGCGTTTGTTTTAAGAGAAGAGTTCGACTCTTTTACAACTGTAAAAAATTTCTTCGGAAATTATATCATTAAGGGTGTTGGAGCCAAATCTAATCTAAAAATTCAATTTCTTCATTTTACTTAATAAATACTAAAATTGGAATTTTTTCCCTCCGTATAATTAGTCAATTTTTAACTAGCATTATGTGCATAGAGCAAGAAAATATATAATTCAAATATTTTTTAAATAAAATGACAATATTTAATTTTCAAGTTAGATTTTGAATTCTTCGTTTTATGCGAAAAGTATCGAAATTAAATATTTTTTCGCTTTGTTCGCAGTATTATATTTGAAAAAAGATGACGCTACAGAACGAAAAAATATTTATCTATAATTTTTGTTGAATAAAATGGAGAATGGAATTTTGAGCTTAACACTTGGGTCCGACGCCCTTAAGATTCCCAAACATTTTGTAAAGAAAATTCCCACAACGGTTTTGGGGAATATTAATCCCCACGTTTTGTAAATTTTTCCCAAGATTTCTCAATATTTGGAAAATTTCCTAAATTTTTTAATTTTGTAATTCATAAAGATTTAGGAAACTTCTTAAAATTGTAGATATTGTTTAATTTTCTAAATTTTTGAAAATTTCCCAAAAATTTTACATTTTCCAGACGTCTTAGGGAAAATCATTTTCTGAAACAAAAATGTAGAATAATCCTTAAGAAATTGTAGGAAAGTTTCACGAAATTTTTTACAGTTTGATTGTCATTTTGTCATGAGTCATTTTCACTCCATCAGACCTAAAATACCAATTCTAAATTGGCTACAACAGCTTCGCGCCGGCACCTTTAGAAAAATCTTTTGGTCCTAAAGTATGTAGCATTTATTTCGGAATCTCACCACATACACGAAATGCGAATGTATAGTGATGTTGAGATGCCACGCGCGATCTCCTACGCGTGAAGTAAACGATTCCTCCGTGAGGTCATTGAGCTTGATGGGGCGCGGCCGCCATGTCCGAACTGGTCCGAACCTTTATCCACTGCGTGATTCTGCTTCTGCTACCTACAGCAACAGTTTCTGCTCATGAAACAAGAAAATTTGTACTGTAGCTACCCTGGCATAAGTTTCGGATTGAAATTCATTCCGAACCAATTCGAAATTTTTAGAATCCATTCCGGAATTTGTACCCGAACCAAGCAGTTGCATTCCGATCTAATCCGAAGAAATTTTTCAATCTGGGGCCCATTGAAGATCAATCCAAATCAATCCTGTCAATCCGAATGAATCAGAATTTATCAGAAGTTTTTGGAATCATTCGGATTGATTCGAATTGATTGGATTCACTCGGATTACAAGTTCGGATTGATTGAATAGTTCCTTCGTATTAGATCGGAATGAAATTGGTTTGGATACAAATTCCGAAATGATTCAGATTGTTTTGGAAAGAATTCTGAATCCGAAACTTTCGCCAGGGTAACATCGATTGTTTTTCGTAGCACGCGCGAAAAAAAAAATTAGCAACTTCCTCCCCAAGATCTGATCTTATACTTGTCGTTAAGGAGGGATTTATAGTGAGGACGAGCCTTGAATTTATGGTTCCTCAAGCTCGACTGGATACAATATATGTAGAAGGGAGTATTGGGAAGTTTTCCCATCTGAAAGAAAATCTTTATGGTAGTCAATTAAATTAAAAATCGGTAAAAAAGAGCAAAACTATTATTAGGGTGCTTTGTCTGACCAATCAGCTAATTGAAATGAGTAATGCCATCTTGAATACTGTAAATAATTTTCCGGAATTTTCCCAAATATTTGGTTGGAAAAACTTCTGAAATACTTTTTGGGGAAACACACTGGTCCTGATTCCCTTTAGGATATAAAAAGTATACATACCTCTTTCGGAAAATAGGGAATATACTAATTGTAGTAGTTTTACTTGATATTTTTGTTTTTGATATTCACTTAATTTAAAACGCGTATCACTTTACGCAATTCTAGTGTCTTTCATGCAAACTAATAAAAAAAACCATTTCTTTGCTCTCTTATCATACTGAATTTCTCTTGAATGAAGAGCAATCGTAAAAGCGTAACCGGGAAGTTTATTTATTTTTTAAAAAAATTATCTTATTATTCTAGAGACTATTAGTAAAAAAAATTGATTTAAAGAAGATGAATGATAATAAACAATTTTGGGATTCATTTGAAATAAATTATTCATTTTGATTATATATCTTCTTGGGAAAGCTTTATGAATTATTTTACAGATTTAATTAATATTAATCATGGTTGATATAACATTATGTAGGCATGGTTTTGGATCTGCTTCTGAATAATAAATAACGCATGTTGATGTCGATTCGTGAATCATTTCCAGCGCACTCCGGTGTACGAGGATGACACCATCCGTTACATATCACGTATTTGACCCATTGTTCTCCACTCTCAGCTTTTATCGTTCCCAGATATAAATCCCCGACTGTAGAAGAAACATTAGGCGTTATTATCACCATATAGAATTGACGTCTTTGAACTGAGAATAAAATCAATCCAGTTAAACTTTATATACTTTGTTATACTCAACTTCATGTTGACGCGATTTTACACCTAGTTTGAATTATTGTAATAATTGTACTTTAGAATTTAAATAGTTTAGATTATAATTATCGTAAAAGTCTGGAATTTGGAAATTTCGCCTAATTTGGAAACCTTGTCTACGAATTTCTGAAAGTAGAACTCCACAAATCAGGCGAGCGTTCCAGATATAAGATTATACTTATTATTTGTAATTTGCAATGTCTGTTTCCACATTCCGTTGACGTCATTGGCGCATATCGCCTTGTTATCTGCACTGGACTTCGAGATAGTGATCTTATTGTAACGTAGACAGACAATGACAGAATACCACGCGTTCTTCGTGTATTCAGTCCTCGAGATTGTCATAATCGCATATCTATAATAAATTTCAGATTATCTACAATATCATAACTAGGAGTAGAGATTAGAGGCGAAATTTAAATAATTTTCTATCAAGCACGCTTTCCCACTCTCTTTAATATTTATAGATTTCAGTCAAATTTTCCTTTTTATATAAGGGTGTTGGAGCCAAGTTCTATTCTAAAAATTCGATTTCTTCATTTTACTTAACAAATATTAAATTTTGAATTTTTTCTCTCTGTATAATTAATCAATTTTTAACTAGAATTATGCGCACAGAGCAAGAAAATATCTTTGTACGCAGTCTTGTATTTGAAAAAAGATTAGTGCTACAGAGCGAAAAAATGTTTATCTATAATTTTCGTTGAGTAAAATAGGGAATATTGCTTGACACTTGGACCCTTGAATTAATGTTTTTTTTTTTTTTTAAGGAGGATGATTTGTAAACAAACTGGAATAGAGTTTCAAGAAATAGATATAATATAAATAAGTCGAGTTTCCGTTTACTTCGAAGAAATCTGTTCAACGTAAAATAGTCTTCTACAAAAGTGCAGCCTGCACTTGAGGGATATGGACTCTACCTTAATTTAGAATTTAGATTTCAGAAAGCCGTAAACGCACGTGCAAAAAGGGCCCGACACCGCTCACATCTGTGACCCATCTCGAGTTTCCGGTAACACTTCCGTCACATCTTGCTTCCACCTGGAATTTATATCTTCAGTCTAAAACATCTTATTTTTCAAAGTCAATTGGTTTCAAGGCTCGTCCTTTTTACTTTTTTTCTTTTTCCAAGAAATATTCCTCAAACTGGTCAAATGTCACGTTAGCGGCGAATGAAATACGACTTCTAATTTAAGCTTCCAATACTTGAACGAAATTTTTCAAAATTATTTCAAAACTGAATTACTTTTCATTAGGCAAAGAATTTCTAAAAAAGTAATTTCTACTTTTTAAAATAGTACTCTTCAAAGCAGAAAATATTGAGCTCTGTAAAAATCGTCTCGACTTAGAAATAGAATAGGATGTTCTTCTGCTGAAAAGCGAGCTAAAAAGTCGATTCTTAATTTTCATTTTTTCTTTGAAGCGTGTTACATTTTTCGCTGCTGCGACTGTTCCGCCCCAGGGGTTTATATTTCCTCTATATCCTTCGTCACCAGTGCATTTCGTTTTCAAAGTATTTTCCCCTTTTTTTCCTTTTTTCTTCTTTTCGTTATTGCTCCCCTTTTGCCTAACATGTCAAGAAAAAAATATTGCTAGGTGCGAAAGATAGTCAGGAATCCGAGTAATATAGGAAGGCAAGGGAGGTCACGGCTTTGACCCGTTTCAGCATGTTATCAAAGCAAACTGTGGGCAAAGTTCGTTGGCAGTGGCAAGATTCTCGCCAAGAGAAAAATGTTCAGCTTCCGCTCACTCCATGCCAATTAATAATAATATCGCACGTGGCTCCAGTCTCGAAGCTGAAACTCAAACAAATTACGATGTAAATTCTGATCTGCTTCTACTAACATTTAAGAGTGTTGGAGCCAAGTTCTAATATAAAAATTCGATTTCTTCATTTTATTTAACAAATATTAAATTTGAATTCTTCGTGTTATGCAAAAATTATCAAAATTAAATATTTTTTCGCTCTGTACACAGTCTTATATTATTTTGAAAAAAGATTAGCGCTACAGAGCAAAAAAATATTTATCTATAATTTTCTTTGAGTAAAATGGGGAATAGAATTTTGAACTTTTGACACTTGGATCCAACTCCCTTAAATAGATAAATATATATATATATATTTTTTTATTATTCTATAACAAAAAATACAGTTATATATCTCTGCAATTTATTCAATCTTCAACCCGTTACAATTTTACTCCCCTTAACTTTTTTTCTAAAGGTAATAAAAAATCTTTAATAATGTCTACAATACATCTGCCTGAAAATCAGTGGTTTGTCCCCATTTGACTTTTTCTCTCGACTGTTCCCTTTTATTATCGTGTGCTGCACCACTGTATCTCTGTTTAGCTCGCTTTCTGGCGTCACGAGTCGTTCCTGTGACGAAATTAAGTCGGCGTATACCGGTTTTCCCAACTAATCACCTCTGCGAATCGCGTGGCATTTAAATCCCGTCAACCAACAATGGGCCCCGAAAAGTTAGGCAGGGTTGAACGACCCGGCCATGTGCCACTTTTATCAGGGCACCCCCAGCATCGACACACGCGCCTCGGGATCCTGGCGCGCTTTGAACAATGCCTGGAGATTTGCCGATTCTCTCTTTTCACCCTGTGCCCTCGAATCGAATAGCCCTCATCCCCCTGTCCCTTTCCCCTCTGCATCCCCTCGCCACGACCTTCACCCCCCGCCCCACATTCCCCAAATAACCCCCTCGCGTCCTTCACCTTCACTCTCTCTCAACTCCGTCAACGAATTGAGCCCTGATGAAAACGGTAGACAGGAGGGTGAACCAAAAACAGGACACTTTTCGAATACCCGTCGATATTATTGAACGTGACTCTTTACCTGTAATTAGAAAATAACGAGGGTTACGACATTATAATATACGTCGATTAACTATTAGTAATTTTAATCTACACGAATTCAAGATTATTTAGAGTTCAGAGAATTCAAAGAATTTAAAAAATTTCAGTAGAGTTCAAAAAAACCAAAGGGATCCAAATATTTCTATAGAGATTTCAGAGAATCTGAAGAACTCATCAGATTTCGAAGAATTCGGAGAATTTAAATAATTCAAGAGAATTTAAGTAAATTCAGAAGCAAGTGTACATTTGAATTGAGCATTCAATTATATTGAATGAATCCTGATTTTATAACTATACGTCCTAAACGTCTTTAGGGCATTCTAAAAATATTTAATCATCATATCTATCATGTGCAATGAAGAAATCGAATATAAAGATTAGAACATTTTCATCCAACACTTTACCATAAGATCAATTTAGTTTCCCCAACTCTACGCGCGCAATAATAAATACTTTTTCCTAAAACTAGGTCATCTACTTCCGTCTGTACGAAATGGAGGTAAATGGCCTAGGTTTAAAAAAAAAATATTTATTATTCCGAGCGTAATGTTGGGGAAACTAAATTGCTCTTATGGTAAAGTGTATAAATATGCTTTCAATAACATTCTCCAGGGTCCCAAGTGTTAAGCTCAAAATTCTATTCTCCATTTTACTCAACGAAAATTATAGATAAATATTTTTTCGCTCTGTACCGCTAATGTTTTTTCAAATATAAGACTGCATAAAGAACGAAAAAATATTTAATTTCGATACTTTTTGCATAAAACGAAGAATTCAAAATCTAACTTCAAAATTGAATATTTTCATTTTACTTAAAAATATTTGAATTAGATATATTCTCGCTCTGTACGCATAATTCTAGTTAAAAATTGATTAATTCTACAAAGGGAAAAAATTCAAAATTTAATATTTGTTGAATAAAATGAAGAAATCGAATTTTTAGATTATAACTTGGCTCCAACACCCTTAAACCTTCCCTAATATAACTCGATATCGAAGGACCTTCTAAAAATTTTGGAGGTGTTTTGGGTGTCAGGTCCGCCATGACTGAAATTAATATAGGGCGTTTCATTCAGCAGGGTGCAGCGAGGACGAGACAGGTGCGGACGCGGAAGTGGGCGGTTGCGCGGATGGCACGGCCAGTGGAGGTGGCGGAGGCGGCGGAGAAGGAGGCTCGGTGAAACAGGGTGAAAGGTGCCCCCAATGCGGTATCCTCTGTCGGAATTTACACGTACTACAACTCCATCTCGAGGACATCCATAAGGCGACCTACGCCATCGATAAGCACGACCTCGGCGCACAGTTCTCCCAAGTCGTAAGTGGCTTATCTCCACTACTTCACTATCTTTCAGGACTTTACACTTTTTATCCTTTCCCACACAGTTTCTCGATTTTTCTAACCAGCACACCAACCACTAGACTCCTGGAGCTTGAGAACATTTCCTAAAGCCTGGAATCTCAAGTTTTCCTAAGCTACTTCCTGATAATTTTACCACTCTCGCATATTTCCTTACCAGTAAACCTTTAAGAAAGTTCTTCGAGGGATTCCTTGCCGACGAACTGCATGTGAAAACCTTCTTGGGATCCTCTAAAATTTCTCAGCTAAAAGCCCTCATGGGATTCTTGTAAGACTTTCGCCTAAAGTACCGTACAAAATATTTGAATTGCTGCTTTATAAGCATAATTTTAATTGAAATATTTGTTCTTATAAAGAAGATTCATTTTATTTACAGTCTTGCAAAGTATGTAGTAAAACTTTTGCCAACGTCTACCGACTACAGAGGCATATGATCAGCCACGACGAGAGCGCAGTACTTCGAAAATTCAAATGTCCCCATTGCCAAAAAGCTTTCAAATTCAAACATCACCTCAAGGTAACAAAGGAAATTGTTTTAAAATTTACAAGTCAAAATAATTAGAAAGTTAGAAGAAGTTGATTGAGTTTTAAAATTAGTTGTCCTCTTATTCAGACTGATCTTCCGTTTTAATTATTTGCTCTTTTCAAAGGCTTATTTCAAATTAGCAGACGAGCACCACAAATAATCTCAATTTCATTGTTGCAGGAGCATCTTCGTATTCACAGTGGAGAGAAGCCATTCCAATGTAACAACTGCGGCAAACGATTCTCGCACTCGGGGTCCTATTCAAGTCACATGACCTCGAAGAAATGTCTGATAGTGAATCTAAAGAAGTCGAGACAAGGATCAATCAGTAATGTAGATAGAGGACCTAGAAAGACTCAGCCCTCATTGCAAAACCGTCGCGATATTGACATGATAGCTGCAAATAACAATACCTTCCTGCCTATTCTACCCAAGCTGTCGCCTTCTGATTATCATGATATTCACAGCGAAGGGGGAGGTAACTATTCATTTCTTCAATCAATAAATTAATCAGTATTCAGTATTTCGAACTGGAGGCTTTTTTCAATATGAAAGCTTATCGTTCTTTTATTAAATTTTATATATATTTAATTATTCAATCTGTGAACAGCTAAGAGGGAAGAGCAACCTCGTGTAAACTATAAAATATGTATTCTTTTCTTTTTATAGGTATGTACGACGTGCCTACGCTGCTTCCGCAAATGATGGGATTCGGAAGTTACTTTTTGCAGTCATCTTTGAGAAAATTCTTAAACCAATTGCACTCGAAGAGACGAGATGATTTATCCGAGCACTATGAATCCCACGGGGAAGTGATGAGTCCTTCCACGGCGGACTCTGAAGGAACTGAAGGAAAAGAATCCCCAGCACCAGCTGAATCTCAAGGACTTGATGCCGTTCGACGCATTCTCGAAACCGTCAATACCTCTGTCACCAAACAACTTTTAGAAGCTAATGTTAGAAAATTATCTTCTTCTCCTGCCACCATGAAGCGAGAATATGATGACGATTATCAGGTAAATTTTTTCTTCACGATTCTAATAATAGCCCAGTGACGTTGAAATTCGAATCGGTCACGTGTATTGATAGAAGCAATCTAATGGATGAAATCCGATACTTTTGTAGGATCAAGATAGCGAGATCTCGAGTGAAATGGCCCACTATCCTGATTGGCCAATGACAGACCAATACGACTCGCAGAGCGAGGGTTTGGCAGCGAAGCTGGAAGAGGTCAATCCAAAACCAACGATCAGGCAAGGGTTGAAAAGGAAGGCTGAAGTTGATTCTTCGGAAGCAGATTCTGTGGATGAAGATGAAACAAGCCAACCTCAGAGTGAAAGTGGGAGAAGGGTCAGAGCTAGATCGCTCATAGACGATGAACAATTGGCTGTTCTCAAGGGTTATTATGCCATCAATCCTCGACCCAAGAAAGAGGAAATCATCATGATCGCAAATTATATTAAGTTTCCTACTCGTGTTGTTCAGGTTAGAAAGAAAAACAACTCATTGGTCATAATAACTAATCATATACATTTTAGATTCTTTATTTAAAAAGAATTCTTTCTCTTTTAGGTATGGTTCCAAAATTCCAGAGCGAGAGATCGCAGGGAGTCGAAGATTCCTGCTCTCCTTCCATTGGTGAATGCTGGCACTCAACCAATGAATGAGCAGCCACTTGATCTCTCGAAAAAAGAACTGACTATATCCGTATTAAAAGACAGTGATACCTCAAGTAGAAACACAGCTTCTCCCTGTGAACCAAAAGAGGACATTGCAGTGATGCTACCGACGAATCCAGAAGGCGATGATCTCGAAGATTCCCCTCTTATTATAGATGAAGAAACCACGGATTCCGCAGAGGTCAGGCATACAACTCTGGGCAACGAGGTGTTACCTAAGGTGTGTAGATATTTAGAAGACAATTGAATTTATTTAAATTCAAATTAAATTATTTTATTTATTTATTTATTTATTTACAGAGTCTAAATCAAACACCAGTGAAAGTCGAGGTTGATAGAATAACAGTTCAGCCAGATGTACCTCCAACGATCGAGACGGAACAAGAAGGCCTCTACTTTTGTAATCAGTGCGATAAAACCTTCTCGAAACACAGTTCTCTCGCAAGACATACGTATGAACATTCCGGTAAGTTCGAATTTGATATTTGAAAATATGAACATACGTATTTTAGTCACATAATATCCATTTCTTCTATAATATATTAATGAATCAACTTGAATTTGTTTCTTAGGACAAAGGCCGTACAAGTGCCAGGAGTGCCCGAAGGCGTTCAAGCACAAGCATCACCTGACTGAGCACAAACGTCTGCACAGTGGCGAAAAGCCTTTCCAGTGTTCCAAGTGCCTCAAACGCTTTTCTCACTCCGGCTCCTATAGCCAACACATGAACCACCGGTACTCTTATTGCAAACCTTACAGAGAATAGGAATATCGAATTGCTCTCAAAAAATGAGGCCCACCCACTTAGCTAAGTACGTACGGACTTTCTTTTACGCGCCACCGGTAAACTAAAGGTAATTAAAATTTCTTAAAAACCTCGTTACCGGTAGTGCATCACTTTGTTCAGGACTTAGCATTTAAGTTTGAATTGTATACGCATTATTTCGCGTCCCAGAGACTGCGCACCTCGCAAATCCTCAAATAGGGGACCATCGAAAACTGTCCTGGAAAAAACTGCTCTGAAACTTTCCAAAAAGGTTTACAATTTCAAAAATTGAATATTTCCGAAGAACTATTACTTCTAAAGAAAATCAGATTCGGCGGAGTTAGAAAATGATATTTAGCTAGGAGCGAGGCTTTTTTTTATTCTTTTATATTTAAGATGGATATTTCCCAGTTAAGCGAAACCGGGTAAATTAATATAAAAAAAATAAGCCGCGAAACTTGCAAT
The DNA here is from genome assembly GCA_904066015.1 of Synergus gifuensis. Taxonomy (NCBI): domain Eukaryota; kingdom Metazoa; phylum Arthropoda; class Insecta; order Hymenoptera; family Cynipidae; genus Synergus; species Synergus gifuensis. Next base: position 6,405,576 of record CAJFCO010000046.1, read on the forward strand.
GTGAACCAAACAATCGAGGCTCTCCTTTAATGCATTTTCGAATAGACAAAGACACACCAAAGTAGATCACAGCTCGCTGCAGATTATACAAATTAACCAAACAAGTAACGGTACCAAAAATGCATAATGCAATAATCTATTATATATATATATATATATATATATGATATTATATACATAATATTTTATTATTTTTATTAACAAGATATTATATATAACATGACAATAATAAGGAGAACTAATTAATGTACAAATTTGTTAGTTAAATTCGCTGGAGAGGGTGAAACATCCAGTCAGGATGATCGACGTTATCGTGATTATGTGGATATTGCACTTATGGTTAGAGATTTTACCAATTGTAAGGAAAATCAAAAAGGGAAATGGAATATGAGAAATTTATTATATTTCAGGTTGATTGCGCCCCGGAAAAGGTTTTTAATTTTTTTATTATCTTGCACTTCAGATAATCTGAAATCAAACAGCTTTAGAAATAGACAATACTTAAAAATAGATTTTAATCTCTAAATCAAAGTATTCGTACAATGAAGAGTTAAAAACTCTCGACAAAGAAAATACAAGTATTTTTATAATATTTTAGAAAGCAGATCTGCTCAGTTGCTTCCTGTAATTACTCGAGAGTATTTATTCGAAGGATGTCTTTTATATCGCAGCAGTTCATCTATTACAATTTCTCAAATAGATTGAAAACAAAAATTAGTTCTTTGGAAATTATAAGTTATTTGAAAAATGACTACTTCTTAGTAATGATAATTTTAAAATAACTATTTAAATTTCAGTTTCTTTTAAAGTTGAATCAAAGCTATCAGTACAAATTATAAGCGGTTATTAATATTTTTTAAATGTTTGTAATATAATAAAGTTCTTAGATATCATTTTTTATAAAATTTTAACATCATATAATGATTTTATTGCACAATTTCTTCTTTAGTTTTATTCGTGGCGCTGTTCAACCTGGTGAGAGAAAGGCTTTTGGTAGCCTTGAGCCTATTTTTTTATTATTCTAATAAAAATCGACACGCGGGTAAGAAAACGGATCCAAATGTGAAAAGGTGTAAAAATATAAGCTTTAGAGTGAAAATAAAATAATAGAGTACTCGATCCAGGAGAATTATGAAATTTCGTCTGGCTGTAAAGAGAGCTTATTGTAACATTTCTGCCCGATTGCCAGAACGAGTAAAAATCTCGAATCTCGCCTCTTCACTTAAAACGAGTTAACTTCAGCTCAGCCCAAAGGACTATAATTGTTAGAGTTGCGGTTCCAGGGCCTTGTGGATCGGTGAAAACCTTGCGAGAACATCTTTCCAATAACTAATCTTATGTACTTATGCATTAATGTTAGAAAAGAAATTCTGGGCAGATTTCTTCAGTTTCTTGAAAATTATATTCAACTCTTGAATTAAAGAAATATACCTATACAAATGATATAAATAATTAATCAAAGTAACAAGGAGAAAATTTAAGAATATAAAATAAATCAAAAGTCAAAAGTTGGAATATTTAAAAATTGAGGAAATTAGCCCTTTTTAAAATTGCAACGCACATTCCGAAAAGATCTTTCTGGAGGCCTCTTTATCTCTTTTTCCTTTGAGACCCGGTGCTCGCACACATTTTCTTCACCGAGATTCGAGGCCCGATTATTGAGGATCTAAGTATGATATTAAATGCTTCCAATACTGTACGATTAAATAATATGATTACATTTGTATGATTTATTCGTTCGGATGCCTAGGTAAGCAGTATACTCTACAGATGATAATACTCGAGAATGTATTTTATAACAGTTTATTCGTCTTTTTATTTACACGTACCACAAGTGATAAGTGATATTGTTATTAATATTACGAGATACCGTATCGTGAATCCAAAGCCCACCGAATGCCTCTCACCTCTCTTCCAAATGAAATAAACATCGAACTTACAAAAATAGGTAACTTTAAAAGTAGAAAGTTTAATGGATAATAAAATAGATAATAAATCTCGGAAAAGCAATTTTTGCTTGTTTTATAGTGCCAAAAAAAATTAGGGTTGGTTGCTAGGGAGTCTGATAAAATTGAAAAACCAAGAACTGACATAGAATTTTAAATAAAAATTTTAAGATTGTCATTTCAATTATTTTATTACGTAACTTTACATTAGAATTAAATTGTATTTTTATTAGTTGTTTTAAATTTCTCGTGTAGAGTGACATTCAAAGTGGACAATTACAAATTTTAACAAAAATTGAATGGAGAGATAACGACAATATTTATCATAAATAAAAAATGATGTGCTTCATTCTCTGAGCAGAAAATATATATTTTAACTTAAAACACAAAGCGGTTTTCTATTCTGACGAAAATTTTATTTCAGCGCAAATCTCTATCAACCTTCTCTCTAAATCTGAATTAGTGACTTTTTACTTATTCAAATTTAGAAATTGTGATCTCAAAATAAAAATATTAGTCAATTTCTTGAATAAAGAAGATTTTGAAGTGCTCAAGAAGCTATTTAGAAGGGCGATGAAGGAAATTTGGTGGGCTCTGGACGCACATAGTATAAATATATAAATATTAATTAATTGCCTAAAGGCGTTTGCCCAAAATGCTGAACTTATACTTCCTCACGTAGAAGCTTCGGTTATCCGCGACAGGCATCGTGTCCACACTATACGAACAAGCAGATATGCTTATAATACTCATTTATATTAGTGTTAACACTTAAGAAATATATTTTTATATAATTATAATATAATAATTATAATACGATAGAACTAAATGGTCGCTCGTGCGGTTGCCACAAGTCCTTGCAACTTTTCCCTCTTGAAAAAGGATAAACCTCGGTCGGAAATTTCCTTTGCATTTTCTCTTTCTTATTCGTTTTTTATTTTCTCGATATTCCTACAAATGCATTTAAGCAGATTTGTCTTGCGTTTTGGTAACGTGGAGACCGCACTTTTTATTTCATAGAATGATCTTAAGATTCTTATTACCAGAGACTAACGATAGATAATTATCGATAATTAAATGTAAAATATATTAAATATCGGTAACTATCAAAAGGACTATCGAGATTCTTGATGTAGATTAGGAGACAGAAATTGAAAAAATTCCTCTTTGAAATGCAATAGCAATGCTGTTCTGCTGTTGTTTGCACCAATATTGGTGATTCCGTAATTCCTTAAGAAATTGTTACAATTGTTGAAGCAACGATTTAAGCACCATACGATGCCTTCCGTGAACGACCGAGCTTGCCTAGTTGCCAAATAATTCGACGAAATGAGTTTAATAACGACAGTGTGGCAGAATACGGTCACTTTGATTCAGTAAATAAATAGATATAATTAAAGAATATGTGTCAAATTCTTGAGAAAAATAATATTCATGATCTGATTTTTGACCTGATGTTTTAAAGTGACCGTGTTCCACGTTTAAATAGTACATGCAGTAATACTGGTGGTTATGCCATTGAGCTTTCCATGACTATATAAATAAGTACCAGATTAAAATGTATATATATAATTATTCGATACGACAGACAATAATGTACCGTTTCTTTTAGAGATTAGAGCGTAATTAAAATATAGTATACCTGTAGACATAAAATATAAATTTACTAAATTGGTATATATATTATATATAAATATATATTATACATAAATAAATTTGATTTACATAATAATGAAATGTAATGCAATACGTACTCAAGGGCGAAGAAAAATAAAAGGACTAAGGCTGGCCGCGTAGTGTCGGCAGTGCCACTTTCTTATAAAAACAATAAAAATGTGGATCGGTATTATTATTATTCGATACGTCGAAATAAAACTAAAATAATACTCTCTCTCTAATCAAAGAATCTCATTTAGTTGTACTTTTTTCATTAGTTGTTCTGTTCTCGTTTTATATTATTATAATTTGTATAAAAGTAAAGTTTAAAAATAAATTTAAAAGGTAAATTTTAAGTTGGAAATGGCTATACGGTGGACACTATTTGGCAGTCTTTCAAAAAAGCGTTTGCGACCATAACGTGTCGTGTTTGTTACTGTGGAATAAAAAAAAAAAAGAAGAAAATATTGTATTGTGACGAATTTCCATCCATAATAAATAAATGAAATATTATACAGTTAGGCCGACTTTTCCGCCAGTTCGTGCCTTTTTTCTGCAGGAAGAATGCAGTATTGGCACCCAATCTAGCCGTATGTAAAGCGATAACGCAGGATACGAATAAATAGACATCTTGCGAGAAGTCAGAAAAAAGAAAGATTAACGGAGAAACTAACCGGAATTCAAGATAGAAGGTATTGATGTACTACGAAGACATAAACTATTATATTTTCCGAAATCGCTGCGGACACTAACATTATTTCGAATGTAATCTGTGAAGCAAACGACACAATAATAGAGTTTTAGAATTGTTGTTCTTCGTTTCACGATGTAATAAAGGCTATTTTACTTTGACGCTAATGTTGCATTCCCTTTTCGTTCAACATTACCTTCTATAATCAATTTCCCGGCTTAATTAACTTTAATTAAAAAAAAAAAAGAAATATTCAAATTGAATCAAAATTATAGCCTTTAAATTAATTGTGGAAAAAGTAATTTATGTTCCCTCCGTACCTGTTCCTATTATATATATATATATTTCGAACGTTAAAGAAGAATTTGAATTTCAACTTGGTTTGAATATAATTTATTCATTTGACATTTTTTATAATATTCTTATTTAAACCCATTTTTAGAAATTATACACCTGGGTCAATTTAGGACATAAAAACAATATTCATTTCATTCTTAAAACTATATTTATTAAAATATAAATAGATCTGCAATCCACATCCCTCACTTAAAGCTATCAAGTAGAAAAAGGGGATATAAAAATGTCTTTCAATTATAGAAAATAATCTACAGTGCAACAACCAACTCAGTTCCAGGATATTTTGGAAGATTCAGTTCATACGCTGCCTCGAGTTGGAGAGGTACAAATCGTCCACCCAGGAAGTGATATTTTCCTTTAAAGTGATGAGCGCATAATTTTGGTGCCGTTAATGAAATTAGCATTTCAGGATTAATTCCCCCGTCTGCAGGTGGACCATTTTCAACATCCCAACCGGAAGGTATGTCTACACTGCATATAGGAACTGCAGAATTCTTGAGGATTTCGACTACTGAGGCAAATTCTGGTCTTACTGGAGGTTTAAAACTGAATCCGAATAAAGCATCTACAACCGCACGATATTCTTTGAGTGCCTTGAAATTTTCAGTATTATTCAGAACGGATATTCCATTTTCCGAACACTGGTGCAGAAGGTTTTCGTAGAGACGATTACTCGTTCTTTTAGGATAATAAACCTCTGGTTCATATCCAAAAACTTTCAGGTGCCTTGCACATACCTGAAAATTTCAAATTTGTATTTTCGAATTAGAAATTGCACAAGTATGATTTGAAACCCCTATTTTGGAATCGGTGAATTTTTAAATTTGACAGTGAAATATATTGCAAGAACAATACAATAACTTACCAAACCATCTCCACCGTTATTTCCAGGTCCACAACAAACCAAAATTCTCTTTAAAGAGTTTTCCAGAACTGGATAACATTTAGCAATAGCAATTGCACAACTTAAACCAGCCAATTCCATCAATTGATCAACGCTAAATTTATAATTGTCAAACAATTCCTTGTCAACATTTATTGCTTCAGACTGTTTTAAATACTTTACCATTTTCAATTTTGTTGTTTGGTACCCAAAAAAACGTGCAAAAGTCAAAATTTTTGCCGAAACAACTGGTACAGTTCCTAACCTCAATGTTCGGAAAATCATAAAATTAGTAATGTTCATAAGTAATTTCATGAAAAATTTGATCAAATCATCGTTTACCACAGAACTATCTTAAACACGTGTATTCATACAGATAATTCTTTATTTAATCAAGGAAATTTTAGAGAAATTAAACTTATTACAAATTATTGTATATAAGCAAAACCTGATTTCCAGTTTGACAGTTTGAGAGTAGCAGACGACAAAACTCTCGAAACTGCGAGAGCTTTTCGTTTACCTCCTCAGTTTTATGTGTTCAATATTATTCAGCTAGCAAACAGCAGGGCTGAGATACAAATACCAAGCGACCGTACCAGGAGCACATGATGGGCGAAGAGGTATTCACTGCTCCTAATACAAGACAAATTTAAATTTCGCGCCAAAAAACAACCAATCAGGAAAAGGTCACCTCCTCGCAGATCATGTTCGCCTAATACCAGGAGCAGTGTATTCGACTTTATTCTCGGCTATCCTATGGCTGGACTGAAATACAAATACCAGGCGATCATATCAGGAGCATATGATGTGTTAAGAGGTATTCACTGCTCCCAATAAAGACAAATTTAAATTTCGCGCCAAAAAACAACCAATAAGGAAAAAGTTATCTCCTCGCAGATCATGTTCGCCTAATACCAGGAGCAGTGAATTCGACTTTACTCTCGGCTATCCTATGGCTGGGCTGAAATGCAAATACCAGGTAATTGTATCAGGAGCACATGATGCGCGAAGAGGTATTCACTGCTCCTAATACAAAAGGCAAATTTAAATTTCGCGCCAAAAACAGCCAATCAGATGCCGAGTTGAGAGTAGATACCTTCTCGTTGATTATGTTCTCCTGTTACCAGGAGCCGTATATTCGAGTTTATTCTCGTTTATTCTATGTCAGAGATGAGATGGAAATACCAGGCGATCATATCAGGAGATCATAAAATGTAAAGTCGTGAAGAGCTCTTCGTTTATGGTGCTACGGTGAATAAAACAGTCTTGCAGTAAAACTATGTAATTTCAATTTTTAAACGTGAGTTTTGTATTAAATATTAAATATTAATCAATACTTCTTCTTCTTTAATTTTTGTTAATTCATTTTTTTCGTATGTCGTTGGCCACGTTTCTAAAAACTTGTAAAATGTCAATGATCTTTGGTTAAAATCACTTAAAATATAAAATATTACAGGCAGTGAGGTTAGTTTGCAATTAGCGGTTATCTGGTTATCACCCTTGAAGACCTTGTAGAAAAATGGAATTAGGACGAGAAGCAGTCTTGAAACTTTATCGAAATTTAATCAGAGAGAGTAAAAAATGGAGTTCTTATAATTACAGGTACTATCATAATTTAATTTAACTGATGTCAGTAATAAATTTTGTTCAAATGAAAACCACGAAACCTAACCTATATATCTCGCTACTTTACAAATTAATAATCTATTAACTTGTACATAAAATGATTGAATAATTTTCTTTATTAATTAGGTACATTATATAATATTCCTCTTGCTGCAAAGTTTTCTAAATATTTTCTAATTTCAATTTTCCATTACCATTAAAGAAAGTTTGCTGGTTCTTTTTTTATGGAAAACTAATCATTTTGCTTGAATTTTCATATGTTTTTGCAGAAATTTCGCTTTGCGAAAAATTCGCCATGAGTTTCAGGAAAACAAGACACTCACAGATGAATCAGAAGTAAAAGAGTGCTACAAATATGGGCTCGAGGCACTGGAAACAATTAAAAGACAAGTTTTAATCGGAAATCTCTACGGCACGCGACCTTTGGTTATAGAAACTCAGACTCATGAGAAAGAAGATGAGGCAAAAGTAAATTAATTTTTTTTTATTTTGGTAATATAGCAGAATAATAGAGGAATCTAAATATTAAAAATAAATTCCTTAAACTCTGTTTGAAAGGTATAGCAAATCGTTCCCTATGACCAAGATTACGTTCTAGAATTGTATTCATACTGGCTAATGTCTATTTGTGCATTTAAAATAAAATAAGTATTGTTCTGACTAAAAGTTCTTACTCAAAAGTTACTACGTATTCATGAAATTCAGAAATTATCACGAACCTTGTATTTACACATTTTTCACATTATTGCACACATTTTTGTATCATTAATGTTTTTATGCGTTGCCTATGGGCCAAGTGTATATAGTGTTCACTATTTGTAAATAAAAGCAAAAGTACTATATTTGTTTTCAATATTTGGCAGTCAATTAATTTAAATTTACCGCCATGTTAGTCATTTCTCAGTGCTTGCACACGTGGGAGTAGAACCCTTCATAATTTTCTTTATGCATGAATTATTTTCTAATTAGTTTAGCTTAAAAACTTATAGAAACATTATTTGAGACAATTAAAATTTTTTTGCATTATGTGATTAAAGATATAAAATTCCAAACAACATCTGGAAATTGTCAAATTATTCACAAGTTTTGTCACGTGTGTGCCGCTCCTGGCGCTATTGTCACTTGACTCAGTGTCTCCAGATCGTGTGATTTTTCGGCCCCCACTCTACGACCCACGAGCTCATGCTTTCTCTCTCTAGCAACCGTCACGAACCTATTGATAGAGAAAGATAGCATGAGCTCGTGGGTCGTAGAGTGGGGGCCGAAAAATCCCACGATCTGGAGACACTGACTTGACTGCACTTGACTGGCATAACCTCAAGATGTCAAGAAAGTTGCTATTTTGCTAGTGTAGCAAAATGTTTCGACTAGTGAATTCATGTAAGATAATTAATATAGAAACAGAATAAATTAAATTATTAATCTGGAAATTTGGATGAGAAACGTGTCTTTATGCTGGCATAAAGTAATTATAACTTTTTTTACAATCAGCTGTCGGGAAAATGACATTTGTCAGAGTGATAGTATGACCAAAAAGTGACATGTCAAATTTATAGAAGAAAATTAGTTTATAATTCAAATTTAGTTACTTAAACAATAGCTTCAAAATGGCAACAAGAAATCTGACGGAGGCCTTTGTTCTAATGAGAAATAATGCGTTGCAGACAAAACATATTTATGCAGAGCAAGTATGTAATATCTGTCTGATATCAAAATTTTGAATGGATTTTATTTCTTTGTATTAGTATTTTGAATTTGAAACCACTACAAACAGTTCTATGTTTTAGAACCTCTCAGACAGAATGGCTCTGGTGGAAATGGGAGGATCTGATAGTTTTGAAATGAATGGATCGAATTTAGGAAACAGTGCACCTCCACTTTGGATAGATGCATTAGAGGAGACACAATATATCTTGAGTCGACTACGAGTGAAAATTCAAACACTCCTTGATTTGCATTCGAAGCAGTTGACAAGGCCAACATTGGATGATACGCCTCAGGTTTGTTTCAATTTTTCTTTTTTAAACTCATCCATAACACGTTAATCTTTGATTACAAATTATCTGTTCGCCTTATTTACCTAAATGCAATATTAATAACTTTTATAGGAAGAAAGACAGATAGATCAATTAACTAGAGAAATAGGAAGAGCTTTTTCGACTGGGTACCGACAAGTACAAACTATAAAAAACGCTTCTCAACATGAAAGCAGACCAGCAGAACGTCGACTTGCCATGAGTGCAGTAATGGCTTTGTCTTCCGCTCTTCAAGACATGGCAATTCGTTATCGAACTGCTCAAAATCATTACCTACAACGTAAGATAAATTGTCTTTTATGCTAAAGAAATATTAGCATCTAAATCGAAATCAGAACTCGTTCATACAATTTTAAAATTCAATCTTTTATATTTTCAGAGGTAAACTCAAGGGAAGAAAGAAATAGACCATTTTTCGAGGAGGAACAAACACCAGTATTAAATGGATCAGTGGACTTGTGGCTTTCTGAATCAACTCAAGAAGACAGTAGTTCAAGTTACTGGCAGCAGGGTCAGCAACGGCAGCAGTCTGTTCTTTTAAACTTCGATGAGGCTGAAGAAAATATAAGACTGGCGATGGAAAGGGAACAGGAAGTCGGTCACATAGTACACAGTATATCGGAACTTAATCACATTTTCAAGGTGAGTAAAATAAACTTTACAATTGACAATAGTTCCTATTTAACAAAATACTCTCATTACATTTAGTTAAACTTCAATTTATTTCTAATCATAATAAAGTAGTAATGATTAAGCTTTTGAGTATATAAAAAAGCAAGTCTTATTTTTGAACCGCAGGATCTTGCACATATGGTTCAAGATCAGGGTACGATTTTGGATCGGATCGATTACAATATCGAGCAAACTCAAGTGCAAGTTTACGAAGGATATCAGCAACTAAAAAAAGCTGATTCTTACCAAAGAGCAAATCGTAAAATGTACTGTATATTGATTCTTGCCGGTGCTATAATTATTCTCAGTTTTCTCTTTGTCATTCTCAAAACTTAGTAATCTACGTGTGCTTTTAATCTACGCTAAAAATCCAAAAGTTACTTATTATACAAAAAAGGCATGGTTAGAGAATTAAGATTATCGGGGCTTATTTGAAAAAAAAACTACGTAAGTCTTTTTCATTTAGAGAAAATACTTTTAGAAACTTTCGAGAAATTGATATAAAATGTGTTTATTAATTTATTTTTATTTTTTAAAATAAGTCCTGATGTGCATTTCGTCAGATTTGTTCCAAACAGAGAGGTCCAATGTTAATCGAACAAATTAATTAAGTGTCTGTATATAATGTGGGTGTAAGTGTAAGTGTATTATATGAATTGTAAATATATGTAGTAACGTGTCACAGTACTTTGTTTTAACTTTAAATGATTGTTGTATCGTTGTTTGTTTCCTTTCATCATTCAAGAGTGAATGAAGAAATAAGTTATTGTCTAACAATAAATATTATAATTAATTCATAAACGTATTATATTTATAAAATAAACCAGGGAGAGAAAAATGATGTTCAGGAAAATGTTGGAATGGAAAAAATATACAGCCTCTTAACAGTTCAAGTTGTTTATCACTTTTAACAATCTTTTAAGGATACTATTCAATACATAATATTAAATATTCCAAATATTCGAAATGTCGCACCACCTCTTATCACAGACTAAGTCGTATTCTATAAAAGTCAATTAAACAATTCTTCAACGAAAAAACAAAGTTTGTCAAAAAAGCTGATTTAATAATTGCAAATGTATATTTGAAGTACGTAAATCGGGAGTAAAATATCTACACAAATTTAAGATGTCACTTGATACAAAAGTAAGACTACTTTAGAAATAGAAAATAATAATCACAACTTACCTACGCCTTATCCTTAGGCTACAAAATTATAAGGGAATGTCTTATAGTGAATTTGTTTTGATGGGTCCATTTCTAAACTAAATTGAAACTGAAGTTAAGAGAATTCTTTCAAATATTAGGTCCCAAGGCAAAACTACCCTACAATCCAAAAATATACTAGGAAATAAATATGTCACTTCAATAAAAAGACTAGTTTAATAATTTACATTTAGAAAAATTCTAATTACAATTGTCTCTTTTTATTTCAGTTTCATTTTATGAGTCCTACTTGTCAAATTTTATTTCTACGTCTTCGTCATCTCTACATGATAAAAAAATGGAAAAAATTTCTTTTTTTAAAATAGTAGACTATACTTTTTCATTCTGAGGCAATTTGAATACTTGATAATATAATTTTACGTACTTTAGATTTTTAGATGATATCACTCAAGTGTAAAAATGTTTGCGTACACAAAATCAGACTTGATCAAATATCTCTAATTTTGTCTCTAATTTAATAGACGTCTTGCTTTTTTACATTTCACTTATTTTATAATAAATTAGACAAAGTCTATATGAAAATGCAAATCCTAATTTTAATAAAAGTTTGAAACTATTTTATAAACTGAAACAAAATCTGAAAATTTTGAAAAAAATGTCAAAAATCGTATTTAAAAAATTGTCTAAAATAGAATCCAACAAAATAACAATCACAGGTTTCGTAGGTAATTTCATAATTAGTTTTCACAAATCTATTGTTTCTTAAAAACAATCGCTTTGCACAGCATAGTCAAGTCTCCCTATATTTGAAGTACATTTTTGCAGTATTGAGATTGTCGTAAAAATAACAATATATACAAAAATAATATCGGGAGTATATACAAAATTCCTAATCCGAAGTGACTCACCTGATTTCGTTCAAGATTTCTTAGTCTAATGTGATTAGAAATTGACACAAGAGATTTCTCATTAATTTCACATTTCTCATTTTTATTCTCTGCGAAATATTCCTCCGTAAAATCAAAATATTTCCTTCCTTTTTTTGAAAGTCCATTTTCAAAAAAGGTTCTACAGTTGGTAGATTAAGTTTTGGAAATTTTAAGAAATCTTTCGCGAGTGAATTAGTTGATTTGTGCTAACTGCGCTGGTATACTTAAAATTTGAATTACTACTTACTGTATTTCATTTGCACGTGGAAAGTATGTGCAACAAAATAGCAAAACCGCCGCCTAGAATAAAACGTACAAAATTGTCCCCAACGAGAGGACCGAGTGCATAGAGGCCTTTTTTTGGTGCACGAAGAACTTCGTAAGTGAAATCTCCAATCACTACAGGATTCCACCTGCTGTCTATTGAACGATTATGGTATTTTCCTAAGCCAACTCCACCATCTTCGAGATAGGATAAATCTGGTCTTGATCCTGAAAATGAAAAGTATTTAATTTAACTAAATAATTTTTTAGTCGTTATATTTTATTTATTTGTTATCTTTCTTGCAGATTCAATATTCGTGGACATGGAAAAATATTATAATCATTTATTTCCTACCGATGAGTATCGCAGCAAGTGAAACTCTGAACGAAACCAACTGGCCATCCGGAGTACAGAGAGTGACTCTTTTTTCCTTTGAATGACAATCTCCACTGGAATTAACATTCAAATTCGTGAGAGTATATCCTGGCAAAGCTTTATAGAGAGGATAATTCGTTCCTCCATCTGCCATCATCTCATAGACTTTTTGATACTCTGGATAAATTGAAACTGGAAGCCACTGCAGCCTATCAAAACCGCTACCATTCAAATTGATATTCTCTTGCTTTTCTTTGCTCCAGTCGTTTGAAGAATCGCGAAATGCATGGAGAACCGGAATTCCTCGGAATCTGGCTGCCATTATCGCATCAGCTGCACTCAAACCTGCTCCAACTACTAAAACTGGATCCACTGAGCGTCCATTTGTTGATTCGGATTCACCAATTATGGAACACATGGCTAGAAAGTAAATGGTGAGAGAATTTTTTATTTCTTTCAATCTATGAATCTCTTTACAATTTTGAACGTGAACCTTTAAAATATTTAAACTAAAAGATGACAAGATTTTTACTTGGTGAGCTGACGAGTTGATCGAGCCTAGACTCGAGTACGTTGAGATCGTGTGTCACCCAGTTGCTGTGTGCATTTTCTCCTGGAATTCCCAGTCGATTTGATGAGTCCGTTGTACCAGTTGCAAGAACGACTTTTTTACATCGATATCGGAAAATCTTGCCACTATCATTTTCAGAGCCTTGTACCAACCAACCATATCCCTTCTCATTGTCATTAACGTCAGAATTCGGTCTCACGGATGTTATCGTCGTTCCACTGTAAAAAATATTCTCTTAATTAGAAAATAATTTTTATTGTCTGATGGATTCCGAAAATTAAACATTTATTCATTTTTTAACAACTACCAACCATCGAAAATATTTTTCCAAATTCTGTCTGGTTACATAGTCTCTGTAATACGCAGCCACTGTGCCGATTGGAACTCTGGTTGCTGGTTTGCAGGCACTAATTTTTTCTTGGATTGAACAGGAACCATCACCTCGACTTCCAAACATTGTTCGTTGTTTCTCAGCCTCAACAAGTAATTCCCAGTCCCTTAAATCCAAACCTGGGAGAGACATCCATCGACACAGACTTATTGTCAAGACGTTTGGATCCAGCGTCTATAAGGTAATTACAAAATAACTCTAAATTATAAATATCTCTACATTTTAATACTTAAAAACTGTTTCTTTCTTGTTATAGAACTTACATGCCAGGCTCCACCAGGTGGTCCTTTTCCAAAGACTACATGGTCGATGATTTTGTGATCTGGACACTGATCTGGTGATTTCCAAGTAAGAAGACTTGGAATATCTAATCCAGCATCAGTACAAGGATGTTGCAGTTGATCCATGAGCCTCGCAAGAGGTCTGCTTCCTCTACCTTCCAAACCCTGGGAAAGAGTTTCAAGAGCCTCTCGAGTAATGTGCACTAAGTTCTTTTCCTGTTTTCTATCCTGGAATCTACAGTGGTGTCCATTTTCCTTTACTTCGCCGTGGTCCAATCCATTTGGAGTTTGAGTGCCTACGCTGTATCGCAATCTTGCTGTCAACATCTCATCTCCTGGATGGGGGTCTCCATTATAATAAGGCCAATTTCCAGCGAACATGTACGATAAGCAAATTCCGCTTGGTCCATTCCCTGGAAAGAATTGAGGACGATTTTTCATTTTATGTTCGGATTTGTTTAAATACTGAAGAGGTAACAACATTTTATTTAAAAAATTTAACATTAGCCAAAATTCGATGCGCAGTAAAAATATTGTCAATACGTCTAGACGCTTAGATTTTCTAAATGAGACTTTTGACTCTGATATTATAAATGATGCATTACCTACCGATGACAACCACATCTTTGTAGACGTCATCCAAGTCACAGTCTTGTTGCATTCTTAATGAATTTGGCTCTGGCTAAGTAATCAGTATAGTGCGGAATTCTTGATTCACCGAATATTTACAGCAAAGCCAACAATAATGTTCCTTTTGTGAAATCTCGTTCTTTAAAAAAAAAATTATTAATTATTCATAATAATGAAAGTAAAACTTGATTTTATCTATTTTAATAAAACTATGGTAGTTATGGATAAAACTTCAATTTTTTTCATTTTCTTAGTAAATTTTCAAAAGAGAATGAATTGTAAAATTAAAGAAAAGTATTTTGTTTTTTTTTTAAAAGAAAAAACTAAGGTAGTTATGAAGAATATTTTTAATTCTTGCATTTTAATTGATTTTTATACAATACCAATTGCTATCTAGTTACGTATACTTCTTTATTTTCATCTAGAAATTGTGTACTCATATTGCATTGTCTGCGTGACAATGCAGTTCTATAAGATCGATTTGTCATGTACAGTTTTTCTTTTGCTGCAACTTAATTTTAATAAATTTGCATGTGAGCTATTTAAGCCTCAAATTTTTGTTCTTTAAAAAAAAATGACCACAGGTGAAATCATATTCTGATCTTAAAATATAGATATAATTACAAAATGCTGTAACTTTTTTATTTGCAAACAAAATTGCAGTAATTTAAACATAAGGACGTACATTTTAAAATAATAAAAAGCTATTGTAAAAATTTAAAGATGAAAGAATAATAAATATTTGATTAAAAATGATAAAGAAAAATTACATAAGTATTAAAAATTACATCAATACAAAAAATTACTTTTTTAAAACTAATATATAATGTAAAAATAACTTTTATAAAAGGTTGGTTGTATAATATGTGCACTGAGCAGTACGTTTATAATTATGGACGTAAATGCGTATTTCAGGGACGTTTTCAAAACATCTATATATAATAAAAATATAACAAGTAAAGAATAAACTCATAAGCATAACTCATGGTTTATAGCTAAAATTTGTGATATAATTTATAAAAAATATAAATATACTCAGGTGTAGTTTGCTCAAACCTAATTTTCTAGATAATGACCTGAAGTCTATGAGATGTAAGAAAAAGGGGAGGTCGTAGAAAACGTTCATTAGAATTAACCTTGGTTAAATCCAGACTTCTAAATGATTTGTCATCGAGGTGATTATTCGTAATAAAAAGAAGGGTATATTGATTCAGAATTCCTGTTGTAGTGTGTCGTACTTGCTCATGATAGAGAGTGATCGATATAATTATACATTGCAATAAAAATTCTGAACACTGAATGTCATGCTACAACGGTTACTTCCTATAATATTATTTCTTTAAAAGACTGATTATGGAACGGATGTTTTGTAATTGCACATTAGATATAATTATACTTCCTCACGTCATCAAAAAAAAAAATTATTATGTTGCAAACTGCTCTACTTTTTTTACAAACAAGATTTTTTGCTTCTTTTTCAGTTGATATAATTTTTCCACAATTGAATTTAACGTTAGAATCTTTCGGAAACAAACAAAATTTTACCTGGGCCAGAGTTTGAACCTAGAGTCTTTTTTTCTTGTGCTGGCGCATTAATTGGAAATTTCAAGGTCTGAATTCTATAGCCAAGCTAGAACTTCTTTTTTTTCCAAAAGAACGAACAGAAAAACAAAATTGAAGTCTTAAGTGTGTTGGAGTCAAGTTCTAATCTAAAAATTCGATTTCTTCATTTTACTCAACAAATATTAAATTTGGAATTTTTTTCCTCTGTGCAATCAATCAATTTTTAACTAGAATTATGTGTACAGAGCGAGAAAATATGTAATTCAAATATTTTTTAAGTAAAGTGAAAATATTCAATTTTAAAGTTAGATTTTGAATTCTTCGTTTTATGCAAAAAGTATCAAAATTAAATATTTTTTCGCTCTGTATGCACTCTTATATTTGAAAAAAGATTAGCGCTACAGAGCGAAAAAATATTTATTTATAATTTTCGTTGAGTAAAATGGAGAATGGAATTTTGAGCTTAATACTTGGGTCCAACGCCCTTAATAAATAATTCAACCGTGTAGTGAAAGATTTAATTTATTAATCTAATCGACTTTCGTCTGCTTTCCGACGATATTTTAAATTTTTGCCTAACTTTGTAAAGGAAGTTCTGGTTTATTATATATATTGTAAAACTGGTTTAGTATTCTGACTGATTTTTTTATGGAACATGACTCGGCCTCCTAAGCTGCTTCAAATTCACTCAATTTTCTTCTATTTTTTTCTAAAGCAAAATAAGAATATACTTTGACATTCTCTGATCATTAAAAGAACGGGAAAAGGTGCTATGTGAATGTTCAAGGATATTGATGGGTCGTCTGGGTCATGGCTTGATTTATCGACCTCGCGATGTGAACAAGGCCATTTTTATTCCTCCCCCCTGCAACCCCCCATTATTTCATTCATCTTATACGCACGCGTAAACTCAAATGCGTATATTAAATGTGATTAAATGTTATGTAAAAGAAGCTAGCTTTTCTACTTCAATGTCACTGACAGGAAAGGTCACTGTTCTAAGTTAAAGACCCAACTAGATTCAAATTTCAAATTTATTTATTCAAATTAAAGAATTATTCAAATTTTTTATATCAGTGGTATTTATTCATGTTTATTCAAATATGCTGAATAAACTTAAACTTAATTTTAGAGTCAGTAACATGAAGATAAAATTTCTAAGAAACAAAGAATTGAATGAAATTATTTTAAAAAACTCATTTGCATATTTCTGATCATCTCAGGTTTATTTTCAATTACTTTGACCCACGATAATGTTTGTTTGTTCTTCTTGATTAGATTGAATGAAGCCAAATATCTCAAATGTCATAAACGATATAATTTACCGTAGTTCAAACAAAATTTTCTTATAGCAATACACATTTTAGCCAATTAATCTTAATTACTGGCACGGAGAATATCAGCCATATAAGATACAGAGCCTGTCCGAATATTTGAATAATAAAAATTTAGTTGGTCTCTCATTCAATAAATTAAGAGAAAAATAACTAAGCAAGACCAGAAACTATTTGTATCAGAATTTCCTTACAAACAACTTTTATTTCTTTTTAATTTGTTTTTTTTTATATTTATTTTTTTCATACAAAAGTTATTTTGACTGAAAATTGACAAATTCCTTTGTGAGCATAACTTTTGTGTGAAAAATTAAGAGAAATTGAGTCGAACAATTTATCACTCATTATTTTTTTTATTTTTCTAGGAATAGATGAATGGAAAATTATAATTTGCAAAGCTGGAACTAAATTGTCGGTGAACGTATCCGCTCGAAGCAAGCAATAATTAGGAGTAATAACTGACTGATTACCAATAACTGGAGAGAAATTTCGCTTTTGCAAAATAACTCAAGAATTGCGTGAAGACGTAATTTTTATAAAAATATTGTATGGCTAAACAGGTCTCAGCAATTCTTCAAGGATATTTTATTATGAAAGGTGACTTTCGAGGATTGGTAAAGAATTTTTTAATAGAAAAATTTCGTTTAAAAAAAACTACGGTAGTTGTGGAGAAAATTTCAAGTTTTGTCGATTTTCTTAATAATTATTTCTCAAAGGTGTATGAGTTACAGGACAAAATAATACTATTAATTTATGTTTATTTGCTGATAAAAATAATTGAAAGAACAATATCTATGTTTCCAACAACAACAATAAAAATACTCTAGTTGTAGAGAAAATTTCAAGTTTTTTCTTTTTATCTTTCATTATCGATTTTTGCTTGAAATTGTTGAATAACAATGAATTTACGCAGTGATCTGAATCCCTTTTAATGAAACTGGGGCTAACGTGCTAGGAAGGCAAAGTTGTAGTATCGATTGGCATCATTTTGCACCGATACATTTTATTTATTGCAACGCTCTTAACTTTTTGTGATTCATCTCAGAGTTTGCAAGATACGGAAACTAAATAATGTATTGCCTCTTTAGTTCCGGTTATAAGTAATGATTCAGACAGAAATGATAAGACAACTAATTTCAAAGAGCCTTGAAGTATCTAGAATTGATAAGAAATTGTAATGATTTCATATAGATTCCAAAAAAATATATGTAACATCAAGGGGAATTTGTAATTAGGCTGATAATTGCGTATCAATTATCTAATCTTGCAACATAAAACTTATTATTGCACCTTGAAGAAACAGATGATTAGATTTAGAGATAGGAAAGTATAAAAATTACCTATTAAAAAAAACCGAAAGAAATAAAGGTTTCTTATTAAAGAGTTTCTTATTATCCCAAGTGTAATTGAAGTGATACAAAAAGTGATATTACAACAAAAAAAGGAAAATATCTGTTTAACTTGACCCGGAAATTTTAACTCATTTCTATTTCGTAATTTATTCAAGCCCGGTGACGTTATTCTATAAAAATACAATGTGACGATACAATTTGGAATTTTACAGGAGATAAGTAAATAAAAAATGAGAGGATAAATCACTGATCTTTTGACTTTCACATTATCGCAGAAAATTGTTAAATTTGTTGACAAATAAAATAACATACAAATAAGTAATCTAATCTAAGTGAAGTGAGAAAAAGTAGATTTTCTTGTAAATGAGAAATTTATTGGTGTTAATGTCTGATCAACAATGATAAATATAAAATTAATCACATGGTTTAATGTCACATAAACAACTTAAATATTGTAATTTTAACAATAAATATAAATTAATACCAAATAATACTTATATGGCTTTTTTACTTTTTGATTAATTTTTTAATTATTTTATGAATTGAATAGATTCGCATCAGAGAAAATGTATTATTTAATTCAATTTTGTTTGAAAAATTATTGTTTGTGCAAATATAAATATTTACACAGTGACAATCGCCATTTGAGAAGCAATCTCATTCGGTCTCTATTTTAGATGTGCAATATAAATTCATTCGCAAGATCCCTCATGTACGAATTTATATACTCATAAGTATTTATAAATACCACTTTACACAACATGTATAAAATTGATTCAATGAATGAATACATGCAACGATCAATTGAAAAAGTTAATGACCTGCTCAATTTGTTGCAATATAAAAAAAATGTATTACAGTATCATTATTTATTATTTATAGTAAAAATTCGTCGTAACGAACATTCATTAAAATTGAAATATTAATAAGAGAGTTTTATTTTGAAAATATTTAGCCATAAAAATATGCTTCTCAGCATAATATTTAACATTCTCCGTGGATTTCTCCATTGTATAAAACTATAATGTGCAGTATTGGCCTTTATAGTGTTGATGATTTGATTTTTAAAACTGGTGCTGAATCAGGAAAAACATAAAAATTTCTCGGATTTTGTAATACATATAACATTTTATACATATAACCGTGATTTTTTTGGGCAAGATTTTAATTACGCATAATATTGCAACTTTTATCAGTAGCAAGCTTAATTCCGGATTAAACGGAAAATTCGACAAGCTGATTAATTCATACGTGACTAATGAGCCGTATTCAATCAAAATTAGGTCCAACCTTCGTCAAGGCACTTTTTGCTAATAAAGATAGTATAAAAAGAAATTATCATTAAGAAAAGAGTGATAATTTCTTTTCAGGGTCAATATGAAACCTCTAACGTGAATTTTCCAGAATTTGTAAGAAATTTCAGTGTTTTGTTTTAAATTGTGTACTCCATTTAAAATTATATATACAAACATAAAAAACAATAGAACACATCTGCAAATTTATACATTTCTCTTATTGTATTTGATTAAAAATTAATTTAGGTTCAACTAGACTTTGATGAAGATTGTGTAACATTTTGCAGAACCTCTTTACAGAAAATTCAACATAAATAAAATTTTTGCACAAATGTAGCCCTCATAAGCAGAAGTGAGCAGAATATGATAGAATATTTTTTTCTCAAACTGGAAGTTTAATCAATGATTTCTCTAAGTTGTAAATGACTACCAGAGATTTTATTTCATGTTTTTAAGGGTGAATAATGTGCAACTCGATTTTAAGAAAATGTTTGTTACGCCCCTGATATAGACGTACATACCCAAAAGGTTAGCATTCAGGCGAGGTAATCGAAAAGGGATTCACTGATAGACTGCTTTTTGATGTCCGTTTTTGAAAGGGATGTACCCTTCGGAGAAAATTTCTCTAGAGGATTATATTGCAAATGTTGAATTTTTTTTTAATTGGGGCACTTTTGCACGTTTTTTCAAGAACAGTTCTCTGAATTTTGTAGAGAGGAGGAATAGTAAAAGCCTACAGTCCGCTGCTTTCGACGGTTGCCGGCGTACTGGCACGTTGGTGATGCAAGCACGACTATGTATGTGTTTATATTCTTATTTGCTATATATTTTATATGCTATAGATTCATATGTACCATACCCTAGGCGACTGAGGTTTACAGTACTAACTCGTTCTGATATCATCACCTTGAAAATGCTGGGATCTCCCCAAAATGGATTATTTTTATTTGTTATTCTGAATGCTGTATAAACTGGATGTTTTATCAGCTTTTGATATTTTTTATTATTATGTAGAAGAAATGAAATTTGAAATCTTGCAAATAAAAATATCGATTTTTTCAAGGAAAAGATTATGAATTGCAAGACTAGATAAAAGTATTATATGTTTATTTGATTAGAAAAATAGAAAAGAAGCGAAAGAAAAAAAAACTACGGTAGTTATGCTTAGAAAAATATAAAATAAGTGAAAGAAAAAAAACTACGGTAGTTGTGGAGAAAATTTTGAATTTTTTCATTTTTCTTCGCTAAATTATACTTATGTATTATTGATATGCACTTATTTGTACACCCCAGAAAACAGTTTTTTTGAAATATTTTTTTTATATTAAGGATGTTGGAGTCCAATTCCAAATTAAAAATTCGATTTCTTCATTGTATTTAACAAATATTAAAATTGGAATTTTATTACTTTTTTTAATTCAAAGAAACTGTTTTCTGGGTGTAGATTGTAAGATAATCGTTTAAAATTTGCCAATATTTGAAAATGCTGAATAATTTTATTTAATATTGACCACAGTAGTATATCTACCGAGATATTTACTTTACTGAGTATAATAATGATGGTATCAACTAATTATAAATCTTATTTTTTTGTTGACAAAGAATTATTTGCGACCAGTTGTAGATTAACAGGAATGCGGTGAGGGTGGTTTCCGGCATTGTTGGAATGCCTATAAAGGTCGAACCTTATGTACCTGCTGAAAACAGGTAACATAGTTTGGGATTTGTAAGGCCCAGTCATGTGGAAGTCAAACATCTGACAGTCGATTGTCTGGTCAAAGTCCGAGATTTCAAACAGGTGAAGGGACACCCTAAAAGAATCTAAATGGTCAAAATTCCTCAAACCTTTATTTCCCTTGTAATACTTTTTTTTGGAAGATACTAAAAAATTCTTCAAGCTAAAAAAAGAAAATTGGTATAAATAGTAAAATTTACTTTCAATCTTTTAATTTATCAAATTTATTAAGAAATCTTTTAAGTCAGATATCTAAAACTAAAAAAATTTGAATTCATATTCAAATTGCCCTTTTGTCTCTTAAAATGAATTCTGTAGACACCCCTTTTGCGTAGAACGTTCGTTATAGTAAAGTACGATCGGTAGTACGTTTGAGAGAGACGAAGTCACAAAATTCAATGGATTGAAGAGGAACAGTCAATCTGACGTCACCTGTTTCTCTTTTACTTCTGAACCCCCGCCTCAGATTGGCTTCGCGATAGAAGCAGGAGCGTAAAAATTTTTCCTGAAACATTGGTGGAAAAGTTAGAGTATGATAACAGAGTTTAGCAGTAAAAAATGGATTAGATTATTCAAAAGTTAACTATGTAACATTTATATTAATATTATGTAATACGTAATAACTCTTATGTTACATTTATGTAACTTCTAGGTAACATTTGATCAAAAAAGCGGAAAGCAGTATGAATGACTATTATCCAACAGTCTATTGTTTAAAACTTATGTAGATTTTATCAAACATTTGTATAACTTCTATGTAACTGTTATATAAGTGTTAAGTAACACTAATGTAACATTTATGTAACTTTTACGTAACTTTGATGAAAAAATCGATTTCTGTTAGTTTTGCAAAAACTAATGTACGCGGATCTTTTCTATCTACTTCCCTGGATGCAATTTCGCAGTGAAAAGGGATCGTGGGTCCGTTGGAGCGCAAAACCCCGAGGGGCCTGATGGTGGGGTCCAACTCCCGCGTGCTCACCGATCTAAATTCAGCCAATGCTGAAAATCTGAGCCGGCGAAAGGGCCAATCCGAGCTCACGCTCGGGATGGCGCGCTGGGTCCTACCCGGTCCCAGGTAGATCGTTTGCTTTCTCGCTAGTGCTCTTGCTCACTCGATCCTTCCTGGAACGTGATTGTTCATGGTTGTCGCCATATTGCCCAGCCGATTTTGACGGATTCGAAACATCTTCAAGTGCCGGTAATCAACCGGCTGGGTTTCATTCGATGCGCGCTCGCTTATCGTTATCAGTTACAATTTGTGTTTTTTTTCCTTGTGCTTCCAGGAACTAAAACGACGTCTGAGGTCTTTGGAAGAATAGACACGCCATGGCGTGCTGCATTCCTTAAGGTTTAAGTCTTAAGAGATCGGTATTTGGTACGAAAAAGCGTGATATGAGTTTTTTTTATTTTACTTCACCCTCATAAAGCAATACGTGAACTTTTATTGTTTCAATTAAGATTTTCAAACTTGCTTTTAATCAGATTTGGAACTTGTAAAGTTTGAAAAGGTGTTTGAAAGTGAACGACTTTTTCAATCGAGAAAAACATTATAGTGCCGGTGTGGATGCTGGGGATCGAATTTTAATTGGGGGATTCTTGTAAGCTTATGAAACTACATTTTTGTCATTTATAAATTACTTACAAAAATCTTGATATTTGCAAAATTTTAAATAGTAAAAAAATAAATACAAATAAATATCGTGAGAAAATAATCACCAGTCGAAATTCGCTTTCCTTGGAAAGATAATTTTATCTCTTTCATCTTTACGCATAATTTTAGTTTAATTAAGATTATTAGGTCTACGATTTTTATACTTTCTTACAACATAATACAAAATTACCCTGTGTACATGCAGTAACGATACAGACAAGTAGCTCTGTTTCGAAAACATTTGTTATAACATGGTAACTTAATATTAGTAAGACTATACTGTAGAAAAATACGTTTGACTCATTGTCTCGTTCATTGTTCAATTCCACAGAGCGTATCTCGGTAATTTGACATTGTTACCTTATCCTAACTCTATAAAAAGTCTCTCGATTCGAAAGTCTACAATATAATTTTATCTCGTGAAACAGCAGTCCGCGTGAAAGAAGCCGGGAATGTGGTATGAAAAAAAAAACAGCCTGCTTTTGGTCTCTTTAATGCTCACGTGGTTTTATGATTGTTCGGCTTTCAGAAACTTGTTCGAGGTCGCTATAGAACGCACATATTCATTCCTCTATACCGTATCACGCGCTAACAATGATAACGATGAGTGTATCTTCATGTCTCAGTATCACTTTAATGTGTCAAGAATCTACCTGATCGTGGATTTGTTTTACGCAATTCAAAAATTGTAAAAAGATCCAAATTTAAAGGCGTTGGATCCAAGTGTTAAGCTCAAAATTCCATTCTCCATTTTACTCAACAAAAATTATAGATAAATATTTTTTCCGCTGTGTAACACTAATCTTTTTCCAAATGTATAGACAGAAAAAATATTTAGTTTCGATACTTTTTCCATAAAACGAAGAATTCAAAATCTAATTTTAACATTCATTATTTTCATTTTACTTAAAAAATATTTGAAATACATATTTTCTCGCTATGTGCGCATAATTCTAGTTAAAAATTAATTAATCCTATAGAAGAAAATAATTCAAATTTTAATATTTGTTAAGTAAAATGAAGAAATAGAATTTTTAGATTAGAACTAGGCTCCACACCCTTAAAGCAAAAGTTTCGTTAGGGTCATCAATTTAATGACGAATGTGCCGTGATTGTATTAAAAAATCAGAAATCTATGTGAAAAAGTTGACTCTTCAGTGTATGAATCTTTTTTTTTGATATAAAAAGTTTACTTTTTATGTTTAAATTCAAGAAAAAATGTCAGCGTTTTTTGAAAATGTGCAGAATTGGCCTTAAATTTATAATGCAATGTATATGTAGTGCAAATAGAAGACATCTGCATGCATGACATATTATCTCGTTAAACAGAAGTTTATGTTCTTTCGATGAGACTTTTTATATTACTTTTTATCTTTCTATATTTGAAATTCTAATATAATCATCATCAGTTGATTAAATTTACATAAAAGTTGGTTATTCAGCTGCTTGTGCATATTAATAATACTGTAAATAGTCTATTAAGTGCTTTTAAAATAAATGGCTATAGAGTCACGAGAGATAATAAAGTAATTTTTGGACTCATGTTTGGCAGAAGTGGTTCGAAGATCTAAACTAAAATCTATATCTGAAGAATTTATACAAAAAACTATAAGTTGCAATAAAAACTGTAAATGCTGTGAAACCCTAAACTAACGTGAGAACGAAGGTCACCACACTGGGAAATAAAGATGCCAAAATTATTTTTCAATTCGAAAAAGAGTCAGAGCTTTTAGAAGAATGTATAACGAAAGCTTTAATTAAAAGTAAAGCAACTTTTGAATATGATGCATCTCGAAAACAGTTTTTGCTTCCAAACCCAAAAAAATCTCTCTTTAGTCATGCATAAGCAGTTACATACAACATACTTTCCTCATATTTGCAGTGTGACGAATCTCAAAAAAACCTTGGAACCCTGGAGTGAAAAGGGCCATTAGGATTAGCTGGAAATAGTGTTTCTGCAGCGGAATGTGCCTGGATCCAAGTCGGTGGATCGATGAACTCTCTTGGGAGCGCGTTGAATGACCCGGATTGATGTAGGAAGGACAGCGGTATCCAAAATAGAAAGTCGATGAACCAGCATCAAAGACAAAGTGTGAATCTTGACCTGGGAGTTCTCTGGACCTGATGAAACAGAAAAAATGTGGTGAATTTGAGAAAGAGTAGAAGGAGGAACACGAAGAAAACTGAAGAACATTGAAAATTTGAGAACGAAGTAGAGAAATTGGAAAGGCGAGGAGAACTTGCTGAAGGAAGAGGAAGAGTAGGAGAGATTATAGAATTGGAGAAAGGTGAGAAAGAAGAAAGAGATAAGAAGGAAGGAGGATCACTTCGAGGTCAAGTGGCGTCTCCCCCTCCCGGTGATGCCATGTGAATTGATCTTCACGTCTCTCGTGAAGGGCCGGAGAGGACAGACCTTGCCGACTGACCCAGAATCACTCCTTCGTCGCTGACCCCAGTGCGGTGGTTTTTCTGAAATGGGACGCGGCGCAGCCCGGAGCTAAATTAGCCGTGATGTCCAATAAGAGCAAGAGCCAGCCTCAGCCACAGCATCAGCAGCACGTGATCAAGTCAGTTGATCAGGTGCCGCCGCGTTATCAGCCGCCTCCGCAGCCGAGTTCCGGAATCCTCAAGAACCACCTGCACTTCGCAACGGCTGCACCAGTTTCCGGTCCCTCGAGCGCTGCCGCCGGTTTAAACCATCATCAACAGCATCAGCAGCCACCCAGAAGCGCGCCAGCTAAGGATGCACCGAGCAAGTTCTCGCCGAAGGTAGAACACCATCAGCAGACTGGAAACAAGCTTCCACAACAAGGTTCATACCTTCCGGCGAAGGTCACGAGTCAAGGTCAATTACTGCCACCGAACAGCCAGTATCCGGTGGGCCAGCCGGCCACTAGACAGAGAATCAGCGACGAGGAATTCCTCAGATTGGGGCCTCTGGATATGCTCAAGTTTGTCAGGAAGACGGAGGGTGACATTGCGCGAGTTGCCGCTGAACAGAACCGACAGATACAGACTTTGGTGAGATTACTCATCGTGATAAGTGACTTCCGGTTCTGGAAGGCAGGCGTGGGAACTCCTTCCGGACGGAAAGATTAGAAAAATGGATTTGGGTTCATGGGACTTTAATTAATGTAAATGAGTTATTTCATTCAGCTTACACTAAATTTGAAAGATATTAAGGGATAGGTAGTTTCAATTGGTTAATGTAAAAAATAACTTATCTTCCTTTTAGCTCGCCGAACTTCGAGCCCTTAAGGAAGCGAACCAAAGACTAAGTGACGACAATCAGGAGCTTCGTGACCTCTGTTGTTTTTTGGACGATGACCGGCAGAAAGGTCGAAAATTAGCTCGCGAATGGCAGAGATTTGGTCGCTACACGGCGAGCGTAATGCGACAGGAAGTGTCTGCTTATCAGAACAAGTTGAGGCAGTTGGACAATAAGCAGCAGGAGCTCATCAAGGACAACTTGGAGCTGAAGGAACTCTGCCTTTACCTTGACGAAGAACGAGGCGGAGGGCAGAGAGATGATGGAGATGGGTCCAGTTCGAGTACCAATGCCGAGGAAACTGCACCTCCAAGGCAAAGGCACACGTCAATGTTTAACGGTATTCTTTTTTAAATATTCTTTCTAAATACCGAATCAAGTCAATTAAGATATTTTCTTTTAGAAGATAGCATTTTTTGAGCTTAGGGACTTTTCTCTTTAATATTTTTCTATGCTGATGAACACTTAGAATAATGAGCACCATTGACGTTCCATTTTCTTTCTCAGATCAGACCATGCAGTACGTGAGAAGCTTGGAGCAGCGTGTAAAACAGTTGGAAGAAGATAAAAGCATACTTCAAGCTCGGGCACAGGGATGGGAAGCGGGTCCAGGTGAAACCTGGGAGAATTCCAACAGTCCAGGGGGGAACCCTTACTTAGGCAGCCGGCCGGAAGCCGTTGTTCGAGCTCTTCAAGTTCTCGAAGTGAGAGAACAACTCGAGAGAGAGGAAGGACATGATGGTGAAAAGGCTTTAGTACGAGAAATGTGCAACGTAGGTCTCCCTAGAATTATTTATATTCAAAAAATATATTTTTTTGCAAAATTGATTAACCTGTTTAATTCTTTAACAGGTGGTGTGGCGAAAATTAGAGGAGGGTCCTCAAACAAGGCACTAACAAAAAGCCTGGGCTCCTATGGAATGAGCCCCTCGGAATGTAGAAGTAATTAGAAATTTTCTAAAAATGCCTTCCGTCAGCCAGTCTTGGCAGACTATTGCCGATTTAGTATTACAAATCTATTAAAATTTGTATAAGTACATTTAAGTCTATAGGAATTTTGTGGATATTTTACAAAAGAAACGAGAGATTTTTATACGTTTTTACTGCGTAAAAATGCTGTGCAAATAAGCGTGAATTTTATTTATATAATGTAAAGCTTCGTCTAGTTCTGTTGGTTAATGTAGAATCGATCGTTATAAAACTATATTTTTTATTAGACTGGCTTTTATTTGTCATCATTCCTTCTCTCTTTTTATATTTAGCTCTATTTACAATGAAGCTAGTTTTTTTTTTCGAATTGATGTTTTTAGTTGCTCTCTGTTTAAGATCATCTTTTTTAAACTACACCGTGAAAAGATACGGCGTGGTTCTCAGAGATAATCCAAGGAAAGGACGAGGGTGAAAATGTGTTCATTGAAAACTTTCCTGTTATACTAGCGACCTGGCTTCTCGATTAATTATTCCCAGCGTTTACTCTGGGAGCAAAAAGAGTCTTTACAAAACGCCATCTTAAACTCACACACACCCTCTACATTTTTACTTTCCCACTCTCTGTTTTTCTGCTCTCGCAATACTTATTACCCTCTCCCCTTCTCTATTTAGGGCTGCGAGGACGCGTGTTGAATATACAAACTGCAACACTCCACAGATATGTACTTCTATTTTTACAAGCTCAAAAGATTCGCTTTCTTCATTATTCGTCTCAAGCTCACTGGAGATTGCCCTAGATATTCTTCGGCGCATTCAATGAATTTCTGTGGGAAACACTTAGCCACCCGATTAATACCCTCGAAAGTATGTTTGAAATAAATCTCCTAAAGAATATGATGAAGTCTTATGACCTTCATACCTAATGAGAGAAGGGGGGAGAGTTGGGAGCCAGAGGGTTTAGTGAAACAGGTGAAAAGAGGTAATTCGAATTAAAGGTCAGAGGGGGTGAGCGGTAAAAGAGGAAATCTTAGAAAATAGCCCCTCTCTAGAAATCTAATGAAACTTGATGTTATAATTATTGAGCTCATCCTCTTATTAGAAAAAAAGAGACTATCTTAAACCTACTTACAAGTTTAATTACAGCTTCCACACTTTGGAATTAGGGAAATGGTTGCACGTGCGCGTCCATAATCATCAGTCGGGTTTCTTTTGATAATCTTGAAGTGAAAAGGTCGTATGTAAGCGGGAAAGTGAAAATCCAGTCACTCACGTCCAGAGCTTGCGCGAGTTCGGTCCGAAACGCGGAACCCTGGCTCGTAGTGGGGACAGTAACCGCAAGCATCGGATATCAGAGAGATGCAATCCGTCGGGGATATGCATCTGCGGAAGTATTGCGGAAGACAATGCCAGATTTATTCTTCTTGCATTTGTTCTCGGTGTTTATATGCTCGCTGGAGCTGCCTTGTTCCAAATCTTAGAAGCTGACCTCGAGATTCGTCAGGTACCAAGAGCTTTCCTCTTCAATTCCATTATTGATCACTGAAATCCGATTTAAAATTATTAGTATTAGGAAAATTAAAATAAAAGATAAGTGAAAAATAAGGGAGAAAAAGCAGTGTTTTTGAAGTTTTTTACTTCCAATTTTGCTTCCTTAGAGAGGAAGCTTTTTATGGGTGGCACTTTGAAAATTTTTCTGATTCAAATGCAGAATAATGATTTTATATAATTTCTTCATGGAATTTAATTTATTTGCTAGGCCTCTGAGTTCTGGAGGATTTATCACGCTTTTAAAAGATACCACCTGA
Source organism: Synergus gifuensis (assembly GCA_904066015.1). NCBI lineage: Eukaryota > Metazoa > Arthropoda > Insecta > Hymenoptera > Cynipidae > Synergus > Synergus gifuensis. The sequence goes on from CAJFCO010000046.1 coordinate 6,434,988, forward strand.
GGAATACTCCTCAGGCAATACAGCGTCTACATGAGTTGCTTTATGCTTATGGAAACGCGTCATCAATTGGTATCATCAATAAAAGGCGACGCTGGGACTTCCCTGGTAGTTTTCACTTTGTTGGAACTATTGTCTCCACAATCGGTAAGAACAATAATATTTTTTGATCAAAATTTCGCTCAAGTATAACATTTTCCTTAAATCTAAAATGAAAAATTTGGAATTGCAAATTCTCTAAATCAGTATCCGAATTTAAATATACATTGCAAAGAATAAAGTCAGCTTAGCTGATTTCTATGGAAATCTTTTGCTTTAAGTTAGAAATATTTGGCTTTCTAACCCACGCTTTAAAATACTTCATTTTTTGTAATGAAAACTGAAGAATGTTTCAATTTTTTAATCAATTTAAAAGTACCTTAATATTAAAGGACGTTTAGAAACCTCGAAAATTTAAAAGTGACAATTTTTCGCATGGACACTGGAGACTTTAATTAAGTTTAATAAAAGATAATAAAAATCTTAATAATTGCACATAAACCGATTTTTATCAAATGTGTCACAAAAGATCTAGAGAGTGGTCAGTAATTGCAAAGTCCAGAGGGTTATGAACCCTATATGGGAAAGAATGCTGGTTTAAACGAGGGTGAGAATGCTAATATCTCCTCAGCGACCTACTCTCGTGGTTACCGTTTTACATTGCACTTTGGTATGCATGATAATATTTTCAAAATGATTTCTGATCTTACAAATTGACCCACTTCTATTTATATCTATCTTCTCTCTTAAGCTTAATTTGAGATTCTACATCATTTTAATTTTAAAAGTTTGAAGCTTTCTGTTCTTAATTACTTCGTTTGCTAGAAAATTTCTAAATTGTAATCGAAGAAAAAAAGAATCTTTGGAAACGGTTTAAAAATTTTGTTGAAAAAGCAAGATTGTTTACAGGATATGGAAGTACTGCCCCCCAAACAACTGCCGGAAGAGCAGCCGTAATTCTTTATGGATTTTTTGGTTGTTCAGGTAATTTAAAATAAATTTTCATCCGCGCATAAAACGACAACACCGTAACTACATTTTGAATCTGTAAATGATATTTTCCCTGGAATTTAGGTGGAATATTATTTTTCAACTTGTTTCTCGAGAGAATTATCACCTTTCTGGCTTGGGTATTGAGAAGTCTTCACTTACGTCGTCTGAGGAAGCGATTGAGACAAACGACATTGGCTTCTCGAAGGTCAAGAAGAGGTTCCAATAGAGAAGGAAAGGGATCCCTTCCAGATATCCTGGACGATGAAGAAGACATGGGCCTTGAACATTGGAAGCCGAGTGTTTATTGGGTTATGCTTTATCTCTCATTGGCCTCCTGTGTGATCGCTTGTAGTGCTGCTGCTCTTTATGCTCCATATGAAGGCTGGAGTTATTTCGAAGCTATTTACTTCTGTTTCGTTAGCTTTGCCACCATCGGCTTCGGGGACTTTGTCAGCACCCAGCAATCCAACTATCCATATCTTCACTTGTACGTTCAAAACACAACAATACAGAATGGCACGTAGCGTTCTGCTGTTAATAATACATTCTCTGATGAGAATGTAAAAATTACAACACAATCACTAGAAAGTTAATTTCCAATATTCCAATGGTAGAATCTTGAGTTAAATTTTTCAGTTGAACATTTTCTGGAAATAAAAATCAATGAAATATTAGAAATGCAATAAAAAAATGCAATCAAACTCAGCAAACATCTTTTAAAATAGTTGCATTTTAGAAATAAAAAAGGTTTTAAATTTTCATTTTTCTTTCGCAAGAATAATCCAATTCTATAAAAATCTAGAGAAATAATATGGAATGAAAATATTGATTTTTCATTCGGCAAACAGTTTTAAATTTAAGCTCAATTGAAATGCACTTTACATGTTCGGAGAGGATTTGATTTATCGATGAATGATAGCTCCCCGTCTGAACTCAGCAGGAAATGATTGTGAATTCGTTATAAAAAATCCGCTTTTTAAATTTCACTTCACAATTCTGTCCTTTCTTATTCTCAAGTAGGTCAACTTGGTGTGAAAAATAAGACGTAATTGATAATTAAGATGAATTTGAAGAAATATACAGACCTTTGTTAGTAAAAAATATAATAATTTGTCAAAATAAAAGAAGAGTAATTTTTCGAAATTACGTTTTTATTTTGCTCTCATGAACGACTGGTGGTCCCAAGATGAAATTTGCACGAATTGTAAAGTACATTTATGACTTCTTTTTCTGTAAGTTTCATTGCGGGACCACCAGTGGTTCACGAGAAAAAAAAATAATGATAAATATTTGAAGGAACTTCGAACCTCGTCTCTAGTGAGTGAATCCTTCCATTTTTTTCAGGTACAGAATCGCCAACTTCTTCTTCCTAGTCCTAGGTTGTTCCTGCATCTACTCTCTTTTAAACGTGACCTCGATTGTAATAAAACAGGGTCTAAACCTTATGATACAAAAGTTACGTTGTGGACCTCGAGGAATGGCAGCTCCCCATTTGCCTAGGAGAAAATCTTCAGTCTCAGCAATTTACTACCCGAAAAGAAGATCAACAAGAGTTGCTGCCAGGGATTCTATCAGAACTGATGATGGTTCCGACGACACTCCAAGACGAATGTCTGGCGAGTTGATCTCCATGAAAGACTTCCTCTCTGCCAACAAAGTATCTCTTGCTATAATGCAAAAACAACTTTATGAAACCGCCCAAATGAGCAGAGCTGAAAATATTCCAACAGCTCCAACACATCAACCAATTATCAAACCGGCAGCCGTTGGTCCTCTCGCAATTGCCAGTGAAAAGTTCGAAGAGAATTCCACTGTTAGATAGATCTGTTGATTTGTAAAAAGGCCTTTTAGTTTAAATTAGGATAAATGATTAGCTTGTAAAGAATAAAATATAAAAAAGATGATAAATATTTGACAGCTGATGACATAACTGGCTTGAAAATATTTTTGTAAAGAAAGTTGTATTTAAAAGGCTGTAACTGTTGATGGAAATTGTAAGTGAATTTTTTCATAATACTTATTTAGCGGTTTTCAAAACTTAACATAGAACAATTAAGAAATGACGCCATTATAATGGAATTTAATTAGATTATTTTTGATAGGTAAATTCCTAACTTCAATTTAAAGAATTTACTGTTGAGTCCAATTGTAAGTTCGGATTTCTCTATAACTTTAAGTTATAGAATTATTTAATTCTCCTTTTCCCGAAGAAGGAAACTTGATAAGGAATTCTTGATAAGGAATTACAAATCAAGAGCATCTAGTTGACTATACACATCGTAAAGTAACTTTATTCATGCGAACGTTACAATATCTTCGTCTGTTTGCTTGGCACGGATTAGCAGACGTGACGCTCCGCACTCAAGACGTGTATATTAACGTGTACATACTACGTGTAAAATAAATCTTATAATTTTGTCGAATACGCATGTCATTGGTAATTTTCTTTCTGTCAATTGACCTTTGAACGACCTTTCTTTCCTCATCCACACTCCTTTTCACGTGGAATTAATTCTGTGAAATCAACCTCTATTTTGAAAAACTTTCAAGTAGGCAGAAGCTTTGCTACAAACTGACATCGAATTGTAGGCAGTAATTCAGAAGCTTTAAGCTGAAATCTAATTAACCGTTGCAATATGCCTCTCGTACACTGTTTTCAAATGTTTAATTACTTTCTGGATTCTCCGGAAAAACGTGATGTAATACTCGATTAGAAAAGAAAAGAAAAAAAAAAGAAAAGAAAAGAAAAGAAAAGAAACGAAAAGAAAAGAAAAGAAGAGAAGAGAAGAGAAAAGAAAAGAAAAGAAAAGAAAAGAGAAGAAAAGAAAAGAAAAGAGAAGAAAATAAAATAAAAAAGAAAATAAAAGAAAAGAGACGAAGAAGAAGAAGAATAGGACCACATCTTTTAGAACGAGACTCCGCTCGCCTTCGACAAATTTTCACTACTCCCGAGGACGTTTTAAACGTCGAACGGGCGATTAAAGAGATGGCACCCAGTTCAGGGTGAGCACCGACGTTTCGCGTCGACGCCAACAAGCTGCGTTCCAAATGCTCAGAGACGGAGAGCTTTCGCTGATTCTTCCGTCCTTGTTTATGTCTTACAACATGGTAACGGCAGCGAAAAGCACAGCCTTCATTTCGTGCTGTGCACAAAGCCAAGAGATTCATATCTCGAGAAATCTGTTAAAACCCGCGATGCAGGGTACTCAATCGTTCCTTCAACGTATGTCGCGCATTCGCACGTATTGCTGACCTACCGAGTCGATTTCACCGCTGATCAGATCCACGTCGTCGGATATTTTGATGATCCTGGATTTAGTGAACTCATCCACATTGCAAGCCGAGACACTGTCAGTCACTATAAAATTGATGTTGCTCAGCACCAGTTGTTGAGTTTGACTTAGAGAAGGTCGATTTCGCGGTCGAGGAACCTGATCCGCTGGTTCCATCAAAGTTGAGTGCTTTTTTCGCTGGTGCTGCAGTAGCTTGGCCTGTGAGGATATAAAAAGAGAAATTTTAAAACAATGTTCAAATCAAGTATTGAATCTTATCAAACTTAACTACTTATATTATCAAACACCAACCTTACTAGCGTATTGCTTGTGACACCATTGACAACCTTGAGGAGTTGTCGTAATACTTCCTACGGTTTGACTAAATGTAGAATTGGGCAGACCTGGAATGTCAGTTTCTTTGTGACGATTACTTGGTGGCAAAGCAGCGCCTGGATGATTTTTCATAATGTGTGCCTTCCGTTTGCTGCTGCTCTTGTAAACCTTAAAACGTGAAGAGGGTTTTTATAATTAAGATATGCTAAAATTTTTCAAAATAAAAAAACAAGACATCAATTAAAAAATATAAATCTTCTGTACCTTTTCACAATACTGGCAGTAATAATCCCTTGTTTGTCTTAAAATCGGCAAATTAAGTTCAGGTACAGATTCCGGTGGTACATCCGGATGTCTTTTCGCTAAATGGTTCACAAGCATTCCTCTTCTCTTAAAACCAACCAGACATTGATGGCATTTGTATACAAAACGATCGTACTCCGTTGGATTAACCTGTCATTAAGAAATTGTAATTACACGTTGATTTTAACAGAAATTATAGACGTATTTCAAATCTAATACATTTAAAATAAAAACTATTGACCTTTGGCACAAATTTCTTTGTTTGATTAATAAGTGAATTTGGTTCTTTATTAGGTCTTTGAGAATTGTGCATCCGTGTTACGTGTTCTTTTAATTTGTCTTTCCTCTTGAAGCGCTTTCCGCAAACAGCACATTGAAATTCCCTGAAGTAAATACAAAATAAGTTATAACGCAGTAATTATTAGTATAAAAATAAAATTTTAAACCAAGATAAAAATGTGCACCTATGATCAGAGTGTCGTAACAAATGCATCCGTAATTTATCCACAGTGGGAAAACGTTTCACGCAGAATGTACATTTGTGCTTCCGTTCACAATGATGAGCTCTGATGTGTTTACGAATAACGGAATATTTTGTAAAATTGCGTTGGCAGTGTGGACAGGTAAATGTATCGTCTTGATTACGATGAGCTTCGACGTGATCTTTTAACATTAAAATTTGATCAAAAAGCTCCTTACACATCGGACATTCAAACATTTGTTTCTCTTCTGTAAGAAATGTAGAATGCAAGTGTCAAACTGCTTGTAATGAAAGAATCTGGAAGATAGTTCAAAACTTAAACATTTTTAAAGCACTTACTTCTGTGAGTCTTCAGATGACACGAGAGTGCAGAGTTATTCATAAACCTTTTGAAGCAGATATTACACGGCAGTGGTTTTTGATCCTCAGCTCCGTGGACCAAACAATGTTGTTGCAGTCGAACTTTAGTAGCGAAACGTTTGTAGCACATTGAGCATTTATAAGAAGCTGAAGGAGTCGAGTTTTTAGCTTTTTTCACTTGCATTTTACTATGTTGCGATACATGTTTAAAAAGATCGTTCTGTTTCTCGAATTTTACTCCACACTCAGGACAAACAATAAACTTGCACCAGCTTTCTATCCCGTTTGTGTTGTGAACAAGTTTGTGCAGATCGTAGAGCGACTCCTTATAAAAAGTAAGTCCACAAACGGTGCATTTCCATTCGGCAGAATTTTGACCAGAATTCTCTTTCCCTTTTTCCTTTTCCTTCTCCTTAGATTTCCCGATTTCGCAAACTTTTGTATGTCGACAAAGATTATGAGGATATAGGAAGTTTTCTCTACATTTTGGACATTCTGAGCGAGCCTCTTTTGCTTTTGGATGTATTAACAAGTGTCGTTTTAGACTATAGCTTCGCGAAAATACTTTTGAACAGTGTGGACACGAATAGAGAACCGACTGATCGTTGACAACTTTGAAGAGTTTGCTGAAAAAATAGGCTAATATGAAAATTTACTCAAATTAATATAATAATAATTAATTTAATACTCAATATTTTATACACACTTTGATGCGACGTGAAGCTTTCTGCGTTTACTTCTTCCTTTCGAGTCATTTGTCAGATTTTCGTGAACGTTCATGTGACTTTGTAATTTTACTGATGTTGGAAAGAGGCTATTACATTCAAAACACGACCAAGAATCTTCGTTTGAATCTGAAAGATGAAAAAAGACTTCGTATATGTTGAACAAATAAATTAAAAATTGATAGTATATGTATAAAACGTACCGTTCGTAATTTTTGAGTTCCGCTCAAGAATGAACAAATTCCTCTTATTTGCGTATTCCGAATTGGGCCCAGCTTTCAATTCCTCTTTTGGCAGTATGTCTCTCGTGGTGAGGAAAATTATGCCTTCGTTCTGCTGACAGATTATTAAATTCTGCTCTTTGTAAGTTAGAGCAGGTCGCACGAAACGCATCCAGTTTGAAGTGTCTACAAATAACATTTATAATTGCAAGGATATTGATTACAGCAAAACAATATGAATAATTGCAAGTCTACTCACTCTCATTCGATACATCGATTTTCAACAATTCTCCGTTGTCATTTTCAAACAATAAAGGTAGAGCGTTAAGAAATGGTGTACCGTCATAAGCACACAAAACTCCTTCAATCGGTCCAAACTGGGTTCGTCTGCGAATGGTTTTCTTCGCGAAAACTCCGTATTCAGGTTCAGTCCCTCCATTAGGATTCAATTTATTAATAGACAAATAAGAGCTTGGTAACGTCGCTATCGCTCTCGAAGGAACCGGTTGATCAGCGATTGTTTGAACATTATGAGATGTGCAACCGTCCGCATCTGCACAAATGCTTTCACATTCCTTGCACCCTTCAAGAAGATAAACAATAAATGTATTATTAGTAAATAAAGAATACAAAAACTATGATTCTGCAGCAGAAGAAAAAAATACGTACAAAACGTTTTCTTATCGTTTATCTGTCGTTTAGATCTTCGAACACTTTTCCTGGATACTTCATCTACCTTTGGCTCCAGAAAATTGTCAACGATTTTCGTAGTGGTTAATTCCTCCTTAGACTGATTGTCCTCACACAATTCTATTTCTTCGTTTGGGTTTATAGTCTGCATTGGACTTGGGATGTAACTTTCATTTATATCTATATTTTGATTTTTAAAAGAGTTCATGACACTGATCTGATCGTCATGCATCACAAGGAAGTCACGAGCTAGAGCGAAATCGGAACCAGGTAATCCTGAGAGCATCAGTGGAGGGGCTGAAGGTTCTAATTCAGGGTTCGAGCCTGGAGAGAGAGAACCAATTATTAGGATTTAATATGGTCCTTCAATCTCTAATTTTAAAAATACGATAAACATATTCTATTTTTTAAGATTTTTACCCTGCATTAAAATTAATTCATTCCCAGAAACGAGGCTTTCCTCGCTACTTCCGTCAGCAAAGTCCGCAGGATTGTCGCTTTGCGGAATGTTCTGAGAAGTAGTTGGATCGGCCAATTGAGCGACATAATTGATATTTGTCCTTGCATTCGTCTCTGATGCAGGAATCAATGGGGAAGGTGGGGTTTGTAGAACAACAACGGAATTTTGAAAAGGGGATGGAGGCAACTGAACAGGAGTTGGAGAATATCTTGCGGCTGAGCTCATGTTAGGATCGTGGGGACTAACGCGGTGTTCAAATTCTGAAAGTGGAGAGGAAGCTCTTGGGGAATAGGAGACGGGTTCGTAAACGGAAAACATGCGAGTGTAGTCTCGTGTTTGGTCCTCCACATACTCAACCTGTGGAGTTATTAAGAAGCCTAAATAAATATTTAAAGAGAAACTCAGAATATTCATTTTTATTAAACTTTTTGGCTTTTGCTGTTAATAAAAATGACTTCAAAATTTTCTGCAATGCTGTGCAAATTAACAAATTTGCATCACTGCATTCTGAAGTGCAATTTCATGACAAATATTAAGAAAGTGGAAAATGGCATTATTACTGTTAAGAATAATAATCTGTTGTTCATTTTTTTGGGCTGCTCGCAGAGAGGTGAAGGTACGATGTTGTCGGTTGACCAAGTTTCCGAGATATCGGGTACTTTTTCGATGCTGGACATCTCCAGAGGGTCGCCAGGGGCCCCCTCTGGAGGGCCCCTTGAGTCCATTTCGTTGCTAGATTTTTATTACGGTTCTAGTGTAAACAACCATTGCTTCCAATCAATCAATACCTGATTATGAAGAATTGTATTACAAAACTTGTTTTCGTTATTTTTATATACGATCTATAACTTTTTATGCATAACACAAAATAATATTTAAACAAACATTTTACAATAGGATTTAACGTTCAAATTTGAAATAAAATCATTTTGACAATTTTGACTGACTAACTTAAAGTTCTTCGTTCTTTAACATAAATTTGTTTTCTATATTAATAATAAAATAAAAATTAAATAAGAATTTTAATTATTTGGACATAATATATTGACTTCCATAATTGAATTATTTAATAGAACGAATCTTAGCTGTAAGAGACATTTTTTATTGAATCGGTTTTGCTATAAAAATAATCTGAATCTAATTGAATTCTCAATTAAAATGAATTGTAGACGACGAAAAAAATAACAGAAAAATACAGATGAAACGTTAAAATTAGTCGATTTTAACATGTCATAGATATTGTGGTAAACAAAACGATTATAAAATAAACAAAAAAATCCATAATTATAATCATCATAATTTATTATTGTCCTACAAAACGCAACAATGCCCTCTGAAATTAGACAATGTTTCTAGGTCAATGTTGATTGTCCTTGTAAAATTTTTGGCATGCTGAACAAAGATTGGATCAATTGAATTACTAATAATGAATAATAAATACTGGTGTGAAAATAAGACTCACATTTATGAAATACATAAAATGTTGTCATTGAATCAATGAACAGATGATATTCAACACTGTCCTAAGCATAAGCAAAGATTGTTTTCGTTCTCACGAGATAACACACGAATTGACGAAAAGTACAAAATGTGTGAAGCTCTACTTCTCATTTCACTTTGATAAATGCAAGATACAAGTGATTATACCTGTATTTTGATAAGTAAATACGCGTTTCACATCACTTGCTGGAAATTGCTAAAAAGCAATAACCAACGGAACCAACGGTTCGACTTCGACGTAAGCGACATTTAATTGCCGCTGGCGAAACTTATAACTAGGGCGTTCGAAACACCAAATTGGCGGGAAAATTTTAATTTAAAATTTAAACAGATTTGAAAATTTTTAATTGCACTCAATTATTTCATAAAATTGTTATTTACCTACAAAACTATAGAGAAATTAAAATTTTATTATAATTAATACACGCAGTCGGATTCCAATGAATTTTTTTTAAACTTCTGTTGGTAATTGTAATGAAATTAACTGAATACGATAATTATGTCATAAGCAGGTGCCATTCATTTTTTTAAAACCCTTTATTTTTTTTTTAATTCCTCGATATTTATCCGTCTTTCAATGAGCCGGAAAATTCTTATACAATCAGCGATAATAAATTTTAAGATAATGATTATCGTACTGACCATAGTATGTTATCATAATATACTCGAAAATAATAAAGTTTATAAACATGTATACATGTATACATGGATCGCGTTAAGTTATTTAGATTCTGAATTATCAATATTTTGTAATTACAGAAATTGATACTCCACTCATTTTTTTGAGATTGTCTGCTGTGATTAAGAAATATTCGATACCCATATCTGTAAATCCCCGTCTGAGTTCAGCAAGAAATGATTGGGAATTCGTTATGAAAAAATTCGTCATAATTACCTGGATAGTCTTAACAAAATGAAGTTCAGTCTCGCGTTTCTTTTATCAATAACTCTTTCTTTAACTCTTTCAAAGTAAGTTTTAATTAAAAGAATTTTTTTATTCTTATCGGTACAAATAAAATATCTAAGAGTAAATATAGTAGCGATTTTTTATGCAAAAATATTGAGTTCTTTGCAGGAATTTAAATTACGATGATGAATGGAATTTTCCGGAGAATTTTTTAGTCGGAGGAGCAACTTCTGCTTATCAAGTTGAAGGAGGCTATAATGAAAGTGGTAATTAAAAAATAGTTCTTAACAATGTCACAGTATTAATTACATAACAATTTTGTATTTTTGTGTAGATAAAGGAGACACTGTATGGGATGTTTGGATACATAGCAACCCCTCCTGGGTTGCAGATGGAAATACTGCTGACATAGCTGCTGACTCTTATCACAAGTACAAAGAAGATGTTGCGATTCTTAAAGATATAGGGGTAAGTCATATAATTTTAGAAGTCTTTTACTTTTATAACTTTTATGACTTTATAACTATTGTTTATTTTAGTTTAACTTCTATCGCTTCTCAATAAGTTGGACACGGTTACTTCCTAACGGTTTCAACAACAAAATCAGCGAAGATGGACTTCGTTATTATCATAATCTTATTGACGAGATAAAATCAAAAGGACTTGAACCTTTTGTCACAATTTTCCATGTAGATACTCCGGAAGCTTTTAGTGAATTTGGGTCTTGGAGAAATGAACTGGTGAGCGACTGGTTAGTCGATTATGCAAGAATTGTTTTTCGAGAGTTCGGTCATAAAGTAAAATTTTTTATGACAATCAATTCAACAAATATAATTTGTGAAAAGGAAGGTAACGTCTTAGTTATTGAGAAAAAGTTTTTAACATCAACAACATAAAATAAATAATAAATATACTGTTTGTTCTTTTGCAGCTAAAACATTAAATGCAAAGTACATTTGTCTTCATTTTTTTTTGAAAGCTCATGCTAAAATTTATCATATGTACCACGACGAATTCCGTGCAAGACAAAATGGCAAAGTAGGAATTATATTTCAATGCAAGCATTATTATGGAGAAAATCAAACTGATACAGCGGAAGCTAATGTAGCTTTTCAGTATGAATGTGGTTGGGGAGCCCATCCAATATTTTCTAAGGAAGGAGATTACCCAAAAGTAATGCGAGATCGGATTGCGGAAAACAGTGAAAAGCAAGGCTATTCAAAATCAAAGTTACCCAAATTTACTCAAGAAGAAATTGAGTACATCAGGTGCATACATTATGTAATATAAATTATGAATATAATATACAATATTAATATTAATTAAGGAAACATGTGTTGATATGTTGATAGGGGCTCTGCAGACTATTTTGGCTTAAATCATTATTCTTCCAAAATTGTGATACCTGTAGAAAGAGATGAGAATGAATTATGGATAAATGACATGGGCTACAATTTGACAAATCATCCCAGCTGGCCCAAAACTGAAAGTTCAGAATACAGGGTAATGCTGCTCGACTCAAATTTTTCAAATAAATTCTTTAAGTAAATTGTGATAAGTTTCTTCATTAGGTAAATTATGGTATTTTATTGCTGAATACATCTCTTTACAGGTAGTTCCTGAAGGATTCAGAGGAATTCTTAACAAAATTAAGGATGAATACGATAATCCACCGGTTTATATTCTTGAAAACGGTTACTCAGACAAAGAAACTTTAGAAGATTACGACAGAATAAAATTCTACTATTCGTATTTACAACAAATGTTGTTAGCTTTAAAGGATGGTTGCAACGTAAAGGCTTATACAGTGTGGAGTCTTATAGATAATTATGAATGGGGATACGGATATAGGTCAGTATTATCTTCATCTCTCTTGAGTATTAAGTTATTCGAACTTAACTATTGCTCTCATTCAAATAATTATGTTTTACAATTTTTTAGCGTACGTTATGGAATCGTACATGTCGACTTTAACGACCCACAGAGAAAAAGAACATACAAGAGTTCAGCAAATTGGTTCAAGAAGGTGCTTGTTGCCCGAAAACTTATTCCCATAGATGATTACATAGAACAGTGAATATGTACAATATTAAAATTTAAATTAAAGACCATACAAATTTTTTCAGATAATCCTATAATTTTTCTTTTCTTCTAATTACGTATATGTATATGTTAGAGTTAATAAAGAAATCCACATAAATATTTTCTAGTTGAAGAGTTTTGATGCTTTTTTTGATAGACATAAATATAGTTGTACATAATTTAATGCAATATAAACATGCGATATTATATTTCAGTGGAAAATTTGATCTCATCATTCACATTTTTAAGTAAAATGTATATTAATATTATAGATTATTTGATTTTTTACACAAGAAACTTTTACTTTCTTACCTCAGCTTTGAATTTTAAAAATGTGAAAACTTATTAGATATTGTTTAATCAAGTGGTTCTATATATATACCTTTAAAAAGACATGTTTGTTAATAACAATAATGTTTCAAAATTTAAAGAATATTTAGAAATGCATGTTATCCTAAAAGAGTGACGCAAAACAAGTAAATATTAAGACAAGTTTTCGTTCTGTCGTTAATAATAATAAGATAATTGCATAAAAATAAGTTGAAGGTTCGTCAAAGTATGAGTGTCTTTAAGAAGTTACTCCTACTATTCTAATTTATTATTTCCCCTAAAAACGTACCACGGCTCTTACTCTATAAGCCTCTAAGGATTCTGAAGTCAGAAAAGTCCAGTTGCGATCTTCTTGAGTTAGAATCACCTTTTTGAGTCAGTCTTTACTCATTGACCTATGAGTCGCTTCTTACTGCTTGATAGTGAAACATTTCTTTTAATATTCATGTTACTTTCTGATATTTTTATGAAACATCACTTTTGAATCAGCCTCTTGACTCTCCAAATCTTAAAAAATTGAGTAAATTGAGTTTTGATTTCGATCACCAGTGCTATTTTTAACAGACATATTCCTCTTGAAATATAGCTTAAAAACCTTTCTTTGGAAACAGGGTTTTGTTACCAGCTTCCGCTGTGATGAAGCAAAGTATATAAATATAAAGATAAAATATAAATATAAGATAAAATAGTCGTTAATCATTGAAAAAAGCAGAACTTTGAATTCATTAAAAACATCAGATACAAATAAACGCAGATTATTAGAACAAAATCATGTATTCAGATTATATAAAACATTTATATTTTTATTCTTTCTGTTATGATTTCAAAAAGTGACCGATATCGTAATTAGACTATTTTTCTAAGAATCGGTCGGATATATTTATCTTTTCATTCACAGATTCGATGATTCTGAATATCTAATCTAATACAATGAAGATTCTTATCTAAATTACATTTCCTGACCACATATAAAGGTCTTCTCCGAAAATATCAATTTATTTGTAGCGTGTGCATAGACTTCTCAAAATGAAGTTTCATCTTGCGATTGTTTTATCATTAACGTTTTCATTAGCTGTTTCGAGGTAAGTTTTAATTAGAAATATTCTTGTAATATTAGTGAATACATTTTTCAGCGTTTAATCTAATAAATTTAAGAAATAATAATTTAATTGCTTTTCAGGAGCGTAGATAATGATGATTGGAGCTTTCCAGAGAATTTATTATTTGGAGCAGCTACATCTGCGCATCAAGTTGAAGGATACTTTAATGAAAACATGTGTAATAAATCATTTTTTCTTTTGTCAAAAATTTAAAATTTAAAATTTAATTTTTAAGAATGCATTTATCAAAATGGACATATTGCTTAACATTTATCTATAAATTATTATTGTTATTATTCTTATTATTATTGTATAAATTATAATTTATTGTTGATAAAGCATATCCCATAAAGGATATGGATAAGATTATGAACGAGACGCTGGCGAGTGGAGATAACGATAACGTGCTTGCTGATTCTTATCACAAGTACAAAGAAGATGTCGCAATTCTTGAAGATATAGGGGTAAATAATATAGTGGTTACAACATTTTTTAAACAATATTATGACTATGTATATGATATTCCACCGTAATTTCTTTTGTAGTTTGACTTCTATCGCTTCTCAATTAGTTGGATACGGTTACTTCCTAACGGTTTCAACAACAAAATCAGCGAAGATGGGCTTCGTTATTACCATAATCTTATAGATGAGATAAAAGCAAAAGGACTCGAACCCTTTCTGACTATTAACCATGTGGATACTCCATCAGTTTTCACAGAATTCGGACTTTGGCGAAATGAACTGATGATCGACTGGTTCGTTGATTATTCCAGATTTATTTTTCAAGAGTTCGGTCATAAAGTAAAGTTTTTTATGACGATCAATGGACCAAATTTCGTTTGCGGGCTTAGTAAAGGTAAGATCGTTAGATACATTATATATTTATTATAGATAGTGAAGAAAATCGTTATATTTATAAGATTATAAGATTATAAGTAATAATTTTTTTCTTGCAGGCATACCAACACTTGGAAATTACATTTGTCTTCATAATGTATTAAAAGCTCATGCTAAAGTGTATCATATGTACCATGACGAATTTCGTGCAACACAAAATGGCAAAGTTGGAATTTTATTTCAGTGTAAGCATTATTTTGGAGAAAATCAAACCGATACAGCGGAAGCTGATGTAGCTTTTCAGTATGATTGTGGTTGGGGAGCCCATCCAATATTTTCTAAGGAAGGAGATTACCCAAAAGTAATGCGAGATCGGATTGCGGAAAACAGTGAAAAGCAAGGCTATTCAAAATCAAAGTTACCCAAATTTACTCAAGAAGAAATTGAGTACATCAGGTACTTAAATCATGAACCATAAATTATGATTACAGTACAATATGTATATTAAGGAAACATTTGTTTATCTGTTGATAGGGGCTCTTCAGACTTTTTTGGATTAAATCATTATGCTTCTAAAATTGTGGTGCCTGAGGAAAAAAAAGATGGATTGTGGCTAAATGACAAGGGTTACACACTGAAAAATGATCCCAAATGGCCTAAAACTGAAAATATAGATTACATGGTAAATTATACATTTTCCACGTGATAGGAGTTTCCTGATTATGTAAATTATGAGTAGTACTTTATTGCTGAATAAATCTGCTTACAGGTAGTTCCTGAAGGAATGAGAGGAATTCTTAATAAAATTAAAGATGAATACGATAATCCCCCAGTTTATATACTTGAGAATGGCTACGCAGACAAAGAAAATTTAGAAGACTACGACAGAATAAAATTCTACTATGCATATTTACAACAAATGTTGTTAGCTATAAAGGATGGATGCAATGTAAAGGGCTATACAGCTTGGAGTATTATAGATAATTTTGAATGGGCATACGGATATAGGTCAGTTTTATCTTCATCATTTATTATATCGTATTATATATATGCTATATTTATTATATCATTTATTCTCTCTTCATTATGATTTACATTAAAAAGTATACAATTACGATTAACAGATTGCTGCTAGTATTAAAATATGCATTTAAAAATTTTCAGCATACGTTATGGACTTGTTCACGTCAACTTTAAGGATCCAAAGAGAACAAGGACTTACAAGAGATCTGCGGATTGGTTCAAGGATGTGCTTAGAGCCCGAAAACTTATTCCTATAGATGATTACATAGAATAGGGAATATATATATATTAAAGTTAAAATTAAAGACCATACAAATATTTCCAGATTAAATAACTTAACTTAATCTTTAATTAAAATTAAATGTTACCCCAAATTGCATTAAATTCCTTTTTGTGTAAAAAAAATGTCCTACTTTCCTTTTCTTTTAATTACGTTTAGAGTTTGTAAAGAAATCCACATAAATATTTTCTAGTTGAAGAGTTTTGATGCTTTTTTTGATAGACATAAATATAGTTGTACATAATTTAATGCAATATAAACATGCGATATTATATTTCAGTGGAAAATTTGATCTCATCATTCACATTTTTAAGTAAAATGTATATTAATATTATAGATTATTTGATTTTTTACACAAGAAACCTTTTACTTTCTTACCTCAGCTTTGAATTTTAAAAATGTGAAAATTTATTAGATATTATTTAATCAAGTGGTTTTATATATACCTTTAAAAAGACATGTTTGTTAATAACAATAATGTTTCAAAATTTGAAGAATATTTAGAAATGCATGTTATCCTAAAAGAATGACGCAAAACAAGTAAATATTAAGACAAGTTTTCGTTCTGTCGTTAATAATAATAAAATAATTGCATAATTCTTCTTCTTTCTACCGACCATGAGAGGAATTCTTAACAAAATTAAAGATGAATACGATAATCCACCAGTTTACATACTTGAGAATGGATACGCAGACAAAGAAAATTTAGAAGACTACGACAGAGTAATATTCTACAATTTATATTTACAACAAATGTTGTTAGCTATAAATGATGGTTGCAACATAAAGGCCTATACAGTATGGAGCATAATAGATAACTATGAATGGGGATACGGATATAGGTCAGTTTTTTATTTTCATCTCTCTTTTGATTAACAGATTCCTGCTATTTAAATATGCATTAAAAAATTTTCAGCATTCGTTATGGAATTGTTCACGTTGACTTTAAGGACCCAAAGAGAACAAGGACTTATAAGAAATTTGCGGATTGGTTCAAAGAGGTGCTTGCAGCCCGAAAACTTATTATCCATATATAGATGGTTATGAATAATAATAAGATAAAGCATTTTTTTCAGTTAATATTTTAAAGCTAAACTGAAAAGCTGATTAAATGATTTAAAAAAATTTTTTACTTTATTACAGTCTTCTTTATTTTATTTCTACAAGAGTTTGTTATACTCTATCACTATAATACCATTTATATTTCGACCCAATAAATGCATTACGAAAAAAGTACCATGACTGCAATGACAATGACATTAAAATTGAAATCCAAATCGAAAAACGCCTAATAATAACGAACATTCGTATTTCGTAAAAATTCTCGAAATAGTAAAATCCGCAATTTAATCGTAAAAACTCGTTCACATCCCCAAATGCAAGTCTTACTATTGCGAAAGAATCTTTCCTCACTGTAAATAGTAAATAAACTAACTTTTTATCAGCTTCGCGATTAGTTGCTAGTTTTTTTTAGTTTTTATTCAAATGGTCATTTGAATGAACATTTTCGGTTTTCCCCGATCCTGAAGGACTTTTTTTACTAATGTTACGACTCCTTTGACTTTGTAATTTGACACGTTGAGCACCTGGAGAAACGTCTCTCGGACTCGACGCGTTTTCAATATCCAAATTCGCAAAATGTTCCTCTAAAAGCTCTTCCAACGTTTTCGAAAGTGTCTCGATCTTCGATGAATACTCATCATCGTTCTAAAATTTAAATCACGAGTATATTTAATTTATCAATATTATATCGTTTATAAATATATGAAAACCAAAATATATGAAAACCAAAAAATATGAAACCAGAAAAAGTTTTCTGCAATTTTTAAAGCTTTAATAAATTTTTTTACCTTATGATAAAGTCTTGAATTACTGACTATTTTACGAAAATCTTTGACTGCATGCTCAACTTTGTGATACACGCGATTTTTCAATTTGTAACCGATTGTCTCGAGAAACATGGGATTCTTGATAATTTTACAGTAATCCTCAATCTGAAACGAATGGGATGTTTAGACATATAATTAAATTATTAAAGCTTGAAATAAAGGGTTCTTCAGAGAAAGAACTGACCATGTTGCTCGATGAAGAAGTATCGGAACAAGGATATTTAAAAACAAAAGCTTCCTCCATCTGCCAAAGAGTTTGATGAATCGCTTCCAATTTACGCAAAGCCAGAGGACTCAATTGTTTTCTCTTCGAGCTGTACCACACCGACCATCCTTTGTCTGCAGTTTTATTTTTTCCATCTAATACTACACTGTCCTTTTTTTTCCCTTGCACCTTCCCCAAAGCATATCTGCCACCTAAATTTCCTGCATCCCCAGAATTCTTCACTGTGAACTTCTCTTGACGTTGAACCTCCACTTCCTGATCCTTAAGAATCTTTCTTGTTGTCGCTTTTCGAGACTTGTGTAAAAGATACGATTTTTCAACGTCTTTTCGATGATTCTTCTTTCCAGGAAGTGGTAAAATAGTTCCACACACGAACTCATTCTCACTATTCTGCCCCTTTCTGGAACGCTCCTTCTTTTCTTCATTTGAAGCTCCAGGACGACGAACTGTTTCTGAGTATGTAGCCTTCCCAATATTCTCACTTGGTCCTTCATTCTTTAAATAATTGGGAAACAGTTTCTTCGGACTGTCTCTCATTTTTTCCGTAGCTGAAGTAGTTGGAGTAGAGTGAGCAAGATTAACTCTCTTAATGTGTTCATCCTCATGAAGAGAACTGTTCATAGAATCTGAACTTGCAAGGTCATCCTCTCGAGATTGATTCAGTCCTTTGACACTGGCATTGTTCAAAGTTCTTATCAACCAGGAATCAGTTTTAACATTAACTTTTCCGAGTTTAATATCATTGGATCGCATCAACCCAATTCCACCATGAGATTTCTTACCAGATGATTCAGAATCATCTTCTGAAGCTTCATAGCTCGAAGCATCACAATCTTTTTCCTGCCTTGACTTTCTAGACTTTGAAACTATCTGTTTCTGTCCTTGATTCCTGATAATCAGATTCTGACGCTGATCCTGATTTCCATTCACCTGATCACCTAATTTTTTGATATTCAGGGCCTCCAGTAAGATTTCAGCTGAAGCGCAAGCAGCTTTCCAAGTAACATCCTCAGAAAGGGAATCGCTCTTCTGAAGAATTCTGGACGAGGTTTTCGAAAATGATGAAGGGATTGTATTTGTTGGAAAAGTGATCCTAAGGTTAGAACTTGAATTCTCATCAATATCGTTCATAGTGACAATTCTGGAAGTTGAAAAAGAAGTTTGAGAATTAGATCTATCCTTGAGATTACGAATTCTGTAATGTGAAGCTGCGTTCTCAGATTTTCGGTTGGACCTTTTCTGGTGTCTTTTCTTTGGAACGTTGTAGCTTCCCGGTTTCATGTAGATACGAATGTCTTCTGAGCTGTCATATTCTTCGTGAGGTTGATGAGCACGATTGCTGATTAGATTGGAGGCATTCCAAGGTGCACTTTGGATGCTCTGCATATTCTGGAGGGATAAAAGCTGTCGGTTTCCATCCAGCTGAAGTTGCCTCATTAAATCTATTTTATTCCTGGTGTCCTCTTGAGAATTTCTAGAGAGGTTTTCGACTTTCAGGTCAAGGTTACTAATTGCGTTAGGCAAGGTGGTGATATTAACATTTCTCATGCTGGCAAACCAGGCAGAAAGATTGGCAGTCATCTCTTCCTTGTTAGTGATAGAAGTACTCGGTTCAATTTGACTCAGCAGGGTCATCTTGTTGATTGGGATGCCTGCGAACTCCAATGGCTCGGATGAGGATTTTTCTAGATAAAGGGAATTGGATATCATTTGACCCAAGTTGGTTTCACAATTTGAGTCAAAATACTTTTTCTTATCAATGACAGGATAGTAGGAGTTAGCACTTGTATTCACATATAAAGGATTCAAGATAGGATCAATTCTAGGTAACTGAGAGGAACAAGAATCCAGGTTCTCGCTTTCGAATTTGAGTCTGAAAACAGAGTCTAGATTCGATGTTCTTTTTGAATTGAAATCTGCTTTTCTTTCTTTCAAATGCCACTTATCTGGACTCTTTTTCTCCAAGACCTTGTTCCTCAAGTGAAAAAACTCAGCGTTTAGTGAAGTACTTTTGATTGAAGAGATATTTGCTTTGGTTCGAAGTTTACTGACGTGAATTCCAGCATCAAGTCGATTCAAAGAAACGTCTTGATTTTTGGAATTCTCCAGTCTAGGTGAGACGTTTTCGGTGATGGTCCACTTGCCCTTGAGCTTTGTTTCCTTCTTATGATCAGTCAAGTAGTGCAAGTTACGAAGGTTCTGGAAAGATTCCTGATTGAGAGATGATCCGGGTGCTAAGTTGGACTTGCTGAAAGGTGATTCAAAAAGATCGTAGCTTGTGTACATTGAAATTTCACCAGGGAATGTTCCCGAAGTTCCGGATGTGTCCACTCTCTCTTCGGATATTTTCTCTTCGAGTTGGAGAAACGTCTTGATAATGTTCTTCAACAACTCGTGTGTAGTTCTCTCCCAATCCTGAAAGCACCTGATTAACTCTCGATCATACTTGTCACTAAGACTCGGATAGTGTTGCTTGTTCAAGTAGTTATCAAGAACAAGCCAACCGTTGCTGATCCTCAACAAGGAGTTCATCAAATCCTCTAAAAAGGCTCGATCTCCAGCGAATACTGGAAAACAAGTTGCAGATTTAGCGATCGCTGTTCTCGTTGCAGCTGAGAGATTAATCAACGATTCACTTTTAGAATCTCGATGACCTCTTCCTGAGCTCAAAACACCTTCTACCTGGCTGCACCCCCAAATAGTTGTTTTTCGTATTAACTCAGGATACTTTTCAGAACTGAGTTCCTGGGTCTGAGTTGCAACAGACTTGTTAGAACTAATCTCAACTCTTGCATTGTCAGCTGAGTAATCAGGGAACCAAGCTTCCTTGCTAGAAGTCGTGTCACCAGCTCCCCTGAACAGGGTTGGACACTCATTCTTATCAGTTTCCGCCTTTTCAACATCATTTGAAGAAGTTGTATTGCAAAGAGCAGAGACCATCTTCTCAGCTTCGATCGTAAAATCAAAACTGGTTGATGACTCATCCGAAAATCGTTCTTCTTGAGTTTTACAGGAAGAGTTAGCTTGACTGTTTTGAACAATATCTGCGCAAAATTCTCGGTAGCTTGTGGAAGGCATATTAAACGTGTTGGATGATTTTACAACCTGTGAAGGCCAGTCGTTCTCTTTAGGTAAAGTTGGCACGGTTGATGTTTTGCAACTAATCGGATTCATCTGTCTTGGACACTTTAAAGTTGGGAAGTCTGAAACCGCCGAAGAACGAGTTTCCTTTGGGGGGTTGATAGGGTTTTGTGCAGAACTGGGAAATATCTGAGTTTGTAGGGGCAGCTGATTGTTTGCGAATGGGGCATAAGTACCCAACTGATTCGGTAATTGCATATTGTTGTTGAGGTTGTAGTATGGGTTGTACTGTTGAGTTTGTTGTTGGGAAATCACTTGTCGATCCTGAACGAGACAGAGAGCCTGCATTTCTGGAGGTTTGAAGTACGGCTGGGAAATTAGGGTCGCCCCTGTATTGTTATAATGATCTGTAGAATATGGTCCGGGGCAATAATTAGATGAGGTGAGAAGATATGGTGGTGGTGTGGCTGGAGGTGGTGGTGGAGGTGGAGGTGGAGGTGGAGGGGGAGGTGGAGGCGTAGGGACAATTTGTGGCTGTTCAAATGGAAACGATGGCTTTGAAGTGTAGAAAATCTGTCGCTGGATTCTCTGCGGTTGTCCTTGGGATTGTCCTTGGGGTTTGTTCTTCTGCCATTCGTTGATTTTGTTACCTGATGATTGCAGTATAATAAGTATGGTATCATCATTTTTTGCTGATAAATGATAATTTTTGTAAATATTATTTTTGTATCTTCTGACCTTGAGTAGGTAAGAGGGCAGGACTGAGAGGACCGGTATTTCTTTGAGTTGCAGGATAAACACAGGGAGGATGCAGAACGAATGGTTGCAAGGCAGTCACAGGGCCGTAAAATGATTGAGTCTGTTGATGCTGATGGACCAAATTTGAGGCTGTCGAACTTAATGCACGAGTTGGTAGAGACGATGGAATCGAATGAGCAGTTGGTTGCATTGTCCGATTGGCCTTACTTCAAGTTTAGAATTACGAATCTTTTCACGATAATTAATAAAATTGAATTATTATTCATCAAATAATTATTTATTTATCAGATAATTAATCAATAGATATTAAATGACACACCTCACTTATGGGATTCTTCTAATTTAATTTTGGGGGCATTTTGCAACGAGATAAAGTAAAATGGTGTCATCGAAAAGACTGATTTTGTGTCAGATAATATTGAACTTGTGACAACGTATATTCGGAAAATAATAAGTGAACTTAAGTGGGCCAATGGAAGTTGGTGATCATTAAAAAAACAACTTTACTCAGCAACTGACTCGAAGATTTTATTTTTATCTCTATCGACTTCACTGCATTATCCCAGTTCACGAATTCCAAGTCAAACTTTTACGAGAAAGAAGTAATTATAGAAAACTTTAAGAAAAATGAGACAGAAAAACGGTTTGAAAGACACGCGAGAAAAAATGACAGACTGAAGGGGGGTGGAGAAAACAAAATGTTCTCAGTTCGCGAGTGCCTTGTTAAAAAAATATGAATACGTAGTTCTTTTTTTTGAATTAAATATATTTTAAAGGAAAGTTCTTTCTGAGCAAAAAAATGTCTATAAAAAATTGTTTAGGAATTTAGAAGTATTGTTTTAATATATTTACTTCAGAATTGGTAGTACATTAAATATATTTTCTATAGATACTTTCAATAAATGAATAATCTACGAATAATAATAATTAGATTCTTATATCGAAATATATGTATAAAGAACATTTGGTATATGAAATCAGATTTGCAAAGTTCGAAGTGATAGCATTTTTATATTATATTAATTATTTAATGTAACTAATCTATTGTAGTAAAAATAACAGTAGTTAAAATTAAAAAATCATTTTCATCAAATAGTTCATTATCAATATATACTTTTTTTTGTCTTGGTATCGTAGAATTGCTTTATTTTTGATTATCTCTTGGTAAACTTTCATTTATATATTTTCCTATGGAAGAGACGTTCTAGTGCGTAAAACAAGAAAGATATTCTTTACTTATAGTAAGCTCTAGACGAAACTTTAAAATGAACACAATGTGTCTTTGCGTCGACACTCTCACACTATGAAATCAACATGCTTCTGCGAACTGTTCCTTTTGAAATTACTTTTATAATTTTATTGTATCCATAATTATAATTTATAATAGGGTTAGGTTGACGTACACCATAACAACAGATCTAATTTAAACCTATAGTCTTAACAATTGGACGAAGAGATCTAAATCGACTATATAATCATTAATCAATTATGCAACTGGAATTTCTTTTAAAGTCTCTGGTTAACTCATCAGTGACGATGTGGATATCCAAAAATCCAAAAAACGATTCACTCAATTAAACAAATATTCTATTATTTATATTTTTAAAAGCTCAATATTGCGTTCCTGGAGATAGTGATGGAAGTAAATGGAAGCAAAAAACGTTTAGAACACTTAGTGGTGTACCACATTTAGAATTATTATAGAACTACTCTACACATGTTTTATAGAATTATTTCATATTATTTTAGAATCAAAAATATGCTGAATTAAGAAATCGTTTTTTGTCGATCCACTTCGTTATCGAATAATTTATTTATATATATATTTATTTTATACTCGACAGAAGTCTTTTTCTTTTCCTGTTAGCATAAGACTTTTTCCATTTGTGCCAATTCGAATAGTGCAGGCTTTTTCTATTTGTGCCACTCAAATTAGTGCGAGTTTTTTTACGGATGCAAACTTTCCCACTAGTGCAAAATTTCTCACTATTTGTTTTTTTACTCTAATAGGAAAGTCTACATCTTCGTTGCCACTCCAGAGGATTTTGCAATCTGGAACGATTATGTTATCGTCATTTCAGACTCCAGGGGCAAATATCGGTGGATCCTCAAAACTTGGAGGCTGATCTAATTAATAAACTCGTTGAGTTTGCTGCTTCCATTCTTTTTATGATTCGTCAGCGAAGGTAACGATTGTGCGATTTAATTTCGGGCAAATGTGTAGAGGACACTGCTAAGTAAGCAGGAAAGCATGAGAAATTGAGACACTGGAATCGCTCCGGGTGTGGCAGCATTGCAGAAGTCCGACAAACAGGAGCAAACTTCCTGTCGTCCTCCAAAGCCACCCCTTTGGTAGCAACGACCCTTATAATGTGATTCGTCCCAACCACAGCTCCGGATTACCCTCGTGTTGGGTGGCACTGCAAAAAAATTGGTCTTAGTTGATGAAATTAAATGAGTCTTAAGAAATTTACAATATTGAAGGGGAGAAAAAATACGAGAACATTTTATTTCTAACTTCTATGACTTTTTATGAATTTTGAAAAAATGCAGAGACTTTTTCTGGAAGACGATTTTAAATGTGTTTTGCATGTGTTACTGTATGAAAAATAGCAAGAGTTTATAGAAGAGCATTTTATGAAGAGCATATTTTATTTTTTCAAATCTGCTATTTGAATTATCTCTTACTTCTGATAATTATATGTTGGTAGTTCCACAAAATGATACAAAAGTTTATTTATCTGGCATTGACCTGCGACTATCTTCCTGTTCGTTTCCTGTTTATGAGTTCAAACTTTGAATGAGTTGAAAAGCTTCTGTAATTGTATATTTCTTGCAATTGAGGCGAGAAAATTTATTTATGATAATGATAAATATAAATGTAAATGTAAAATTAAGGATTTTATAAAATATGCATACAGCCATTGACACTGAATTCGATGACCTGGACGATTTTTCTGCACATGGTGTATTTGGCACCGTCTCTTTTTGTTGAACAATCAGTTTTTAATTCCTCTGGCGGTTCTTTTTCTGCACATCTGCTGTCATTATGACTGTTACAGTCGAAACATCTCACAGCCATTACCCCTAGAATCACAAAAGATATGTTAAAAATAAGTTTTTAAAATCAATTTTATCATCTAACTTTATTTATAGATAACATACAAATAATATAGATAAAATTGTTTTACAATTTTTTGAAGTAATTTGTTTGATTTATATTGTTTATCTGAGATAAAATCGATTGATGTCATTGCGTTCGCTTTTTCCATTGAATGCTTCGAAACGAATCATTAGAAAAAACAAAGAGCAGGAAATTAAATATGTACAGCGATTAATATATGTTAGTCTAAGCTATTCACTTTTTTCCTTTTAAATTTTTTTTCTTTTAAGCCTGATCAAAGTGGATAATACTAGTTGAATCTTTTATGTGCAGATTTCCATTACAGAAATCAATAAAATAGTTAAGTAATCAGTAAAAAGAATCACACATATTATTTTATATTTTCGACATTTTTTCGACTAACTAGTATTGAAATGGGTATTTACAATAATGGCAATCCCACCCCATTTAATTAAACTAAAATTTTGCAATTTTTGTATTTGCAAATATAAAAAAGCTCATTGAACCGCACCCAACAAGAATATCCTCCCTCTATAAAATCAATGTCGCTGTCTGCCCTAGAAAGTCTTCGCAGTGATATTATCCTACTTTTTGTTTAGTTATAATTATGATATGATTATTATAATTCACCTAAAACAAAAAAAATATTGTACAAAAAAATTTTTAAAGGTATAAGAAATTGTAATTAAAGTGCTAAATGCTTTTAGGTTAAAATTTCTCACCTTGAAATCTAAAAGTTCAATAGAGTACAAGAAGTTCTTTTAAAGAACTTCTATTAAATTTCCCTTCGCATTACGTTCAAAGTTTTGTGACCCTGAGATCAGTTTGATCGTTGAAAGTGCATCAGAAGAGATATCGTAACATGAATCCAAAATATTCTCATCTTTTTCTCCAAATTCTTTTCTTAGCTTCTGATTTTTATTCTTATATCAGATTGATGGATGTAATTTTGTAATTTATCTTTAAACTATTCTTTATAAATATATTTGGCCTCTGTTATTAATTGATATTTATCTATTTAAAGAATTTAGAAAGTCGAGGCGTTTTTAGAATTGAATATTCTAAAAATAAAGAGCAAAACTCCGTTGTTTATTTCCCTCTGAAGTAGGAAATGAAAGCTGAGAGTAAGAAAAATCAATAATACACCCTAGCCGCCTTTGCTTTGGAACGGATCTCGAAAAGTGACTTGGCAAGGACATAAAGTTGATAAAAAAAAATGTGTAACGTGTACTGAATGGCCCGATTTTTTATGAGAAAAATGACCCGATTAAAATGGATTACGTCAATTGAGCGCAATTGCGCGAATCGTGCTTACATCGATTTCATTGACGCTTGCGCCAATCACAGGAAAAATCAGAATCCATTGCGACCCCTAAAATGTTCTTCTTAGTCATGTAAGGACACGTGCCAATCATCAGCAAATTAAATGTTTCCCTCTAAATAATAAATTCCAGGAATATATCTTTTTATATTGAATATGATTTTCTTTCTTCAAATACTTTTTTTTCGAGATATTGCTGGACTCATTCAATACAATTCATTCATTTGAAAGTCACATAATTTTGGGAGTTCAATTTTAATCAATCTTTTATTCTTTCTTTTATGAAAGTTCTTTTCTTTTATATGAAAGAATAAAAGATTTATTAAAATTGAACTAATCACGCTTCAAAGAAAGCTTTTTCCCTCTCAGTTCTTAAATTGTAACCGCTACTAACTGATTATAATAAGAGGATGACTTCTACAGTCTCCAGTAAAATCTCGAACTCTCCAGATTGATACTGGACCACTAAATCCAATACTGGATTTAATTAAAAATTTTACTCTATACTTTAACCGGAAAAAGGCACTTGACATCTTAAAATAAGTAAAGTCCATTTTACACACACTTTTTTCACTAAAAAATTCGAAATTTCACCGTGTCACAGAAATGTTCCTTCTTTGTATCTTGGATAACTGTAATCACCACATAAAAGATTCACAAGTCTAGTTGAAAAAGATGTTATGTTATATTGGGTTTAATTTTCATTTTTATAATGATAATGTGTGTTGTCAAATTGTAGATGATAATTTAAACCTACCAGAGTTTTCAAGGATGAGGAAAGCACAGCAGGCTATAGAGAATAGTCGTAATTTCAATCCCATTTTGATGAGAGGTGACACAAATGACGATTGAATAGAAAACTAGTTTAACGAGTCGATCTAGTCGCGAGACGAGAGAGGACTAGATGGAATGGAAGGCTTGCTAGAATTATTGAATGATCTGAAAATTTAGGGGCTGGAAAAAAGCCGACCTCGCGGCCTCGAGAGCTTAGAACGCACTGTTGATCCCTGGTTGGTACGAGCGTTCGGCACCACGCATGAGTCGCGTGCATATTCCCATTACATGTGTAGGAGATAGAAAATCTAGGTGAACACGCGTTTGAGGGAGATCAAACTCAATCAGATCGAAGAAAGTTATTTTCAGATATGGATACCAACTTTCATCAACTTCGCTTAACGAGAAAAATCATCCATTCTTCAATCTTTGCCCTCAAACATCATGTGTGGTCTCCACATTTGAATCAACAAGAAATGGGTCACTGCTTAAAGTCAGCAACGCTTTTCACTGATTTTAAAGTTATTTTTAAGGAATTAATCTGTTAAATTGACTAATCAGTGAATATCCTGATTTGTGAAGTGATTTGAAAGTTGGGCTTTCACAAGTTTATTGATGAAGTTGAAAAGGGCCAAAACTAATCGAATATGTGAAGATATTTTATAAAATCAGTCGAAATTTTCAGTAATCATTGAAATTTTCAGTAATCATCATTAAACTACTGAAAATTTTAGTAACTTTTCATTGATTTCCAGTAGATTTTTCACTGATTAAAATCGTGAGATAAAAGTTACTGAGAATTAGTGAAATTTCACTGATTTTTCACTGATTCAAGTTTGGAGAGAAGATTTTTTGGATTATTTATGATTGTAAATCATTTTGAGACTCTAAGTGACTTCAAACGATTTCAAGCATCTTCAAGTGACTTCAGTATATTTCAGGAGATTTCAGATATTTCTGAAGATTTCACTAGATTTCAGCAAACTGGTTAATCAGTGATTAAAATGATTTGTTTATTAATCGTTTGAAAATGTTTAGAAACAAGGTTTTTGAGGAACTGGAGGAGTAAAATGAGTTCATAGAGAAGGATCGAGTTGTGAATGGGGAAGGCCGTAGTTGGTACCACGTTCAAATCGACCATAAAGTGGTAGCTCAGAGTAGTGCACTACTTTGAGTGGATAATATCCCTTTTCCTGTTACACGCCACTTCACAGATTCACGCACATACGCGGCCACGCGTATATATCCGAATTAGACCCGGAATTAGAAAAGGCGGTGCCCGAAATCATATTGACCTTAATTTTTTAATTACTTTGACATTCATTATTTGCATTCACGTGAATTACCTCGTAAAGTCAATACACCTACTTGATATTTTTATTACGCAAATTACGCAATTAATTTACCCAATTCTAACTTATACTAAACTGATCTGGTTTGATTGAGATTATTCGCATGATTGATATACAATGGTCTGTAATAATAGGAAATTGAGGACTGTTCCGATGCTTAGAAACTTCTGCAACCTCTACAGAGGTCAAATCGTAGTTGTAAAATAGGTATGGGGTCATGAGACAATTATGTAAGAGTAAGCAAAATATTTTATCAGAGTTTCGTGAATACAACTTGGGGATTATTTTGAAAAATTTTGTGCCAGTGAAATACACTGATTTAATTGATTTTTCACTAAGGAAATTGCGTGTTTTTTTAGTAGTAGAATGTAGCTTTTCGTTGAAAAGTAATCTTAATAATCTAAACTTGAGTTACTTAATGTGTTCTTCCTTCACGAAATTGATGATATTTCTAAATTGAGGGATATTTTAAAGTTTGGCACTTATTTCTTGAGTAGAAGACTAGTTCCAGTCACGCAAAGTTGATATAGCGAGGAGTAAATGTGTAATGCAGTGTGCTAGATTTTACAGCACGATACGAGGCCGAATTGTTAAATTCACAGATTGAATATACTCGTTTGGAAACTTGAATCGTAAATAAATTGAATTTCATCTTGAATAAAAAGCAGCAAATTGCATTAAAGTTAAGTCGAATTATACAAATTGATTCACAGAATGCTGAGGATTTAAAATAAAATCAGAAGCAACTGAAGTGAGACACTAAATAGTCTAAATTGGAATCAAGTTCACCCCAGTCTATGTATATGACAGATGATGACAGATTAAGATTAATGATTTAAGAGGATTTTCTCTTGAGACTAATTTCCTGGTACGTTTTTCAAATGGCTTCAAGGGCGTTTATTAATTATAATTATTTTCTCAAAAAGAAGAAAAGACCGTTGGTAGGTTTGCCTTTAAATTGAAGTTTTAAGAAGAGAAAAGTTTGCAATTCTTTAGGTTAAAACTTCGAAATTCTGGAAATTTGCAAAAGGATTAGAATTCCTTTCAAGAATAGAGCTTGAGCTTTAGATATTCGATAACCCCGAATGGTAAATGTTCTAATGATGCTCCAGATAACAACTAATAAGCCTAATCACTCCAAACGTGCGTTACAGATTCAAGAGTACAAGAGACTGTTGGCAAGAGTAGAAAATAAAAGTACTTTTTATTTATTTATGGCTTGCATATCAGGTGAAGAGGAAATATAAAGAAAGGAACATGAGGGATAGTTTAAATGTAATTTCAATATTGCTGGCTCTTATTATTTCTCAAAAAGGTAATTGAATTTATGATTTTTATAGTATACGCAATTTATAAATCTAAAAAATACACCGGATTGCTGTCATTTTTAATTTTGCCAAATAATAATAAACTGAGCAGAAATTAAATATATTTTATAGTATTTGATAACATAAGGAGAGAAATAGAAAGTCTTATCAGAAACCTATTCATAGATATTGAGAGTTGTGTGAAAAATAAAACTAGTTGAATAACGTAATTGTTTTAAAATAGATAAAGTGGCTTAATGGTATTATTAAAAAAGATGAAAATTTTATAAAAACTAAGAAATAGTATAAAAGCAGCCTTATCAACTGAGGGCAGCGACACACGTTATCATTCGTAGTTACAGTGTCGACCTTATAGTCAATCTTTGTGTGGTAACATAGTTGTCTTTCATTTTAAATTATTTTATTTATTTAAACATTAATTCTGCAAAGTCCAAAGTATTAAATTTTCTAATTTAAGAATCAATTTAAGTAGGTATTAATTGTAATCCGCATAATATTGATTAGCTATTTGCTTTTGCTATTTTATATACACAGAAAAAAATGATGATAAATATTATACTTATACTTATAATTTTTTTACTTTATACGTGTATTTATTAAATTTTTTCTAATTTATACATTTTTCCAGCATGCAAAGGAATTGACTGTTATCAGTGCAGTAGTAATCAAGAAATGTGCAACAGATACAAAGTTGACAGCAAATACCTTCAGTCGTGTCCAAAAACACACAATTACTGTCGTACAGCCGTTTATGTACGTGAGTAGAAATCGAATAATTTAAAAACCAAAATTTTAATGCTCTTTTTCGATGACTCCTTTGAATCAATGACTGTTTTGAATTTCAGATTATTTTACTGGATCACGAGAATACCACGTAATTCGCGAATGCGCAAAATTAGGGAAAGAGAAAAAAGAATGTTATAAAGGAAAATGCATCCGGGACAGTTATCAATACATCTGCGAGTGTAAAGAATCTGGTTGCAATCGATCCTCAACTTCCGGCAGCTATCTTCCTGCTATTCTCGCTTCGCAGCTGACGGTTTTCGTTTTTTGCATTACCTGCAACACCTGAATCGATCGGAAGCTCTAGAAAAGCTCAAAGGTTCCGTCTCTATAGTTTATTACTGTAACGTATAATCAAGAAGTTGATTTTCAATATTACATAAAAGGACCATAGAACCTGCTCTCAGTATAATTAATAATAACTGTCACAAAAAAATTGAATTATGCTTGATAAACTTCCTTATACTAGTAAAAGAAAAAGTCTTTCTCGAGTAATTTATCAGTAATTTATATCATTTTATTGGTAATTCATCTAATGATGAAATATGAAAATAAGAAAAATGCTTCTTGATGAATGGAGGAAAAATTAAAATAATACTCTTTATATAAAATTGCGCTATCTTCCATCAAAGGCTTCGTCCTTGGCTGGACGAAATCTTCTATTCGCAAAAGCTGCTGCACTCCATCGCTTTCTATCCCTTGATATTATTATTATTATTATTATTATTATTATTATTATTATTATTATTTGGGTCGCATCAATGTGGCGCCAAGCATTGCGACGTGTCCCCCGTCTGAACTTTTATTATGTAACAACTGGTACATACTACCATAAGAAAATGCGTTACGATCAAAAGACATAAATCATGAAAAATTGTTCCTTTATTGGAGAAAATGATTGGTTCTCGAGATTGAGAATAAAAATGCATGGCAAGTATCCTCTCTAAAACAAATAATTTATCAATTCTGTGTCATCAAGTATTTTCCTTGTCCTTTTTACGATTTTTGAATAAACACGTGTTTTAATCAATTGTTTTAATCATGTGGGTAAAAAGTTTTATAGAAAGCGTAATCATCGGGTACAATAGCAAGGTGCTCTTAATAACCATCAATAATAACCCTTATTAGTACTGTTCCTTTTGGATTGTATCAGTACAATGATAAAATATATATTAAGTCGTAAAAAGTGACCCAGAAATTACACATGTATCGATCGCTAAACTCTAAACACTCTTAGAATGATATATATTATTTAATATTATAAGATAATAAGGACAGTACTTAACCCTTCACTGTTAAAAAAAACTGATCAAAATTTAATATACTGTGAGTAAAGTCATTTGCATATACCGTCAATTAAATTTAATATATTAAAAATATTAATATATTTAATTTAATATATTAAAAATAATATACTTTATATTAATATTAATATACACTATATTAATTTTAATATGGTTGTATATTTATTGTAAAACATGTGGTAATATATTAAATTTAATTTACGGTATATGCAAATGACTTTACAAAATGTATATTAAAAGTATATTAATTTTGCAAACATTTTTAACAGTGTTTATTACTCGAATGCTAGCTAATTAAAATAAATGTTAAGAAATTCCATTAAGTTTGTAGGAATTTTTAGAGATTTTTACGAATTTTAACTTGGATTTGAAGAGATTCATGATTTTAATGGTTCTTGTGGATTTTCAAGGGATTTTAAGAGATTTCTGAGAGTTTTAAGAAATCTTAACGAATTTTAAGGAATTTCGAAGGTTTTCGTGAATTTTTTTTGCGTCATTTTGTTTTTCTTATTCTTCCAACTTTAATTCATTTAAAAGCCAATCAGGTTTGCGACAACAATGTATAAAGCAAGATTTTCGAGACATTTCGGTGCACCACTTTTTAAGATAGAATTTTATTTTATTTAAGCAAAATACTACTTCTGGGTGTATCGTAAAAGTTCTCCAAATTTCAAATTACATAGAACTATGTATTCAACTATTAAACTTGGGACCTACAACATATCATAAATAGATCTACAGATAGATTCTTCGAAATCTATCTATCAAAATTTCGATGATAAAGACAACGATCGAAAGCAGATATCCATGAATTATTAGGAAAATGAGTCTTCTGCGGAGTTTCCCCTTATGATGAACAGTTTCAAAAATCAAGTTGCTGACAGGTTTGAGAGAATTCTTCAAGTGCTCATCCATCCATTTCTTCCGCAGCCCTGACTCGACAAGACGAATTACAATTTCATCAAAACGTTCCACGTAAGGTGAGTGTCTCTCTAAAAGTAGAACTCTCCCCGACATCAACAAAGACTCCCGCATTTTCTTCATCTGAGGATTTCCAAAAGCATCTCTATTTAAATTTATTAACGATGTTGCTACCGTATTTGTTGTCAAATACGAAGTGTTCTTGTACTTGATAATGACCTCAACCCATTTCCTGTAATCAGCGTCTGGCACAGATTTTGTCTTCAGATTGAGCAAAGCTCCTTCCGCCTCGTCAAAAGTTGACTTGAATGCTGCTGGATGAACCCCAAAAGAAAAACCAGCCCTGTCTATATCTTCAATGCTGCTGAATTCCATCTCAGTTTGTATTTCAAAATGCTCAGACGTAAATCCCACGAAGAATCGCGAAGTGCAAAAAAATGCTAAAATTATTGTATGCATGAAGAAGATTCTCTGAGCAACCGATCTAGGTTCTTGATTTATCGGCAAGCCCAATAAAACTTGTCCAATGTTAATCGGGTGCCATTGACGATAATCAAACTTCAAAAGACGAGTTATCGCATATATTAATGCAATAAGTAGAATCAAAACCGCTATCGTAGTATAGAATTCACTTCTTTCGAGGACAATTTTTTCACCTGGTAAAATTGGTACGAGAGCTTGCAATTGATTAATATCAATGAATCTTGTCTTCTCAATGTGATGAATCAATTGTGTGTTAATTAATGGCATCGTAGTGATCAAAATATTAATCAGATTACCAGCACATTTTCCAAGCATTCTACTGCAGTTTCGTGTGTTGCATACCCCAGTTGTTTCATTTTTTGCTGCAGTGAGTCTCGTAGTAAAATTCAATTTTTTTGATAGTGCGTGGAATGTGAGAACATCTGCACCGGTATAATTTTTCAAATGCTTAGGGTTCTTCAATTTTGCGTAACTATAAGGACTTAAATTAATCAAACCTGCCTTCAGTCTGAAACCGTTCATATCATGGAGTTTGTCAGGGAACCATTTGATTTTTCGAGAAAAGTTTGTTCTTTTATAAGTATCAATGAATGGATCGTAATAATAAACTAAAGCCTTGCTTGAGGTCTCGTTATTTGAAAGTTCCAGAACAGTTACATCCAGAAAAAAATTGGACCACATCTTGCGAAGTAATTTCTCGTAGGTAGAACCATCTTGTTGCGAAATTATTAGAAACTTGGGCCTGATTCTGGAGGGTGATAATTTATTCAAGAAATCTAGACTTTCTGATATACTTGATATCGATTTATTTCTCGCGGAGGCATTATCATCGATTACGATAAACAACGTTGTTTTTCTTGGGTTGTCGAAGGATGAAAATTTGACGAATTTTTTGCTTATATTTTCTTTCAAGTTCAGCACAAAACTTGGAACTTCCAACAAAATCTGAGGAACAATTTCTCCTCTCGAGTTTTGGGAGTTTAGCAGTATGACAACTTGATATTTATTAGAATCCTTTTTAATGTATCTCACTAGGTGTTTCACGTACTTCAAATATTTTAAACCCATTGTCTCTTTCAAAAAGATTGTGCTTTAAAGTCGAGGGAAAGTTTGCAACTGTCTATTTTTTCACCTTTGGATTCTACTGCTCAAAGTTTATGATTGAAAGTAAAGATAAAGTTGTAGATCAGATAAAATAAAAGTATTCTTTTAAATGTTGCATTATTTACTTTTGTATAGAGATATCGATTAAATAAATATATACTTGGATATATTTGTGGGTCAATGCATAAAATTTCAAAAATCTCACATATATTATAATTTCAAATCTAATTAGACAAGTTAAAGTCTGTGTTTTTTTTATGTAATCCTTAAAGTTAATCAAAACTTGGTCCTGGCATAAAAGAATCGCAATTTCGTTTGATTTTAGGAGGGTTAGATAACTGGTTTGTACACCAGTTAAATCGAAAACTGAACTAGGCACGGGTTGTGAGGTTTGGCGACAGTGATGATGGCGTCGAAGATGAGCGTCGTGGCGCCAGGCGTCCAAGTCCCTCCTATCCCTTCTCTTATCAGAGATTTCTACCGACAGGAGACGCACAATACTGTTAACCAACCACCTCTTTTTACCGAGAAACGTATCGATCTCAGCAGGCATTCTAATTTGGGCCACTAGGGATGAACCAAAAAAGAGACAAATCAACCTGCAATTTATCAAAGCAAGGGTCCATTTTCTTAATCAAATACCTAAACACGCGATATACTACATTTTATAATAAAAAACTGGTATGGAAACACGATTTTTGTGTTGTGTATTTAATTCATAGGTCACGATCCGAATGTCTGACTTTGAGTTTCCTTTACTACTTACGAACGACAGTTTTAAGGGGTAGAATTGCTTATTAAATATATAAACTGAGGGCAATTAAGGATTTTACTTGTCAAAAGAGTTTTTATACTTAGAATTCTCAATCTAAGGGATCCTTTCTTTATTTGTGAAACCATTAAACAAATTACTTTGTGTACCGAATCAGACAAATTCAATATCGTATTTACTATCCACTCACAGTTATTGACCAAACATTACTCACGAACATAAGTCTTTCGTATTTTTCTCTTGTGTATTCCGTACATAAAGCAATAATACAATAATAGCAATGATGTTATTTACGCATAATATTTACTAAAAAGCTTCAGAGGATTCGAAACAATTCCAAATCAAAGGATATAATTTTTGAGGTGTTTCAAAAGTATACAGAATAATTGAGAATTTATAATTTTTGAAATTTAGAATCTTGTGATTCCTTGTTTAATTTCAGGAATCTCCATAAGTTTCATAAAACTTCGTAAAACTTTCATAAAATCCCTTGAATCCCTTCAAAATCTTTAAAATTGCTTAATATCCCATAAAATATCTTAAAAGCCCTTTAAAATCCTTTAAAATCTGGTGAAATTCTGGTAGTATCAAGACTCAATATATTCAGCAAACTATATATGTGTCATAACTTTGTCGTCAACATTTGGGAAGTTTTATTAAACATATATTTTGATAGCTTGAAAATATTTCTTGGAAATGCCAATTGAGATAATAAATATAATAAAGTGGCTCGCTTTCTTATATTTTTATGTCTATTTTTATAATATGCTGGGCTTTATGTTATTTGCAATTTGAAGTACAAGAAACAGATTTTATGATTTGTATAATTACTCTTGTACGAGAATCAAGAATCGAGAGGTGAATGTAAAGTACATTTTATTCATGTAAAATGAGGCAGGCGAGGTCAGCCAAAGGCAATTATTAGCACACTCCCAAAATTGCCTTAACAAAAAGGAATATATCTGACGTAACATCCGTTCCATCAATTAATTAAAATTTCTTCTTCCTCTTTTGTTCTACTTATAAACAAAAGTGTCATTAATATATTAAACGCCTTAATTACCACAGTATATAAATAATTTTGGAAATAATCCATATATTAATAAAGTGAAAGAAGAAATTGAACTTAATAGAGATATAGTATCAAACGAAAACCGTAGAAACCATTCAAGTCTATCTGAATTTGCACGATTAGGTATCATTGAGATAAGCTTTCGATATAGGAAAACAAAACATCTTAGTTTTGAAAGCCTTAGGGGAAGAATCGATTCATTCTCAACTTCATGCAAGGGATAGCAAAACATTTCGTGCTGCGAACCCCAGGAGACGCCAGAAAAGGAGAGAAAATTTCTCTTTTTATTCTAAATTTATGACGATTTTCATTAAAATTGTATTTTTTATTCGTAGTCGGAATTTTTAATGGATATTTCTGGATCACCGAATTAATAATCCAATTTAATTAATCTTTGTATGGTTTCGAAGGTTCCGCGTGAAACCTTTGTTAATATTTCACTTCAGACAGATTTTTTTTTTTTATAGAAGAAGGTAAAGTACGGATCTGCGTGTTTTGTTATGGCTTCTCCCTTACTGTGTCGAAATTCCCCCACTTTACAAAGGCGTGTCCCTTGCATCGATTTTCTGTTCGCAATTGACTAGGGTTGTCCAAGCTTTAATATTGAAGGGCAAATTTTACCCTCTATGACCTTTAAGCTTGCACGCAAACTATAATGTATAGCTGAAGAACTCGAGATCTTATCATGTTCAACGACTTATGCAGATTCTTAAAAAAACTCCCGCAACCATTTCAGATCATTCACCTGTTCTGAAGTATAGGTATTATATTCTGAAGTATTATCATTTCTGTAAAAAGTATTTAAAGTTCTTTTAAATATTAGGGAGTTTCTAAATTAAGACCATATTATAATTGTTCCAAAAATTATTTTCAGACAAAAAATAAACAAATATAAAATAAAAGATAATTAATTAATTATCCTCTATAGCTTGCAGAATTACAATTCCGCATGAATTATTGATTGCCGAAACAATTCTTTGAAAAGTAGGTTAATTTCTCAATGCTCTTAAACTTAAACTATTCGTCTAGTTATTAGAGTCTAATATATATCTTAGAAAATAATAATAGAAAATATTATTAGTAAATGCGAGGTTTCTTTGATTATAAAAGGAGAATGAAATGATTCATCAGTGGATTTCGGACTATGTACGCTTTACGAGTTTCGAATTTCGTAAAATGAACCCTTCGAAAGAAAAGTGCAGGAAGTGAAAGACGTAAACATGCGGGAAATTGAACCCAGGGTGCTGACTCATTTGGTATTTAGCCTACTGGCTCAATAATGATAGCTTGATGAAGCTTCTCCCACACCCGCATGACCCCTTCAACCTTCCTTGTTCGTATAAATACAAATACTTTCAAAGTAGAGACCCTCGAAAAAAAACTTCTGAAAACCATTATAACAAATACACAATAGATTGCTTTTCACACTTGGCGTAATTTTTATTTTATTACCAGAACATCATCATTTTGTCGAAAATCCAAAATTACGAATGTGAAAAAGTACCGAAATTTCAAATTTTCGAAATTCTACGAAAATATAAAATACGCGAATTTTCAAATTTCCGAAAACTAAAATACCCGAAACTCTGGATTTTCGGGAATTTGAAAGTTCGGGAATTTATTATTTAATTTCGATCATCAAAAATGAATGGATCGCCATCATTTCCATTTTTTTACAATTTTATCATTGATCTATGTAATATAGATTCGTCAAATCTGTCTATATAATGACTAGTGAAGTGGCAAAGAATTAAATACACACTAAAAAAATGTGCATGTCATATTTCACCCTTAAATTCATCCACGACAATATATATTCTATACTCATAACGACGAGTAACAAAAGTTGAGGGTTCCTAGGTCTAGAAACGGTTTTCATACTAGGACAACAAAAATGTATCTATACATTTTCCTTCCTTCACTGTAGTCTTGTACCCCAAATGCGATGTTATCCAACCCCCTCGCGTGCATAAACGCGTAACGGTTTTGCCTTTTAGATATACTTTAACTTTATTACATGCACCCACACCACTTTACGGTAGCATAACAAAAGGGTGTGGGGTTGAGTCAGATGGTATAAAATCCACGCCTAGGGTGATCGATCTGAGTTTTTCGCATCAGGCTCGATCAAAAACTTAATTTTTAAATAAACTAGCAACTATGATGCGCGCGTTTAATTTCTCGTTTTTACACACTCTTTGCTAAAAAGATTCAGAGGATTCTCAATAATTTCAAATCAAAGGATTTGGAAATGTTTTTAGGAATTTCAAAATTATATAAAGTAATTGAGAATTTAAAATTTTTTAAATACAGAAACTTGTAATTTCTTGCGCCTAATTTCAGGAATCTTCATAAGTTTCATAAAATTTCTTTAAATCTGGTGAAATTCCTTTAAATTTCGTAAAATCACTTGATATTCCTTAAAAATACTCAAAATTCCATGTATGTAATTCATAAATGAAAAAACGCAGGAAAAGTTTACTAAATATATATAAGTAATCTGTTTAATTTCCAAAATTGGGAATTATTTATTATTTTTATTAAAAATAATCTGAAGATATGTAGTTTTCAAATTCGGTATATTCACACTGTCTGAATTAAATTTATCTTATGAGGCGTCCAAAAAAAATGTGACCTGATTAATTAAAAAATCAAAAGAATAGTTAATAGTGGCTCTGGTTGGCCCTTATTTTTATTATATTTTCTTGTTGAAAAGAAGGGGGAAAAGTTCAGCTTTAGGGCTATTTCATTTTTTTCCAGCCAACCCTAATGTATAGTATTATACACTATAAATCCTGGCATATATATATATATTATATTTACTTCTTTTTTTTAGTTAGTAGGGCGATTCCCAACGTGCGCAATTCGAAAGACGCACACGCAAGGACGCACAAGAACCAACTACGACTCAACTTCTGGTCTTTTCACCATTCTCGCACTCGCGCCTGTTCGGTGAACACCATCAGTTCTTTCTCTATCATCCAGTGACTTCTTTGTCTTAAAACAGACCCAAAATGGATTCCAAAATCGCTTTTTTTGCCTTCGTGGTCGCGATAGCAGTTGCTCTGCCAGCAGGTGATTTTTTTTCAATTTTCTAGTTTATAAAGTTTGAATTTAGTGACGAAGAAGTGAAGCGTTGCTCAGAAAACCGGCTATCTTGAATAGATAATAAAATAAAGAAGTAATAGATTCAAAAACGTTACTAGAATTAAAATTTTTAATTCAGACCAGGAGAAATATATTAAAATATATCAAAGGGTTGCAAAAGTTACGAGTGTCGATTTGAAAGTTTAAATTCGCGGGGCGTTCCTCCATTTTGGATGGAACCGGTTTTTTAAACTGAAGTCATTCCTAGAATGTTTTTTGCTATTTTAATGCTTTCGAAATTCAAATTAAAGTGCCGGAAATATATAGTTTTCGTGGGAAAAAGAAGGTAGCCGGTTTATTGTACTAATTTTTAAGTGCTTACAATTTTTTTTAATGCTTTATCTGATCAAGTTTTGACTCGGTGGTTCTCGCGAAATATTCTAGACTCTTCCTGTGGTACGCACTTTTTCAGCGTTCAAGGTCATTTGTGCATCGGCAAATTTACACTGAAAGTTATAAGTCGTTTTATCAGTTAATAGTTAATCAGTTAATAACATTTCTTTATTATTAAAAACATTTTAACATCAAACATTTTCCTTTCTTATTATTATCATTTTCTTATCACTTATTTTATTTGACAATGAAAAATAGATCAAAAACCATTAAAGACACATTTTTGTTCTGATATCTGGATTACATAATCCTTGGCACATAAAGGATGCAATAAATTAATAACAGGATTCCGCAATTAATGAAAATCAACAATTTCCTTCATTCTATTTTGAAGGAAAAAAGTAACAATGCGAGAAATAATTTCATATGAGTCTTTTTTATCATTTTTTTATTGTGTAAGAATATTCCAAGAAATTCATTTCGATATCATTTTTCAATTACGGAAGTGACTTGATGAGGTATTCAAAATGCTAGTTTTAATTGCCATAATTTATTATTCTTAGAAATGACATTGCAATCATTTTCACATTTTCTTGTTTGTTAGAAATAAAATAACATATCAAAGTAAAAGTTATGTGTCTATTTAAAAATAGCAATTGCAAATATACATGTTTTGAAAATAAAATCACTTAGATCTCAGAAGATTCTTGAAAGATTCTTTCAGTATTACAATCTATTAAAAAAAATTGAGTCTTGTTAAAAGCCGAGATCCTAAGGAGAACATCGTTATTACCATGATAAAAATATTAATATAATGCCCTCTCACGTAAATGATGATCTCATGCTAGCAAAACTTAGACCTCCATTATAGACATATATCTACTTACCATTTGCAATAACTGAGAATAAACATTTTTTAATAAGTTGAAATAATAGAATTCTTAAAAATTAAAACAATCTTTTTATTCTAAATAATTGTTTTAATAAAAATAAGTAGATTTTTCTGACTTTTAAATAGAAAAGTGTCATGAAAAATTGACTAGATTATTTGCTTTTTTCTAGAGATTGAAAAATTTCTATGACAAACGGATATCCTGTTGGGTCCAATGACTATGAAAGAACAATAATGAGTACATTAAAACAGTGTCATTTCCCTGTTACTGACACATACAATTTCGCATTCTAAAAAAAAGCAGAACATCTGTTGACCCTTTCAGTATTTTACTTTCATTTCATTTGTCTACAAAAATGGAAAAATTGCGCTTTTCGTCCTTCCTCATATTTTTCCTTTACTTCGTATTGCACTTTATCAGCTCATTTATCCTCAAATTGTAATGCAAACATGCGAATGAGTTTCTTCAGTGAAGGAAAAAAAATATCGGTAAAAAAATATTTACATGTTTTTCGATAAGAATTGAAAATATATTAGACGTGTCTACTTTATGTTATAGGGTTGAAATTTAAAATGACAGAAGGCTATGATCATTACACATAGTATTTATGTCACATGTATAATAATAATTGACCGGGCTGACAAAAAAATGGATTAATTAAGACTAATAAACGTCGCGCCCACTACTAAAAGATGCTTATAGTTATTTTTGTGTAGGAGTTAATTTATGTTGAATGAACGATTCAAAAAGAGACATAATTTTCATTCATAAAAAAGCGCCTTTAAAGGGACAAACTTTTCAGGCTTTCAGATCTGTTATTTTTTTCTATATGTTTTTATATGTTTTCTTATATTTTTTTATGTTTCTTTCTTATATTTCTTGCAACATTTGAACATGTAATTACTGCTTATCAAACTGAGTGAACAATTTAAATGGCGACCTAGTTTAAATCAATAATCGATGAGGCCAAGAGTTTACTCTTATAAATTTTACGACGTCGATGCGATCAGATTCGAGTGAATTTATGTGTTCCTTCTTGTGTCCATATGCACATGAAATTTAATGCACTTTGTGAAATTCTCGTTAGTCTGAAGTTGCATTTAAAATGGAACACTAGTCAGTAATGAGAGAAGCAGAAAATGAATTAAAAGTTGTAAAAATATGAATTAAATTACGGAAATTTCTATCCTCGGGTATAGGAACTGAAAAGTTAGCCTTGAAACTTGGTCTCATGAATTCCAACAAAAATAACAGATGGGCAGCTTTAAAAAAAGTTATTGAACGCCTGGCGGTCAGCCATTTCAGACGAATTTAAATTTGGATCTTAAATTTAAAGAAATTTAAAGAAATCGAGCTATTAGTTGAATGAGACTTAGAAAAGAATAGTTACATTATTTAAAAAACACAGAAATAAACTTTTACAAGTAGGCTATAAGATTTCGCAGGAAAGCAGTTTACGTTATTTATGGGTGAGTCGTTAATAACCAGGTGTTTCTCAAGTTGAGTCCAGATAACACCTGCTTGCAAATAATACAAAAAACAAGATACTTTTTATCAATTCTTAAATATTTTTTTCTTTGAACAAGATATAATTTAGATAGAAGTTTGCTAAAAAAATAATTTCTGTTCGATTAATGTAATATTTATTACATTGCAAAAAATGAACTGCCTTTGCATTTATCATTCGACTTGATACGAGAAAATACGACATTATCAGGTAGTTAATCATTTTGCAGATCAGGTGTTGAAAAGGTAGTGGCAAAAGGTTGCAATAAAAATGACAAGCCCACTGGAATATTCAACTCTAATTTCCTCTGTCCTACATTCCCTATGAAGACTTTATTTTATTTCTCCCTAATTGTTTATCGACTGTCTGTCAAAAGATATTTCTCCACAGTTTGTTGGACGTCAGGAAATCATTCGTCTTCGCTTATCGTGTTCGATCGTCAAAAGTCTTGAAAAATGTTGGCATTAAAAAGGAAAAATGCGAGAAAGTCAGTAATGTTGATGGATATTGTAGACATTATCCAGTACACTTTACCTGTAGACTTTACCTGTAGACTTTACCTGTAGACTCTGTAGGCAGAATAATAAAAAGCACGCGATCGACTTTAAAGCCATAAGGTGAAGCCCCTAATGAGAAGGTGTGGAATACTCACATTAGGAAGTGAACGTATATATACTTAAATTAATTGCATGAAGCCAAATGACAGTTTATAATTATTCGCTGTACATTGGGCGAATTTAGGGGCTATTTTTCTTTATTTAGGAATTTTGTTGACTCGACTCGAAGCAGAAATGTGCGCAAAGTCGGGGGTGGAGGAATACGACTTTTTGGCGCCATGCAGCTGCCGTCCTATATAATAGAAACCCCACTCAAGAATCCACGTAGTCATTTAAAATTCCACAGAAAATCGAAGTCTTCTAGACTGCGAATTTGATTAAAAAACTCTTCTTATGAAATTTTTCATAAATCTTCTTTCTCCTCTGCATTGAAATAAAATGCTTTGAATATAATTTTTAAT
Source organism: Synergus gifuensis (assembly GCA_904066015.1). NCBI lineage: Eukaryota > Metazoa > Arthropoda > Insecta > Hymenoptera > Cynipidae > Synergus > Synergus gifuensis. Next base: position 6,478,117 of record CAJFCO010000046.1, read on the forward strand.
CTCTCTAAATTATGCAATATATATATATATATATATATATATATATATATATATATATATATATATATATATATATATATATATATTGTGCACTTTTTTATTTACATGGCCTTTGATTTAAAAATAAATTGAGAGATCCACGTGCCAAAATACATTCTCAATATTATGTACTACATGTGTATTTTTTTTATATGGAATTCTGCTCACGAAAGCAAGCAAACTTCCCTAAATTAATAACGATATAGAGTGTTGCTTGCTCGGTGGTGACACATCGACCAGAGGGTTGGTCGGAAAGGTCGGAAGTAAGGGGTAGGAAATAACGAAGGGTCTTGAAATTCACCCTCTGATATAAACTTCCTAAACTTGCGAAGATTAATCATCCCTCATGCGTAATTTAGTGTTTGTGTGTTCTTTTGTCTAGCTATGAGTCATGAGTGGAAAAATAAAGTTTTGCAAATACTTTACCTTCAGACTAAACAAATTTATTTAACAAAAAAAAAACAGTTTTGACCCACTTGATGTTAACCATCAAAAACGAAGGTCATTCTTTGCCAAGAAACCAACTTTCGTATTTTATAAATAGTGTTTTATGTCCTATTAACGAATCCTAATATCCGGACAATGTTAGTTACTTTAGCATACTTTTGCTGAAGAGTTGCGTAAAAAAGTAACATTACTTGGTAAATTAGCTTTTGCATGACAAAGGGTCGCACGCATGAAATTGTTTGCACTCAGAATCGTCACTTTTCTGAGAAAATCGTTAAGTTATTCTGTTCTGTAATACTGTGGTATAAATAGCGATAAGTAGAAATGCATTTCAGATAGTACTTCCGTTCTTATTTTTTTAACAAATACGTTCAGAATCCTTTAGAGAATGTATATATTAATAGAATGTATTTTTAATTCTTCATGAACATGAATATAATGTTATTTTAAGACGAGGGGGAAATTAATAATTACATCCGGTTTCTGTAATACCCGTTATTGATTTTGATCGTGTTATTTTCATGGCATGCGTCATATATAAGAGACATTAATGCCATGATTGCAATGCAGGCAGGTGCATCAAAAGCATTAACGTCCCTTATTGTAGTATTATAAAAAAAATTATCATTTATGACTTTTTCTGGTAATTGGAAATAAATGAATAAGTTCAGTAAGTTGCAATGAATAAGTTCAGTCACCTCAGATGTAGTTAAATAGCATAAGTCAATTATCTTGTAGATAATTACATGTTTTGTCCATTCTAGATTTTGTAGAAAGATAATTTCAATTATTTTCATGTCTGTTATTCAACGTAATACTAACGTAAGAAATCTTTTATATTAACAATGTATTCTTTTATTTTTCTATGCTATATTTTGTTATGAAGCCTAAGATGCTGAAAGTAAAATTGATTTGGTCACTTTATTGGAAAATATTCAGTTCATGGCTATGTTTTGCCTCACCCTCTTCAATTACAATCTGCTACTGATACGTAACATTTATTCTTCGAGCAAACTGTGACAAAGTAAAAGCTATAACAACTATAGTTGCTAAAGCATTTGAGCGTGATAAAAAGGGAAGGATACACAAAGAAATCCGTGTCAAGGATTTGCGAGGGACGTTAGGGAAATTACATTAGTTTTTTCCAGATCAGAACTCAAATGCAATTGATATGTATTTATTTTTGAATACTATATATCAATATAGGCTTGTTGTCCATAATGCATTAAATAAAATTTCAGTTACATATTTTAGAAAACAGAATTTCAAGTTTCTTAAAATAAAATGTTTTATTATGCAAAAATTGCTCTTCCGAATTCAAGTTTTTTTTTTTATAGTTTACAGTTATTTTGAGGAACAGTTTATTATGATGAAGTGAAATGAACAATGTTATTGTTAGAAGATGTAAAGTCTTTAAACTGTAGGAAAAATAGGTGGGTCTCCAGTTATATTATTATCGCTTTCTTGTACACCGGCGATTTCTTTGTTAAATTACAAAAAAGTAACCAGAATTGAGGTTCTTGACTGCAGATACGCTTCGCTACCTAGAATCAATTTCTAAAAATGTAGAGAATCATGAAAAATACATTCAGTATCAAACACAGTTTAATATTAATTAATATTAATTTCTAGTTTTTGTACACCTTTTGCTAAACAGATTCAAAGGACTCTAAACAATTTCAAATCAAATGATTTTAAAATGTTTTAAGGGATTTCAAAAGTATACAAAATAATTGAGAATTTTTATGTTTTTTATGTTACAGCGAGAGCTATGAGTTGTTACGAATGTAGCACCTCAATGTCAGATGAGAGCAGCAATTGTACTTCCTTAATGAATATTCAAGCCTCCCAATGCAGTGCGGAATATTTCAACAAAATTAATAAACTGAACTTGCCCCAGGAAATACTGAGGATATTTGATGGATTCAGACTTGCTCCAGGAGCTTTTTTCCCGGACATGAAATGGCGTTGCGCAAAACTTGCCATTGCTGGAAAAATGAATGGTAGGTTAATTATTTCCAACTATATAATTTAATAACTGACGAGTTATTAAATTCTGATGACCAAAAATAATCGAACATGGAAATGTTAATTTCACAATGATTAACATATCTTAAAATTTCACAGGTCCTGCACAAGCAAACTACACCATCCGTACTTGCTTGCCTGAAATGTTCAATTCAATGTTCTGTAGTAATGCATCGCAAGTTCTCAATACTGGTTCTCCAAATTACAACAATTTCCGTGTTGAACACTGCAGTACCTGCGAGAAGGACATGTGCAACAGCGCATCTTCAATGAGTCTGTCTCTCCTTCCTATTTTGGCAATTTTTGCTCTCAGCTCCTACATTCTTAAAGCGTAATTTAAAAAAAAAAAAGAAAAATTCAGACTTCTAGAATGGTCTGTGATTTTCTTAAAGTTTAGTTTATCAGAATCTCATCCAAGGAGAGAATGCGAGCGCTTCGCTGATTGAATGTACTTCAAGAGTCTTTAACTTACCTCTACTGCCACTGAAAGTAAAAAAGTTTAATCAGTTTAACTCAAAAGGGTTAAATGAGTAAATGTTTTTTCCCAAAGAGAGAGTTAGCATTTATACTTTAATCATTATGTCCAGTATTCCGTTCCACCCAAATTTTTTGGGAGTTGCTTTACGTTTTGTGATTAGTAAGTATTTAAAACGATAAATAGCGTGTGTTTCAAGAACCTTATAAAAGCCTGCTAGTCAAATCTAGACGGTATATATATTATATATGTGTGTGATACACAATATATTATTTTTGTATTTACTCTATATAATAATTTTTACTTTACTGGTAGTATTTGCGCTCGCAAGGTTCTCTCTCTTTCGTTCCATCGTTTCATCAAAAAAATCGACGTCCCCATAATGGGAATTTTCAATTTTATAATCGTCAAGCCACGTTGGGCTTTATATGAACGTTATAAGTGTACCTCAATAATTATCATATATAAATATAAATATATATAGATATACATTCGGATATAATATACACTGTGTTGTGCAACGATAATTTTCAGATAAATATTAAGAATGTTAAGTGTAAGTGATTCTATTTTACGCACGAAATTTGTAATAGTAATTATATAAATATTATAAACGTAATATTATAAGCAGTACATGTGCGTTTCAAAAAGAATTTCCTCTCACTTCTCACGGATTTGGTAGGCAAGTTTAAAAGAAGAATAATTAAATAAAAGTAAAAAGTTGAAAAAAAAAGTAAATGAAAACGTGGAAGTGAGAGGAAGCTTCTCGACCGAATTTAAAAATTGAGAACCACGCTAAGCTTAAAAAAGTATTAATATTGCACGAGGAAAATTAAATTTTGAGCAATAAAGAAATCTTGATCTACTAAGAATGCTTTCTTTGAAAATTGTTACTGACCCTTTTCTGTTTGTATTTATTAGTTTAGTAATTAAATTAAATTAAATTAACTTTTTGTTCAAAAATTCGAGTTTTTGAACCAGTAGTACAAAATTTAGTTCATATTGTGAAAAGTCATATAAGAAAATAGAGTTTAAATGTATGCACTGTGTCCGCTTGGATATATGGAATTGTTTAATATTTCTCGTTCGATCAGGAAAGTTAAGCAGCGCTTAACACAGTTTTCCTCGGATGGGGTTTATCGTATCGCAAACAGTAGTGAATTTGTATATGGTGGACGCGCAGAATCAATTAAAAAATGATGAGAATAATAATTAAGTGTAAAAGCTTTACTAATTGTAAGAAACAATTTTTTTTGTACTTCAAGATTTTTTTTGTACAGCAAGAGTTTTTCTGTTCAATTTTTCAGTTTTTCAGACTGAGAAATTCCCATATTCAGTTCAAAAAACTCACGAAAGAAAGGATGGCAGGACGACTCTCTGAAGAGCAACTCTTCAGACATTCTTGTAGTGACCGTTCAGTAAACATCACTGGAACTTTCTCTTCCATTCTGTCATTTTTTCATGTTATAGAAAAACTCAAAATGGATCTTAAGATCGCCCATGTCACCATAGTGCTAGCAATTGCTCTTTTTGTGCAATCGGGTATGTTTTTTTGAAATTAGAAATTAATTTCATTTCATTTCATTTCAGTGAGGAGAAAATTTAACTTTGTTTTAACATAATGTCGTTAAGACATAAGTTACGGGATAAATGAGATTTTAGAATGAATTAGATTTTGAGATATTCACTCTTTTCAGATCGAAAACAAAAATGATTTTGATATATTTCTTAATATATTTAATTTTAAAACTGGAGTTCTATTTTTAACTGTTGTACTGTTAAATCTATCGGTATCCAGAGAACAAGTATATGTAATGGCGTCCTTCAGTCAACTCCATTTTTTTAAAAATATTCTTGGTCAAGATCGATTTGTTTAAATATTCTTCGTAGAGAATTTTTTTTCTGAAAAGTATTTGTCGAGAGATTTTTGAATTCTCACTTCATAATACGTCTCCTGTGTATTTTCAAAATATATATGAAGCAATATGTCACAAGGATTTTAAAATCATTGAGTCATCTAATATCTTTTTTTTATTTACAATTTACTACAGCCAGAGGTTTCAGATGTTATGCTTGTACCACTACGAACGATAGAAACAATGAATGTGCGATTTTAAAAAACCTGCAAACAACTTTGTGTACTGTAAGAGCTTATGAAAAGCTTGCCAGAGTGCCTTTCCCAATTGAAATAAAAAAAATATTCACTGCCGTACCTCAAGACAGTTACCCGGTTATAGAATGGACCTGTGGAAAACTTGAATTGGCTGACACAAATACCGGTATAATTTTCGATTTAGTTAATTAGAAATCAATTAATTAAAATACCTGATCAAGCAATATTAATTTCGGGTAATTTAATTCATATTTTGAAATTTTACAGGATATGGTCCAACAACTAACTACACGATCCGCACCTGTCTTCCTAAAGTCGACGGACCTAGCTTTTGTGATCGCACAAGTGACACACTCGAAGCCAATCCAAATTATCAGCCTTATCAGATCTCACACTGCAGTGAGTGCAACAAAGATTCCTGCAACGGACTATAATTATTTACATATTGAGTAAAAAATGTCATTATAACAGAACTTTATTAAATATTAAACAAAGTTCATTTATAATTTTCATAGTATATTTCATTACATACAGTCTGTATAATTATAATAATTTGTGCATCTATCTACAGTTAATTTTTTTTCATATTAAACACATATAGGTACTTAATCTTCGAACCTCTTACAGTGATCTAAACAGATGAGTCAACGTTTTTTAAAATTTGAATTAAAATCAAGGAAAAATGTCATCTTTCAATACGCAGATTGTTGACATAATATTATGCACATTTTTTATTGTGGTCTACTAATTTACATAGAAGAATTCTTGGTCAGAAATCTGTCTCGTTAATATCGCATGATAAATGATAGTAAGGATGATAATAAGAATGTTTAATCGCTTAGTAATATAAAGCTAACTTTTTACTTTTTAAAAGATTCTGTGGATTTTTAAGAATTTCATGAAATTTTAAGGGACTTTAAGGCAGTTTAAGAGAATTTAAGAGATTTTTATAAAAATCTTGTGAAATTTTAAATGATTTCATGGAATTTTACGAGATTTCTAATAATTTTGATTTTTAAAAAATTTTGTAGAATTTTTTGTGGATTTCTAAGCATTTTTAAATATTTTCACAAACTTTAACGAATTTAAGAGGTGTTTAAGAAGTTTAAGAGATTTTAACAAATTTTGAAGGATTTCGAAGTTTTTTGTAAAATTTTAAGAGGCCAGCAAATCAATATGTACGCAATTATTTTGTTTTTCTTGCAATAACAATGTATGCGAGATTTTCGAGATATTTTTTACACCACTTTTTTAAGATAAGATAAGATAAAAAACTTTTTACTATTAATCTAAAACCATTATTAAAAATATTACTACAACATAAAACAAAAATACAAGGTTTGTTTATTTCTTCACAGACTTTTATCTTTTGCAATCTGCGCAACATAATCAGTGGCTCTTTTTTCCAAGGATAGCCAGTAACCATTAGCGGATGTAATACCAAAGGTCTTTTTACTCAATTCCATAGGAACGATCGTTTTAGAACACACCTTCAGATTGCATCGAGCGAGTAGATGAAAGAACATCGTTTTCGTTTCCAAAATCGCAAACCTATTTCCTATACATTGCCTGGGACCAATGCCGAATGTTAACATTGTCGTGGACTTAATATTGGCACTCCCATTATTTAAAAATCGATTAGGATTGAACTTCTCTGGCTCCTCGAAATAATCTGGATCGTATTGAATGCCGACAGCCGGAATCCAAACACACATTCCAGGTTCCACTAAAAACGGTTTTGATCCAGGAATAGGTGGTGGAAGTTCAAATCTTTTTGTGCAAACTCTGTCCAACATTGGAACGAGAGGATACTTTCTCAGAGTTTCATTTAAAACTGCATCCAAATATTCCATACCGTTAATCGCTTCGTATGAAGGATTTCCATTTGTTTCACGTAAAACTCTATCAATCTCCTCTTGTAGCTTAGCCTGTACTTCAACATTAACTGCTATTTCATGAGCAGCAAAAGACATGATAGTTGAAGTTGTATCGAATCCCCCAAAAAAGAATATAAAGGCCTGGGCTGTCATCTCCTCTGTCGTAAGTTCAACTTTACTTTTTTTGTTCTCCCTATTTTCCATCATCAGTTGTAGCATATCGGGCCGAGTTATTCCCTTTTCGTCTCGTGTCTTTATCGTTGACTCGACGATTTTTGTAAAGAAGTTAATAATTCGAGGACTGATTAATCTAATCTTTAAGAGCTTTGCAAGCCATGAAAAATCCCTGATAATAAAGATTTTTGCCGTCATCTTTTCCAAGTTTGTAGCCTCCTTTCCCATTAAATAAAATTCGTTTACTGGATTTTCCATAGAGTCGACCTTGATCCCAAAAGCACAAGTTGCAATTACATCATTTGTATACTTTGTGAAGACGTCTTTCATGTCTCTAACTTGATTTTTTTCTGTGTCCTTAGTCAAAAATTCCGTGAATTCGATCGCCTGCTGAGATATTAATTTGTACATTAACTTCATTTTGCTGGATGTAAAAGCTGGACTCAGTAAACTACGAACATTATGCCACTTTTCCCCTTTTAAGGAAAACAAGTTCCTCGTAAAAAATGGATCCCAAGATTCGTCAATAAAGGATCGGTGATCTGGAAAGTTTTCGAAATTTTTCACTGCCACGGATTTTATCAGTTCAAGGTCACGTATTATAATCACTGGGTTCAAGAAGTCGAAAAAGCCAAAGTACTTCGCGTTTGCATTACTATTGTATAATTCTTTTACATAATTTCCAATGTTTATTTTTCGAAAAATGACAGGTGCCATGTTACCAAGCATAGGTAGAGGTTTGGTGAATGGAATTCCTGTATTTTCGAAAATCTTGAGTTTCTTCAAACTGAGGAAAAGATAAAGTCCGATGCCACCGATTATGGTGGCGAAAATTAGGGTCCATGTATTGAAGAACATGATTTAGTAATTAATTTGTAATTAATTGATTTTTGTATTTATCTGCAACTGTTGCACGTTTGAGTTTCTGGTAAAGACTGATAGATCATTTTCCAAGTGTTTTACGTCATTGACGTGGATATTGATCAACAGTGGATTACTTCTCGCGTCGCCTTGGGTCAAAGTGAAGCTCCTGCCATTGAATGTAATTGCAATGACGAAAAAAAGAAGAAAAAAAAGGCCTTTACTTTCGACTTTCATATTTATTGAAGTGTAAAATGAATAAAAAAACTACTGTACCGCTTCTAAAAATTTGCCCACGGGGCCCTAAAGTAAATTTGCCCACTGGGCTCTAATATAAATCCGCCTCTGAGCTTAATAAACACTTAATGATAGTTACATAAACTACTGCAGGATTAAAAAATAGTAGAACACATAGACTTGTCAGTCGACTATAACAATAAAAACTGATGATAACAGAAATGATTTTTGATCAGATTATTACTTGATTATCGATCTATACTTTTAGTTATATAAATTACTGTTTTTTAAAATATCAAAATAAAATTTTAGAGAAGTACTTATGCCCCTGTAAAACTTATTCTCTCCTACTTTCGTGTGCCACAAGTTGCAGACTTTCTGAGTCTTTGTACGTTACGTTTTTTTAAGGAATAATTATTATTCTGAGGAAAAAGAATTATTTTTTAGTAAAATATAAAGAATAATAAATATATTAATAATCAATATATTAAAGGAAATATATTTATTATAATAAATAAAATAAATGCATATATTATTATTCAGGAGACAAACAATTATTTTTTCGCTATTGCATAATAAATGAATAAATGTATGAACTGGTTACAATTTAAGACGCTCTCGAAATAATAATTTATTTTATTGAAATTAGTACACAGTGGCGGTAATCAGCATGAAAGTATTACGCATCCAATGTATACATTTCTCCCACTGTGTCTTTTTCAGAGCAGATGGGTCCTTTATGTTTTATGATTTGTGATAAGGTATCTCTAAAGACTACGAGAACAAGAACTCTTAAAATCAGAGGCAAAATGTCTCATTATCAAGGCAGACTGCTCCTTCTATTCCTTTTATGGCATTTCGGTAAGTAGGAGATTTAAAATTAATTCCATGTACATTATGATTAAATTTTGAGAATTGTGTCAATAAAACGAGTTTGTATAAACTCCATTTTTAAAAAGATCAAGATCAACTCAAACGTGATTGATGTTAATTATAATTCTCAGTGGCATTGAGTGCTCTAAGAACAGATGTTACTCTATTTTCAACTATAAAAATTTACTTTAAAAGAAAAATCAACTCGACTCAAAAATCATTGTTATTTTATCTGATTTGAAAATAGATTTAAATGACGCATTAAAATGTCATCCTATTCAATTAGTGAATCACTACTTTTTTTATTAATCAAGTGAGGATTAAGGTAATCACTTCCTTTGAGTCAGTTGAAGAATCATTCGCATGAATCACAGGCATTCGTTTAATTTAATGCTCGAGCAAGTTCAGATTTCGGAAAAGAAGTGCAACTTCTCTTTTCTTAAAATCTCTCAAGCCACCTACATTTGTTTAACGCGACTCGCTCAAATAAGTGTTGTTTTAAATGTCAACTTGTTATAATTAAATTTCCACCCTCGTATATCGTCACTGCGTCTTAGAGGAAACGCCTCGTTAAATTATCCCCTGCAATTTTCCACTTCTTCGCATTACTATACGCTCCGCTTGGCGAAATTCTCCTTCCTATAATTAGCTCTTTATATCAACTATTTTTTTAATCCAATAATGTTTCTAAATGAACGTAGATAATAATATTGATAATATTAATATTTAAAATCTTAATTTGGCAATGCTTAAAGTGTCTTATCAGAAACCACCTTTTCTACTTAAGACTCAATTTCCGCAGATGGATTTTCCAGTAGAAAATGTATTTAGTGGCAAGACATGATTTTTATTTCGCAATACACGAAGCGTCTTGTCAAAAAACCTTTTCTACTTAAATCAGGCTCCGCGCGTTGATTTTTCAGTAGAAAATGTAGTTAATGGTACGACGAATTATCTTTTTATATAAAATTCTTTTTTTATAAAATTCTTTTTTTATACAATTCCTTTGCAGAATAAAATTTTTTTCTAGGATATGTTCATGGTGAAAATAACTTATGGTGTTTTACGTGCAACACGAATTTGACGGAAGGACGATCCCAAGAATGCAATGATCCTTATGCCCCAGGACCAATCGCCGATTTAACTCAGTGTCCCAAAAATGGTTCTTATCAGTGTCTCAAGAGCTTAATAGTTTGTGAGTAACGACAATTAATTTACACGAGTTGTTATTATTAAAATTAATTTCTTCCTTATCGCGTGTATATGGAGAGTAAATCGCATCTACGTTTTGGAATGTATAATATTATTATGTACGTGAATGTTAAACATGAAAGTGCATCGAAGTGACTGTGAGTCACTTCCATAGTGCGCAATACAGATAATAATTCACCACAGCTATTATTCTTGCTCAAAAACAGTAATTTAAATTTAATAACATCGATTAAATTAAATTAATTTCGGATAGTTTAAAATTGATTTAAAACTTATTTTAATCGTCAATTAGGAATGGAATCTGACGTAATTCGCGGAGAACTTAATTTATAATCGTGAGCAAACTCGAGACTAAAGTACATATTCAGGTACTGCAATTAATCAATTTATGAGGCAGTCCCTCTTTGATTTGGGCCACTTAGCCTTAAATTTATGACTTAAGTCTGGTCGGCAGTTATTTTAACTTCGAAAAGGAGTAATTGATTAAATAAATATAATTTTCAGATAAAACTAAACAGACAACAGTGAGAGGATGTGTGCCTTCTGCAAAAGTGGAATCTTACTGCGATATCAAGGATTATGAGGATATATTTCCGGGTGCAAGAGTTGAATGCCACTTTTGCTCGTATTACGCCTGTAATCGGTCAAATTTACCATCAGAAAATTTCTATACAATTATATCAATAATATTAGTATGGAAATTTATTGCATACTTTCAATTCTTGTAAATATTTAAGATTAACAATAAATTATTATAAATTTACACGATTATTATTCTAATTATAAAATACACGAAAATGTGTAGGAGAATTTAATTCCGATCGTAAATAAGGAACTGAATTAAGATGGTGTTGACTCCGAAGACCGTGACCGGAAAAGCCAGTTGACTTTGGAGCTAGAAATTAAACGGCCTTATGAATGAAGCAGACGCCGGTTAAGGGCTCGTTAGTAGTATAACGTGAAGTAAATTCGACCAAGGGAGGGCGGGTTAAATGCCCGAGTCAATTTTGTAATACATCGCGGGGTTAAATGATCTCGTGACCCCATCATCCATCTTTGCTAATAACACAGAGACCTCTCTGCATCTTCCAGTTGCCGTAAGACAATTTAGAAATATTTGGTGGGTGTTCGTTTATATTCTATGTTAAAATGGCAAAATTATTACATATTTCAATTTTTTATCACACGTTTAAATTTCACAAAGTGTAGAATAAAAAGCACCCCTAGAAATCTAATAAATATTAAAGATGAAAAATAAATGGTTAATTTAAATTAGGCGAGTTAAATTTTTAGTTCCTTGTTTCAAACTCATTCACTATTCATCGTGTTATTCATCGTCTCTAATTACCTACCTTGAAGTAGTTGAATCATCTTGCGATTGTAGCAATGACAAACATTGAACTGCCTTAGGAATGCGTGGGCAGAATTTGATTTGAGTTTGAGAGATTATTATAAAACATTCACCCTGTGAGAGAAATAAGTGGTGTCAACTTTAATAAGAGTCAATCAAGTTTATTATTTTAATCGTACATGTTCTTTTGTTTTCATTGAAAGCCGATTGTATAAAGTTTAATGGAAGATGTGCAACTAAATAAAAGAGATTTATCTTATTATTTTATTATTTATCTTATTTTGATAGATTAGAAGGGGCCAGCGTCACATAAATGAAAATTAAGTCCTAATTAGAGGTCTAATAGTCAAGAAAAATAAGGAGCGTGAATAGTAAAACAATATTTTGCTGCCTCGTGCTATAAGTGTCATTGAAAACGATCTTAATCAACTCTATATTACTTATATACAACCTAGGCTCAAATGTCAGTAAAGCGAGTATTCTCAGCATAGAAATGAAGCTTAACCAATAATCATAGCCTCGCTCGATCAAGTAGTGAGACTATGATTATGGTAGCATTATGGTAGCACATTTTCATCAATGAAAATGAGCTACTCATTGCTCAATTTTTTATATTTTTTTTATTTATATTGCCGAAATTTTTTATAAATAAAGAAAAATATGGAGTTAACTGATTAACTGATTTTTTATTTTGAAATAATTAATCCCAATTCCATATAATTAAACCCTAGAAAATCCTTTTGATAACACGAAACTGTTTTAAAAATCCATAACAGTCTCTAAAATTAAATAAAATCTCTTATCAAAATTTTATTAAATTCTTCTAAAGTTGTTTTTTAAAATCCCTCAAAATTCCTAAAATTCTTTAGAACTCCTTTCAAAAACCTATGAATTTTTCTGAAATCCTCTAAAATCTCGTCAGGTAAATTTCTAGGAGTAAATAAAAATAAAATAAAATCGTTTCAAGAACTTTTTTCGATATTCTCAATTCACAACGCAAAAAAAAATAAAATAAAAAAATTCATGATGACATAATTTGTCAAATTAGAGAAACGCAAAATAACAAATGATAAGACTTTAATGTCAGAAGACTTTAGAATTTCATGGTTCAAATATCGTGATAAAGAAGGAAATAATGATAAATATTGCCTAAGTTAAAAATTTGCTGTGTTCAAATATACCTTCAGTCTTTTTTTCTAAATAGTTAATTAAATTAAATATATTAAATTAAAAAGGTATTTCTTAGAATGAAAGAGAGTTTCTTTTATTCGAATAAATGGGAAATAAGCTGAGAGTCGCTATAGAGAATAAAAGAAAATAAGTATAAATGTCATGGGCATATTGAGAATCTCATTAATTATAGAAATATTATAATAATGGGATGAAGCATAGTTTTGATGACATAAATAGCGTCTGTAATCATCGTTCTAATGAAAGAAGTGAGTAACTTGTCAAACGCGGTGTCCCCCGATTGTTTCATCTTGGGGTCTTGGTTCCCTTCTTCCTATTTGCTGGTACACCATGTCTTCTTGGGGTGGGGTTACTGTATTTGCTGGAAGCATATGAACAACATGCAGAACAGCTTATCAGAAAGAAGCTGAGAGTCTAGCTCGAATCATTACAGTTCGCGGTCTCTTTCAACGTCCGTTGGTCAGTTTACTTCCTACCACCGAACAATTAAGTTCACTTTTATTAAATAAGTATTCTATGAACTTTCTGTGTTCGTGACAGTGAAGATCCCTTTGTGGATATCCTCTTCGTTTCCAGAAACTTGAAATAATTTCAAAATGGGATTAGCCGGAATCAGCTGGACGATTACTCTCCTAGTTTTGATTGCTGTTGTTCAATATGGTAATTATATTATTATAAATTTTCATTTTTTAATATCATTACAATCGTCAATCACTAGACTTGCAATCATTTCAATAAATTCCTTCATAAAGTTTCATAATTCAGTAAGCTGAATTAATAATTGGATTATTAATTATAAAATAATTATAAGAAAGTTGTATTATAATACATTTTTTATGGTGGAAATTTTATTTGAGATTATATGAATTTTATGTACAGATTTCGTCGATTTTGGGACGTTTTATATATTTGATGATAATTTATCTCTTTATTATTATATTATTATTATTATATAGATTAGTAAAGTAACATCTATTCGGATTGATGTTGTTTGACGTGTAGAATATGGGTTTTATGTACCTTTTATGGTGAGATTTTCATTCCCGCGGCATTCATTTTCTCATTGCGCAGTAGTTTTGTAATAAAGGCTTTCACTTATGGTAGGGCTATAAAGGTGTGTTGATTTCTCGCATCGGAGTTTATAGTTCAGATAAACTTAAAACGATTAGAATTAGAGGTTTGACGAGAGAAAATCCTTTTTATCAATTTTTGATGATCTTTTGAGATACTTAAATCTGTTTAATTCATTATTATTGAAAAATTTGCCGTTAAAAAATGTTGCTGTTAAAATTAAAGTCTATATATTCCGCAGTTGTTTGACTCTAAAAAGTGACGAAATGTGTTGCCTAAAAGTACATGAAAAGAACTATGGTGCACACACCTACTAAGGAATTAAGTCATCATTGTTTGTCGAGTATGTTCTGACACCTTTTCGGCATACTTTTTATTAATTTTTCAGCGTGAGCTGGAAATAGATTACGCCATACTTCTTTTCATGTACTTTTAGGCTATACGTTTCATATTTTTTTAGATTCAAACAACTCTCGAATATTGCCGCAACATTATGTAGAATTTTGTCTTTAAAGTTGATTGCCGCAGATTTGAATATAAATTTCAATAAATCTGAAAAGACTCAGTGAAAAAATAGACGGCAAGCAAAGTTTTTCAAAATAGTTTTTTTTTTATACTTGGAGCGTTAAAAGTCGTAATTTTATCCTCGAATCTATTGCGTGTTTAATCCCTACGTGCCTGAATGCATATATACCGGTTTTCAATTTCTGTTGTTGTTTCGTACCAACAATTGCATAATCACATGCAATATGGTCATGGAGTGTGATCCAACCGCGATAGAAAATGTTCACACAATTATATCTACTTTGCAAAAGCTCGTTTGAAAATCTCCGCAGACTTCCTGTTCTCTAAACTTATGTTTTTCTACATTATTTTCCTGACATTGAAAAATGAAATTTACTCTAATCTAGTAAAACTGATACTTCTCTAATTGCGCAAATAATTATTGACTGTATTTTTTTATGTTTTTACGAGGTGATATAATTTTTCTATGGGAGAGTGTTTATTGAAATGATGACTATTACAGAATCTTCATTTTGTATTCTGAATCTTGAAGATTGGAGATAGCTTTATAATTCAATGGGTGATTGAATATCTCGATTTTCTTTCTCATTATTGGAATTTCTACTCAGTGAGGATATGAAGTCGATTTTACTATTTTACGTAAATTTCAATTTTTTCTAAGAGCTAGTATAATGTGTTTAGTACATGCAAGATTATGTCATCGAAAATTATAGTTTTCCTAGCAGGCTTTTTCATCCTATTGGCAACATCGACTAGGTACCAATGTCAAGTTCAGCTTTAGTCATCTATTTTGCATAAATATTGAAACATTTTCATTTCCTGATCTAGAGATTTCTAATTCTAGTTTCAAAATATTTTCATAACAAAAGTGTTCCGTTACTGAAACGTAAATTTACCGAAATTTAAAATTCCTGAAAAATAAAAATTTTAACTTCAGGAATTTAAAATTTGGATGATTTTCAATTTCAGGAATTTTAAATTTCAATAAATTTACGTGATCCCATTGAAAAGCATTATATAGTATAATAATTTGTATCATTTATATTTATATAATTTATATAATTTATATAATTTAGTTTAATTAAATTAATTTTACAGCAACCTCCCTCAAGTGCTGGCAATGCACATCGAATTTGAGTTCAGCATGTGGTGATCCCATGAACAATACTGAACACCATGGCACTTTCCACATACAGGATTGTGATAGCACATCACAACATCCATACAACTATGGAAGACACATGTGCCGTAAAATCGTTAGGAGAGGTAATTATCAATAAACAATTAAAATGAATCTAAAATATCTAAAGTTATATGTAAAGAAGTTTACATATAGAATAATATAATTACAGTGGGAAGTATTTCGTGTGCTTATTAAACTTTAATTGTAAAATCGAATTGTAATGCACTTTTTACATCAACTGCTCTGTCTACTTTCATTAATTATGTCAAGGAAACTTGAAACGTTTCTGTCCATTAAGATCATTGGCTTAATGCGTTTCTCAATTTCTTTACCTCCATTTTTACTCATTTTAATTTATGTTTTCTAAATTTGGGAAAATTCACCTTTAGTTTTTATTATGTCGGACCTTGTTTTTTCGTATTTTTATATTTATGCACAAAAAGTTAAATAAAAGAAACAAATTCAAGAAACCTTGACATAGGCACGTAGAGATAAATGTCTTGCCTTTTCTTAAAAAGTATCACAGACAAGTTTCAGATATAGTTCACAGTTTTTACAAAAAGTCACGAAATTTTATTGATCACGTATAAACGACTTAATGTGAATTATAGAAAAAGATAAGAGTCAAGGTAAAAACCTAGTATTAAATACTGATAATAATACCTGCGAAAAGTGATGCCGTAAAAGTTCAGAGTACTTTAATTTCTTTTTATACATCTTGATCTACTTAAGTCGAGAGGTTTTGCCTCTATTTCTGCTTCAGCTAAAAACCGTGCGATATTATTTTTAAAATGAAATGAAATCGGAATTTGATACGCTTAAAACAATAGGAAAAATATTTTTCAGCACAAGTGGTTTGTTCTTGCGAATATAATTGGCAATGGCTAATTATAAAGGAAACGTGGGAGTGATAAATGTGTACATAAGAATACTCGTTTAGCAGATGACGTAGACGTCTAAGACAAGTTGCAATTTAAGCTTTACCATCTTCTATATAGTCTGGAGTATTTCCTAACTGAAATAGTCTCGACTGCAGCTTTACTTTAGTCTTGCAGAATTGAAAGAAGCATATTTTTTCTCCTAAATGACGTTATGACTCACGAACAACTTCGCAATTGTAATAATTAGATGTGCAGCAAGGTCAAAGCCGCACCCGCGACCATGTCGTCCGATGGAATATCGAGTCATGTCGTTACGGGAAATCGTTACTCAATCTATGATTTTATTAGTGATGCGACAGAATTCGCGAAATTTATTATTGTATTGGGCTGAAGGTCTAGCGGAAGGATGTTGAAAGCAAGATTTTATTAGATACGAGAAACGCAAGAGTGATTTATTAAGCGCAGTATTCATTGACTTATGAAAAATGAGAAAAGACTATGAGAATATATTGTAGTGATTCATTCAGCTTCAGATATTCACAACATTTTCTAGAATCAAGTTTTATTTTACTTGATTTTGTATTTTTGTAAAACATTCTTCTAGATACTTTGAACACCTGAGTTGTCTGTACAACTCAGATACAGAATGAAGTACAGAATGATACTTCCGGGACCTTGGCGGCAGTGTCATTTGGTTTGGATTGCATAACATTACCTTCGCTTCTATTGTTTAAATAGTTGATATTTTTCTAATGGTTCTACCCGGAAGAGAAGTCGTCTAATTATATATTTTTTTAAATTTTGCATAAGAGCAATTTTACATATTTTATGATTGTATTTCTCCCAATTTGAAGAAAAATTTAATTTACTAATAACTTAATTTACTTTTTATTTTTCAGTCCACGGACAACGAGAAATCATTCGTCAATGTGCGGAGCCGACTCCAGAAGAAAGGGACATAACTGATGGCCCTTGCAGTCAAATGGCACAACCAAGTTATGTTACCATAGAATCCTGCCATATTTGCAGTACCGACTTCTGCAACTCAGCCACTTCTATTTCCGGCAAAAGTTTTGCATTTGCCACTCTTGGTGCTCTTATCACCTGCTATTTTTCTGGAATCAAACTCCCGCTCTTCTAAAACATAAATAATAAATTTAGGAGTAATGTAAAAAGAGTCAAGATCAGAAAAACGTCATCATGAGATATGTTATATTCATTTTTTATCGCGGCTTGCCAGATCAATAAGCGCATAAAACAATTGATAAGGACGTTGATCTTATTTATAAAAAAAAATCTAAAAATGTAATCTTATGCAAATTAGTATTAAGGTATGAAATATTGGACCGAAAAAGTGACTCATTCGCATATTATTTTTGAATGAAAAGTTCTGTCAAATGCTTTTAAAATTTCTAAAGAACTTTATAGTACTTAATTCTGAAATAATTAGTGCGACTTTTTCTAGAGAAAAAAAAAAGAATAAGAGTCTAAAATATAAAATAGTTTCTGAATTATGCGAATGATCCAAATCAGTAATTTCAATATTAATATATCTCAAGAAAACAGTCTACAGAGTTTATAATTATAAATAATTAATGTTTGTATGTATATTCAGGACAAAAATCTAGAAATGACGAAGTAGACTACATATGTATAGTTTCCAAATAGTCTCAATATAATTTCCTTAAAAAAAGCATTTCCGAAAATCTTAATGTAAAATTAATCAAGGACTAATATTTCTTATTTAATTTCTACATCTTACTAACTTTCTACCTTTCTATACTTTTGTAGATAAATTTCAAGAATATATTTTCGTAATTCTTCTCGCTTGAGCTTTCTCCTTTCTAATTTTTTTAATCTACGATTTTTTAAGAAAAAATGCGAAATCGTAGCTTATCAGGAATCCGTCCAGTGCGTAAAGCCGTCGAAAGGATTAAAATTGGCGAGCGTTTAATTAGCCTCTTCAAGGAAATTTAGATTTTTAGAGTAGATTGGTAAAAGTAAAAAAGTAAAGTAATGTCCCACATCAAATTATAGCAAATGTATTTAAAAATTCTGTATTTACAATGAAGATAAAGAGCTATTTAGTGTAAAAAAATTAAGCTATTGAATCCTAATTCGTTTACTAATTTACTCTTTAACTGAATCAAAAAATTCAATTAACTATTATATAATTTATATGCAGACTGTTTATTTGCGAGGTGAAATTACTTTAAATAAAATTATTTGGTAATTACATTTAAGATTAGGATTTTTGCTCTTCTAAAATGGCAAAACAAATTATCAAACTTATTTAAGTTTCATGGTTCAGCCAATAATTGCAAGCAGATTATATTGACAGAATGAAACTTAAATCTAGAGTCATTTATATTAAGATATAAAAAATGTCTATAAAAAGGCTTATTTCTTCATCTACAAAACTTATTATCTAGTCCATGAAGTCTTAAAATCGCATTTGCTACTTTACCTCAAATATTTACGACGCTATTTAAAAAAAAATCAGTTCTCACTTTAGAAACTTAACTTTACTGTAATTTTAATTTATCCTAAAGTCAAATTCTTACAACATGAGGAATTCTGATTCCATCAAATTAAGAAAATTTTCTAACAGTTTTTATTTCAACAAAACAAATATGAAGATCACGAAGCTTTCTTCTTCGATTTTTCTTCTCATCTGAATTCTTTTTCAGCGAACTTCACTTATTTTCTTGAGTTTCCTGCGATCAAGAAACCTTGAGAAAAATTCAAGAAATTTTTCCATCTTAGTTTCATTTATTTAGGTTCTAGTGGTTGTTGCTGTCCCTGGAAATTTGGCACTGGGGTCACATCTGCAAACGCAGCAGGAAGGATACAGGAACCAATCCATAAATATTCCTTTACAGTCATTGTCAGGATCGTAGGCCAATAATCTGTGCCATTTATATTTTTGTTCACATCCGCAGTCTCCACTGCATCTGTTTGTCTTTGTTTTCCTGTAAAGAAATTAATGTATTGTCAGCTTATGTCATTCTGAAAGAATTACAAGATTTATGAACTCAATACAGAATTTGATTATTATTGACATACAAGATTTTATTATTAATAGACCTTTTTCTCTTTCCGTATATATAATTAAAAAAATCTACAAGTCAAATATGTATATAATTCTTATTCACGAATATATGAATATTCATGCTGGGTCATAAATTTTAGTCAAGATTCCGAAAATTCCTTATTTCTTCTCGAAGAAAATTTTTCTTTTTTCGAAATCTACATTATTTGCAATACAGATAAAATTCAAAATAAGGGATTTTGCTTAAAAAAGATTCTTATTAAAATTAAATTAATAAACGTATTGAATTGATTATTCATAAAGTTTGCAAAAAAAAATAATTGAAGACACAAAATACATACGAACACACTTCCTGGTGAATGGCTTGCTCAAAATGTTGAGTGTTTACGATAGCACGAACTTTTCCTGCACTATTTGTGGACCAATAGGGCGTCACTATTTCCACTTTTGACTCGCATGCATCTACTCTGTAAAGAAACTTGAAATTAATACAGTAATAAATTACAGAATGCGTGGATTTTGATTTTGATGCCATGACTCAGCTTAATCTAAAAATAATACTAAATTTACTCTCAAAATAAAATATGATTTTCATAATTACCTCCCACTATCGTTTGCATTCTGAGCCTTTCCGAATGACTGTCTGGGTTTCCTAATTTTACTAAAATATGAATCTCCTGATCCAGCATGAGGATCTATTTTAAGCTCATCTTGAAAGCTTGGCCCACCATCTGGAATATCGTGATTCGTTGCTGTTCTTTTTCTTCGATACGTTGGATCTTTCCTCGGTGGTGAAAACTCGTTCATTTCAAAGTCACCATACATCCTTTTCATTAAGGCTTTATTCTCATCTATAAATCTTTCTATTCGCTCACTGAAAAAATTAAAATAAATTAATTTTTTTTAGTATTTTATATTTTTTATTTATTTTTTATTTATATTTTATTAAATTTGAACAGCTATGAACAAAATGTGACATTTTCATCAACATTAAATATCAAGATTAAGAAAGATTATGTTACATCAGAAGAGGAAACAACCTTGAGTGGCGAAATTTCAATTTTCCTTTATAATTTTATGTCCTGAGGCTTCATTGCGGTCTCTACCTTATAGTTACATCAATTTAATTCAACACATGTGTATTTTGTTTTATTTATGTGAAAGAAACTCATGTGCAGTGAAATGAGCTTTGGGAAAGAAAATTCTACATTTTCTCACACTCTTCATACTCAAAGAAGATAATCTTCTCAATTTACTTATTCATTGACACATTTATTACAGTTTAAATAAGAACTTTAAAAAATAATGGATATTACAGCTGAACTCTTATATTGGAAGAACTAACGAATCATAAATTAGAGAATAAATTACAAAGAATATTTACTTACATAGGATAACTGTTCCCAGCAGTGGGACAAAAAAGCTGATGATATTTTTTAATACAAGGCGCACCTCTGACTAAATCACCTCGAAGTTCTACTCCCAAAGCTACTGAAAGAGCTGTCCATAGGATCTGAAAATTGAAATTTTACCCGGAATTAATTAAAGCGAGGTCAAACATTAATTAAGGTCAGTTGTTATTATATTTCATCAGCTAGGAAAATAATAAATATTATGTGCTATCGATCTCTATCATGAACTTTATTGTTTTATTTTCTCTGTTTTAAAACAGACCAAGGTGTTTGCACCTGGTCTTGTGTGTGGGTTGAAAGAAAGCTATGTAATCGCTTCTACTATCTTTTTTAGATTATAATCAATTATAATAGCTTCATTTCAAATGCTTCCACACCAACATTCAAAGTCAATCTGAAGATATGATTTATTACATTCGTTACATAAAAATTACACGTGAGAAAGTAAAAATACTGAGATAAAAGAATAATTTTTGTTAAAATAATAATAAAATTCGTATCTGCCAGCTAAACTTAATTCTTTTGGGGAATCGTTAATATTAATGAATATTTTAATCAATTGGTTCAATTTTGTAATGTTTTAAAATTCCCGAAATTTAAAATGTATTTACAAAATTTTTAATGTCGGAAAACTTCAACTTCGGGAATTGTAAATTCATATAAAGTCACATGAATTCACATAAACACAAATTAATTTAAATGAAATCAAGTAAATTCACTTGAAGTCACTTGAAAATTTGAAATTGTTGGTATTTTCTTGAAATTTCCGAAAATCAACAAAATATTCTGAAGGTATTGCAACATCCTGAATTTTTTAAAGTCAGAAGTAGGTGTATGAGTTATCAACCTCTCGAATTACTCAATATTTTTAAGAACAATGATCAATTAAAATTAAAATTTCAGTTCTCTCAAAATTGCATTTCTTCAGTGCGCCTGTAGCGATAAAAACAAGTTTATGGTTAATGAGTTGAATACATTGTGAAAAAAGGAGTACATTTTTATTATGATAATGGTAAAACGTGTTAACAGGGTGGCCAGTGGAAGATCGACTTTCTCATCTCACACCTTGTTTTGTAGAGAGTGAATCGTGCAAAAAAGTTGTAACGTATAATGTCTTATAATGGCTTAATGACAGACCTTCTGGATTTATGAGCGACATTCCCCCTCTCTTCCACAAACAAGAAAGGCGTACATCGCGAACAGATATTTTGATACGGTATTATTTTTTATTCCGGAAATCATCGGTGCATTGTTGATATTGATGACCCGATCATCAGCCCACGAGATTTCCACGATCTCAAATCGAGTAAGTGGGCGTATCATTTTCTTTCAAAGAAAGCTCATTAACCAGAAATAATTGCCTCCAAATTACTTCCTAAAAACTGCTTTGAAGTGAGAGGAGATCAACCGTGATCTACTTATTAATTACTTCCGCAGTTTGGCTAAATATACAATGAAAAAGCATCAACCTATCAAGGATAAGAATGATTTGTACATTTCTTCAGGGTCGAAACGCAACCCGAAAAATTAGACTATGAAAAATACATAAAAATCGGAAAACTTCTTTTTTCAACTCTTTTGCTTCTAGCGTGCATTTTTATAAAAAAAAAGCCTTATGTAAATGAGTATACAAAGCACTTCTAAGAATTGTATTTTAAGATCATGCAATTATTGATCTTGCGCAATATTACACATGGGAAAGAAATTTTTGCAGCCTATCATTTATTTTGCAACTTTGAAGTAATTTTCCTCTGTCAGTGGCATTTCTCAAAATTTGACCAGCCGTTTCGGGTCTCTTTCTTTATTTCTCCTTGAAGATATCCTTTACCAATTATTGGGACCGACAAGGCCGGAAATTCCAGGCATTATGAGACTCCCATTATCCGAGTACCATTAAAAGGTGCGAAAGCAATTTTTACACCGTAGCCCCTCACCCTTCTCAGCTCTTCATTCAAATTATTGTCTTGATCAAATAGGTATAATGCGCAAGAATCATCTTTCGTTTTTAGTTACACAATTCTAGTGTGTAAATGCGTATTTGATTGTGAATGTAAAAAAAAAAAAATTTCCTCACTACTTTCGAGTAAGTACCGCCTGAGTTATCAACGTCTAGGACAAATGATTCATCAAAAAATAACTTCAACTGGCACCTGCGTTTGCTCTCTGCTCATGAAATATTTGTAAACGCAGACCACTCGAGATTTTCTAAAGGTATGCTATAAATAGCCTTATTTATGAATAGTATTTGCTATTCTGGATTATTGCTGTCTCATCACAATCGTAAACAATTTTTTTACTCTGTAAATCTGAATTAATCAGATTTCAGTGCAGATTAGTAAAAAATGTCTAGCTTAATTTAGTCATTCATTCTGCTCCCAAAAGAATTAGTCAAAAATTAAACTGTAAAATGAATTCAACATTTCTCATTTATCTTTCGGATTGATTTCCTTGCTGGTAAGAAAAGATAGAAAGTCATTTTTTGTCCTCTCAATGGGGCACTTTTTACCTCATTAGGTCTAATTTAAAACCTCGTTAGTGGTAATTTGAGGTTTCATAATGTTCTTTTCTTGCTTCTACGGTTGGCAATAAAATTAATAGCATCTCATCCCAATGTCATTGTTTCAGCTGTAATAACAACTATATCATTTTTCCAATGTAGAAATTGTATTTTAGTTATTTATATTATTATATAAAAAGTATGCCTTTCTCTGATGTCATGTAATAAAAAAAAACACATTTCGAGAAACTGAAGAAAAATTAAATGACGATTATAAAAATTGGCACCTTGTTCCTGATCCAACACCCTTTTTATTTCATATTTTGAAATTTTTCTTCTCTGTTAACATAAGAATCCAGATGTTCAACTCATCGCAGCTGGTCATGCTCAAATTTCACGAAATTGTCCATTAAATCACGGCTCAGGCGTTTATGGCCAATTATGTTCCGGAATTATAAATAAAGTGCAGTACAATCAATTAAGAAAGGAACCTTACATTTTTTGGGAGTTTACAAACAAAATAAATGAAAAGTTTTTGATAACAAGAAATTACCCAAGAGGAAAAAAAATATTTACAGCCTTTAAAGAGGAAAGGATTCCATGTTTTTGCAGTATTTACACAACACCTGGACAAATAAAGGTAGAGTAATAAATCTGGCGATGATGATAGTAATAATGATAATAACAGTGAGGAGAAATAATGTTTATTTTGGAAATCACATTTAATTATCGTTTCTTTTCTTTTCAGTTTCTTTTCGTTTCTTTTCAGGTGATACAATAACTGTTTTATTTTACTTTCTGTAACGTTATTTCTGTATGAATTTGTAAATAAATATTTTGAAATAAAATAAGATGCATTTCAGTGAAGAAAGATTCGTGGAAAATCTCACCTCGATGCAAATAGCGAAAACGCTGTGCGTCACTCTCTTAACATTTAAAGTTCATGATCTACATGCATTTCTTGGAACAAGATAGCACATTACGTTTTACATTTCTTCTGATCTTTATATAAAGCAAAAATTACGCAATTAATTGAATTCGACAATCAGAATAAACTCCATCTAATCTAGAAATTGTAAATTAAAGTTATGACAAACAGACTATACATCTCTCCCAGCATATGCAATTCATTTTAATCTGAATACTGATCGATTTACGTGTTCAATGCTCAAGCATTCTCTTAAGGTGAAGTAACAAGGTCGCGGCAATTCCAAAGTGAAATTTACAACCCACAAGAGAGTTCAAGAGGTTACGGTCTCAATGCCATTTCGCGAACCATTAATCGGATTAAAAATTCCATTAGAAACTCAACTCAATCCAATTGAGAAAGAAAGGTCTACAAAAGCTTCAATTTAAATTCAATGCTTAATTTATAGTTATATATGTCACCGCGTGTCTGAATGATTAATTAATTAGGATTCTAATTTAAGGAGAAAGTAATTGAAACATCGTATAAATTTAAATTGATTAATCGGTTTGTAATTAACTTCGATGCTTCCCAGTTAATGTGAGGGCCTGATAGGTGGTGATCGGTATCAGAGATTCATTTGCTCATTGAATCTGTGAAACAGAATGATTTATTGACTTGATAAAGCCCTTGGAATTTTTTTCTTTTTAAATGGGAAAATTCATAATTATTCTCAATATTTATATACAGGCTTTAAGTAATGGTATAAAGCAATGGTATATTGATTAAAATGATTTGAATTTTAATATCAACTGCTACAAGTTGATTGAAGTGATTTTAGAATTGGTACCAGTAGATTTGTCTGATTTAAGAGTTGGTAAATAATAGTACTAATTGATTTAAGTGATTTAAGAATTGGTACCAAGTGGTACCAGTAGATTTTAGTGATTCAAGAGGTGATACCAAATTGTACCAGTTGATTTTAGTCATTTAGGAGATGGTACCAATTGTTTTAACTGATTTAAATTGTGGTAATGGCATGGACCAATCACAGTTTTCTGATGACGTGTATGTGCACTTCACAAACGAG
This sequence comes from Synergus gifuensis, assembly GCA_904066015.1. Taxonomy (NCBI): domain Eukaryota; kingdom Metazoa; phylum Arthropoda; class Insecta; order Hymenoptera; family Cynipidae; genus Synergus; species Synergus gifuensis. The sequence goes on from CAJFCO010000046.1 coordinate 6,503,613, forward strand.
AGCAAAAGTAGGATAAGAAAAGGAGAACAACCTCTCTCTTGTTAAAGCATTTACATAAAGGTACATATCCTTTGTCTTGAGTAAAATTCTGACTCAACCTTGTGAAATAAAACCGACACGATCTTTCAATAATTTACGAGAAAAACTTTTAACATAAGAAAAGTTCTTCCTTACTAAAAACGATAATTTATACATACTATTGTTTATTTCAAAGAAGTCTATGAAAATCAAAATTGATTTTACTTTCCTAATTCCTTAAGAAACTTGGTTTAATTATTCATATTTGGAATAAAAGATTAAATTAATAACATTGCGTTTAAAAAATGTTTAGGTGATTTGTTACTTACAGGTATTTGCACTAAGGTGCCATTATTCAGCTGTGGATACGAGTAAAGTGGAACTACAGGCACTGTTCCATTCTTCACAAAAATTGGTCCTTGTATTGGGGTCACCTGGGCATCACTAGGAATGTCCGGATTTTCGTCATCGTAGTAATCTTCAAATTCATCGTCATCGTAATCGAGAACTGCATGAACTGATGTCTTGGCCCCAGGCCCTGTGTAAGACCCACTATTCACTCTCGTGTACCTTGCAAAGGAAAAAAATCTGATCAATTAAAAGAAATATTCAAGATATTTTTAATATTTAAATATTTTTAAATCAGCACTGATTAATCACTTTTTATCAATATAATTTACGTTTTCGTACCTAAGCTCTTTGTATGGTAAAACATATATTTTTATTAGAGAATAAATCTTTAATGTGACTGCAGAAGGTGGATCCACAGAAGAGATTAAAATAAAAGTCAGTTTATCAAGGAAGTCTGAAGACAGCAGATTGATAAATTCTTTCGTCCATGAGTCCGTGGCGCCAGATAAAATTGGAAGGAGCTAAAGACCAGAGGCATTTTAATATTATCATTATTTTGTTTAGATTCTATGCATTTTTAATCGTGAGGCATTTATAATCTCTGTTATTAGCATAACGTAGAGTTAATAAATATTTTTAGTGATCCATAGTCTGCCATTTTGCAGAAAAATACATAATTTCTAAAAACTTAAAGGCGTCGGTTTTAAAAAAATGTAAAATTCTTTCTGAGAAAAAAATTGAAAAGAACGAAGTATCTGTTTTGACATAGTGTGTCCTTAAATCAATTCCACTTTTACTGAAAAGTATAGATAACTATAACAAAAACAAGAATTCTTCATTGCCTTATCGAGAAAAAATAATTCATGACTGGACTGAAAAGTCGCAGAATTTTAAACAATTAGCGTCGAGGATAACCACAAAGTAATTAGGTTGAAGCTGCTCACTTTCGCTGAGTAATTGCAAAATTCGATGAAAAAAAGAGGATTATTCCTGATAAGTTATATCGGTTTGTACTCTCACGAGATCGAATTCCTTCAAAATACTTTTGTGGACATCGATCGGGCTACCAAATTAACCATGACTCGCGTTCTTCTGCAAAAAAGGTAAATTCTGTGGATGTCAAATAGGAAAAAAATCTTAGAAGAAGTCCACCTGTGTACGGCCTCGAATTCTTCGATAAATAAACTCGAAACCTCGGAACCGATAAATTGTTTAGGAAAATGTCGTTGACCTAAGACATTGGAAACAAAAACAAAAGGAATTTTTTTTACATATTTTTTCAGGTAAAATCGATGATCTTTGTTCGATGGCTTTGATAATTACAATTGTATAAAATAAATCATGATCGCTAAACTTCTGCAAGAAATTTATCTTTTGGAAAAATTTTCCATAAAATTGAATAAAACTGACCCTTAGCTTTCGTAATTTTTTCCAAATTGTATTAAATTGAGACATAAAAATGTATTAAATTGTGTAGAAGTAAAATGAAACAAGCATTAAAGATTGTTTGGTGAACGGGAGTTCATTTATGCTATGCAATTGAGTGTTGAGAATATAAAAAAAGGAGCAGTTCTGCTCAGGTGAGATCACAAGAATCAAGAAGCTACCTGTTGCCGCATCGTCAAGGTCTTGAAAGAGGAGTCTCAACTCTCACATTATCACCATTCAATCAATGGGTCAATGTTCTATAGACGCAGCTGTAAACCTTCCGCATTACTTTATATTATATATATATATTTACATTTATCTCAAAAGTAATAAAATTTCGGTTTATAAAAAGTTACTCACATTTATCTACTATCATTAAATATAAGGAGACCTAAAAAATAAATCGTTATAAATATCTTTTCACCCTATAATTCAGGATATTTTGCACCATTCGTACAATTCGAAATTTTTACAATTGACTTTGCATACTCGTAGTCGACTCAAAATCGACTTTGTTTGCTCGACTTTCTTTCTTTCAACTTCCTTAAACCACCCTGGCGAAAGTTTCGGATTGAAATTCATTTCGAGCCAATCTAAAATTTTTCGAACCATCCCGGAATTTTTATCCAAACCGTACTCTGATTTAATTCGATGGAAGTTTTCAAGTCGGATTAATCCGACTTATGAATTAATCAAAATTAATCCGAATGACTCTGGTCAATCCGAACGAATAAGAATGTTTTCGATTTTCTTAGAATCATTTGAATTGATTCTACGCAGAAAAAAATTTAATTCTTTTCTATCCCTAAATCTATCTCCTTTACTAGAAATTATCTTTTTCTATCCTTAAAGTTATCTCTCCCTTATTGACTTATTAATTTTCATATTTTAAACTTGTATAATAATTTTATAAATACAATATTTTATACATAAATATTATTCTAATCTTACCTCTAAAAAGAGATAGACTGCAATAAGGGAGAAATAGTTAGAAATAGAGAAGTACGGATTGAAAGAGATAAAGAAAGAATAGAAATGTGAAGATTGAAAGATATAGGAAGATACAGACGGGGATAGACAATTCACTGAAAAAAAATACTATAAATTGTATTGTTTACATTTGAATCAATAAAATATCTGCTTTTGAACGAGATCTATTAATTCAAAAGTGTATTTATTGATTTCTGAGTAATTTTCTTTCAGTGAAGAGATTGAAAGAGATAGGAGCGAGTTGAGATTGACAAGGAGATAGAAAGGGATAGATAAAAATAGACAAGAGGTAGGAAAGAATATAAAAGTGAAGATTGAAAGAGATAGGAGCTAATGGTGATTGATAAAGAGATAGAAAGATATAAACGGGGATAGATAAGGGATTGAAAGAGATTGAAAAGTAAGGATTGAAAGACATAGTAGCAAATGGTCATTGAAAGAAATTTATAGACGGGGATAGGCGAGAGATAGAATTAGATAGAAAGAGATAAAACTTCTATTTTGAAAAACAACTTACCCATTCGGTCTTTCTGGATAATTTTCCTGAGACTTGTCTCTAGGATTTGTAGGTGGTTGCAATTGGTCCCTCTCTTGTTGAAGAGGAATCCTTTCCTGCTGCTGCTGTTCTAGATGATGCTGTTCCAACTGTTGTTCTACTTGTTGTTGTTCCAACTGCTGTTGCTGTATTTGTGGTATCTGTTGTGGTATCTGCTGTTGTTGAATATTATTTGGTGGCAAAAGTGGAGGCCTCTGTTGCTGCTGCTCTTGTCTGGGTTCAGTTCTTCTAAAATCCTGATCATACCCAGTATATCTCGTATCCTGAGAAGAAAAGGATCTCGCCGAGGAAAAGGACGCAGTTGCTCCTGTAAAAAGCTCCCTACCTCGGGGTTGTGGTGGTGGTTGTGGTGCCTGGCGATAGCGTTGTTGTTTCAGAGTTTGTTGCTGCTGTTGCTGATGCTGCTGAGCTTGATGTTGATATCGAATGTATGGATCGTTTTGATATTGCGTTTCCTCAGTGAAAGCGGGGGCAGGTGGGGGCGGTAATACAGCATTGAGTCGCAGATTATTTATAATTGATCGACCCTCATTACCCGCATATAAAAACGGAGAGGGCGTCACAGATTGGAAAGGCAAGGAGAAGTTGGCCAGTGACATTTTCTCCAAGGAAGATTCTGCGAATTTCAAATTCAAAGGGCTTTAGTCACTCATTTTTTTCACAGATAAATAAGTTAGTTCATTTAAGTAAACTATAATTCAAAGAATATTTGCTATTAAGAATATAACTTGATAAAAAAAAGTCACCTGAAAAAGGCACTCAATTCTAGAGTGATCAAATGAGTATCAAATCCGCGTGGTAATTGGAGAGTTCGACAAGGTCGTTTGTCTTAGGTAGTTCAAATTGAAGGGATTCCCCATCGCGTTAATGTGAAACTGATGAGAAAGCATCTAAAAGTATCCGGTGTGTCGATGAATTGCTGATGGAACTTGATCACGGATGAGATCGATTGATGGATTATTCATTGCTACATGATCTAATCTATATGTCCAGATGACTCTGTCTTCCTACTTCCGATTTAGAGCCGCACGACTGACTGTTCAGACCTTCAGTTCAACCGAGACCAATCGTGAAAATATAGTTTACTCTCCTTTTCTTAATAATTTCCGCTAGGGTCTTCCAATAATCTGATTTCTATCATCGATCTTGCCGAATCACTCTTCTTATCATGTTACCGGCAATCTGCAAAAAGATAAATCAGATTCACGTTTCTGGGATTCAAGATTCAAGATTTTTTTAAGTGGATCTCCACAGTTATTAACGCTCTTTGAGTAATTTTATTTTCTTGAAAAGAGTACTGAGTAATAATAGGAAACTTGAATCCAGCTAAAAAATCTAAAAAGGTATTACGCCACTGAATGACGTGAATATATTTGCTCGCAACATAAGTACTCATGAGTTCAAGACTCGTCTTTCGCCTGCTACACAGCATTAATAAGCTTACTTTCTTCCTTTCTCGTGAGACGTTAGTCAGAATGCCAAGAGCATGAAAGTTCACGAACTAAACCAAAAGGCGTACAAAAGGTATGTTTTTTGCAATACGTGTACAGAATACGCATGTCTATACAATTTACACACATATATTTGTGAATTCCAATTTGAGTAGCAGGTGTTTTATTCAGGAGACGAATGGCCGATGATTAATGTGAAAATGGCAATTAATGATTGAATGGAGAAAGTTCAATTCGAAGAATGTAAGGAAATATTGATCCTATGAGATTGTTTTGCAAATCGTATTCACCCGGAGAAAATTACTTTATTGGTATATCTATAAAATTCTGAATCATATATTCTAATTGAGGCTAATTCATCTAGTGGAAAATCCGTTAAAATAAAGAGAGAGAGAGAGCATTTTTCATCTCTATTCAGTATAACTTGTATAACGTAGTAGGAAATATTCAAATGAAATAAAACTACATCTCATCAATATTCACGATCTTCATCGAAGTTTCTTTGCAAAGTCAAGCGGTCAGAGAATTTACATAGCTTTGCTTTTTTAACATATTTTTCTTTTTTATGAAAAACGTACATCACACCTTTCATTATCAAGGGTCATGTGGGTCAAAAAATGCTTTCAGTTTTTTCAGTGTGAATCATTTGTTATGATTTTTCTCAGAATACTAAAAGATTCGATGATGTCGACTGAAATTTAAAGTACTTTCATCAAAAAATCATGTTTTTTCCGTTGTTTACAATGAAAAATATCTGTGAAATTATTATTGTAAAATTTAATGAGATACGACGTTGATTTGACCATTGGTTATGAAGGTTCGCCTGTTTGCCAAGGTCGGAGAGACCTTGAAAAAGTGACCTTTTTTGAAAGTGACATATGGTCTCAATATTTCTTTCCAGGCCTGCACTCTTTATTTCAAAGACGAAATTTGATATTGGAAAAAGCAGTGCAGCCCAGAAACTTTCTCTGTAAAAAAGACGGCCTTTTTTCATTAATGAGGCCACATAACTTGTCACGTAAGGCTGATCGATTGCAAAAATGTATATCAGACAAATGATTAAAAATTACAGTTACTGAAATACTTGCACATAAAATGCCTTTAAATTTAAAGCTCTGAATTCGAAGCACAAATAAGTTCAATCATTTTTCCATTTGCATGTTCAAATTGATTTTTTAGCATTAATGAGTCAAAGAGAAAAGTGATGTTCATTATTTCGGGTGCACTATTATATAATAAACTGCTTTCAATAATTAATTCTGCAGCATTTCACTCAAAAAAAAATGTTACAAGTCCTCCGGCATAAGATAATCTTGAAAGTCATGAATACTGGATATCACGTGGTATTTAAATAAACTATGAACTTTCTTCTGGAGTGTATATCAAGATTTCAGATTTTCGTAGAAATTAATCCATTCGTGTGGACATCAATTAAAATACATGGTGTAAGGTAATCAACACATCATAAAATGTTATGTCAATGAGGTCGAGCCGCATCCACGTGTTTGTCTTATACAAACTGGGTATATTATGTGCAGGACATGATTGATTGTTAAAATTTCCGATACAAAATGATCTCATTAGCATAGATGATCTCTTTTAATCTGATTATCTAATTATCATTATTTTCTAATTTAATAGTAATTATTAATTACACATTATGCATGCAATTGAATCATAATTTAAAAGGTAATGCAGCTGCAATTTTCAGGAGGAATTTATGTAATTTTCGTAATGAAATTAAGAACAAGATTAAAGGTTTGAATTATGCATCATGTGATACTCTATTTTTTTGAATTTTTTTGTTGAAAAATTTATCTACAAATCTGTGTGTGATGCAATGTCAATTTAGTATTTGCGAGGAATATCATTCTCTAATAGTTATGCATCAGTCTTCTTTAAGACGTAAGAAGAGTAATTAGACTTAATTGCAACGTCCGCATTATATTATCTTGAGATTTATATCATTGGAAAAATAGATCTTTAAAGGCTACAGCTACCTTCGAACGTGCTATTAGAATCGTGTTAATTCACTTGTTTTTTTTAATAAGAACAGCGCCGGAAGAATGAATTTTATATAATTTTCCTCTCATTAAATAATTTTATCAGCAATTTAATTCAACAATTTCAAATCAAAAAGGATCAGTTCTTTTAAACTGTGTACATTGTTTTGCATATTGGCAATCGCAGGATTCAGGATATGAATGCGGTATTTGTGTAAATAATTATTAACATTTCTGAGAAAGTGGCATGAGTAATGGTCCATTACCTTTTATACTCGACTCCTTAAAAATTGTTTGTTAATTCTTCCTTCAAATTTGAGTGAGGACGTATTCATATAAATTTGATCGAAACACGGCGCACCAAAGTGTCGTCGCGACAAATCGCTGTTACAAAACTTTCACTTTTCGCCGCGAACTACTATTTTCGGAACCATCAAACATGGCCAAATCTGGTAACTAAGAAAAAAATCTTTCCTGGAGAAAAAACAAAATAAAAAAACGTAACAAACAGATGTTCTGAAATCGGAAAATCGAACGCACGCGAGATCTTCGAGACCGACACCTCGTGAGCAGTGACCACATGCGATTCACGCGGATTAATAAAGTCTTACGAACGCAACGTAACGCTTCGTTGGCGAACGTCAACTGAAGGAAGCTGTACCAACGAGAAGGGGATAAAAGGTGTCCCTCGAGTCGATTGTAAAGAGTGAAGGCTCTCTCACTCTTATTTCATATTTTTATCTTTTTCCTTTCATTATTTCTCTCCTCCTCTCTCTTTCCCATTTTTTAAATCTCTCTTTTTCTTACTCTCACTCTCTCACCCCCTCATCTCGTATCTCAATACCTCTTTCTTCCTCTTTCCGACTTTTAACTCCTACTCTCTCCACCTTCGTATTATTTGGTACTCTTTTCTCTCTTCCTCTTTTTTCCATTATATCTTTTTCCTCTTTCCTCCTTTCTCTCTTCCTTCAACAACACCCAGAACTCATTGACCTCTCACTCTTTGAACACAACATACTTCATCACCTTTGCATATGTATTCATCTCCTTTGAAAAGAAAATTCATTGCTACAACGGAAGTGTGTCAAGAAAATGTGAAAAAGCATTTCTTTGAATTTCTTTGGATTTCTTTGAAGAAATGAGGATGATGAAGAAATAATGAAGATCGGTTAATTATGTCTTTAATGCAAAAAATCGACGTGACTCTAAATAATACAAACAATCTAACTTAAAGCATTCAAATTACAGTTGTGTATCCTCGAACACTGAAACTCCTTTATCTTGATTCATAATTCAAAGGACCTGCCCATTTTTTATATCGAAAAAAACGATCTTTACTCAGCACTGAGAGACAATTTGGGAAAAAAGGAGTGATTGCTTTTTAACTTGAGCATCAGTGATACATATATAATTAATCATGATCAGAGGGGACCGTCATGTTATTCGATTGACTTTTATAATTTGATGATATGTTTTAGTCATTGTTTTGTCTTTTCCTCGTCCGGGATGTTGGTACAGCGTTCAAAATGATCATTATTAATGAACTGGAGCACAATAGTCTATCCGGAATCTTATATGTCAAATATATCAATAACAACCACCGTGTTCTTTCAGGAGTAAAGGTGTAAAGACCAACATGTATCACTTAATATACCTCGCAGCTTCTATAGTTCCGATTTTATATCATCGTCGTATAACAATCAGCGTCAACTTACTCATAATGTCAATTCTCTTATTGTTAGTGCAGAAATAATTTATAATTTTGTCTATTGGAACAATGCAACCAAGGGATTTGTGTTAAGGCACAAAATAAAGTTTATAGGTATCCTTCAAATTTAATTGACATAAGGGGTCACCGAAAAGTAAAGCACAATATTTTATTGTCTAGTTAATTAAAAATTTTCAAATTAAAATGCTTTTTTATGTCCGTTTTGTAGAAACAAAAACAAAATTGAAACAAAACCCATTTTTTTGAAAGAACACTTGTTCTCTTATGATTATACGTTTGCAATATGAATCGGAGACTAGTTTGCGTGACAAGTCGTAATAACCATTTTTGCAAACCTGTAAATGTGCGTCTCTCACAATAAACGTGGTTATCTTGATTCTTGATTGAGAAACGAGACCTGTTGGTCCATATATTCCTTGTCAATTCTCAACTCATAAACCTCAGCTTCTCATTCTCCTGTCTTGAACAATCCTGTCCATAACAATCGCTCGATTAGCTAATCTTTCTTCTTTTGCAATTTTATGAACAAGTCTTTCATATTTTTAATATTTAAACTTAAAATTTAATATGGGCGTATCCTTATGCTTAAACTTTACAGGATTACATTATATTGATATTATATGCTATCGCGATCGATAAAATGAAATAAAAAGTTGCATCTTGATGCAAATTGATAGGTCAGCATTTTTCTCTTTCGATATGATTTTATCTTGTATGAAATCACTCGACTCCTGTCTTTGAAATCTTTTTTTCCTCATAGACCAAGTTAAATTAGTTCTACAAGAATTTCGTATTTCATAATCATGTAAGTCAGTTAAATCATTTTCTTGCAGTTAAAACGTTTTTAATTTTGCAAAATGAAATGATTTTATGGCATATATATATGCATATATCAACAGCCGTTCGATGCAGTACATTATGCACGAAATAATTATTGCATTTATGAATATCGTCTTTCCCGTTCTTTGATACGATAAAGTGCCGACAGGTTTCTTTCACTTGAGATTTACTTTTCATTTTGCTCGGTAAACGCGATCAGCTTCAAGATTTTATTGTGCAGTGAAGATTAAATGCTGATATAGACCACCTACAACTCGCTTATTATTCTATTTCTAAACGACTTATTATCTCCGTAAGTCTACACAACTTTTGCAATCGGTGTACATAAGTTATTATTATCGGTGTATATGTTATTTAGAGGCTTTTAAATCATAATTTAGAATGATATGTAATATGATACAATGTGTGATAAAATAATGTGTTTATGATAAACCTAATTTTTCTATAAAAATAAAGCATTTTGAAGAAGAATAATCTTTGAAGAAGTGCATTTTTAAGAATTCTTATCGATTAAAGTAGATGAAGGATCGATAGTGATATATACATATTTATGAAAGGAGATTGACAGAGACGCGGATTGGCGCCAACTGCAGACACAAAAGAATGTCGCTCGTTTCTTACTACCGGCTTTTATCTATTGTTGGCCTAAGTCAGTCTATCATTGATAACGACCATTAAATAGTATGAGTCAGACAATATTTAATGTCTTATAAATATATTAAACATGTCGGGAGTGTTCTGCTTCATATGTATTTGATGACTTCTAAAATTAGAATCCCTATTGCGAATACAAAAATTTCGGTACCCAGAATATTTGCGATATTATATTAACATCTGATGACCTTGTCAATCGAGTGGGCGGAGCGCAACATCGATTGATATCAATGAGAACTATTCTGATAATTGAAGCCTGAGGCGTTTCTCAAAAACTGAGGAAAAAAATCTGTTAATTTTACAGAGGTCCTTATATAAACAAAGAACATTACACTTCTCCAATAGATTGGCGTCATTCAAAACTCAGGATCAGAATTCAAATTGGTAGTGATGTTAATCTCAAAATAAAAGTGCTACCAATCCCAAATCGAGTTTCCAACATTATTGATTTGAATGATAAGATTTTTATATTCTTTTATGTTCTTTATGTATATAAGATGAGAAAGAGTAAGATGGAAAATTTGTTGATATTTAAATCGCATATAATTGAGGTTGATAAGAATCTCAATGCTTACGTGAATGAGAAGAAATTCAAAAAGCAAGGATACCGAAATCTGCATCGCGGATCGGAATATTTAAACACTTAATTTTGATCTGCTCTCGTCAAAAGTCGATCCACTGTCATTATTTTTTATAAGTAGCCCAATTATGAAAGGTGTGGACTTGATATTTACACTACTTTCAGGACTTGGTATAAGTATAGTGGGTAACTTTTGCGATTTTGCAAAAAAATCAGAGAAAGTTCAGAGTTAACGAAAATGATCGAAAGTTATAATAAACTATATCTGTCGAGAATTTATAGCCGTTTAATTTGAGTGCACAATCTCCTTTAGGTAAATCTCTAAATGATATAAACATAGATATAAATAATGATCCGAATTTCACAGTAAGTCGAAATATTTAATTATATTAGCTTTTTTATTTAAATAACTAGATGTGTTTTACGTTTAATCTGATCATGAGAGAAGCAACATTTTAACACCTCTTGAAAACCCTTTTTTGTTTTCAACTTGTAAATGATTTATCAATCTGTAATTCTGCGGAATTAGTTCACTTTTTCTCAAGGTGTGGATTCATAAAGAAAATTGCACCGTATAATGTCTCTTTGACGAAAGATGAAAAAATGGAATCATTACAACTCATTTATGGGACTTTAGAGGAAAAAAAAACTTTTTTGTTAATTTCCGAGACGATTTCTGTAACCCTTGCGTGAGCATGATAGTAAAATCGTAAGAAGGATTAACACGAACGTTGAAGTTGCTGATAAATAAGATTCGTGCTTCACGTAATTATTAAGATACCCGACCGCCTTATTATGTTATATTTCTATGGAATTTTTCATAACTAACTAGTAATTATGATCCGCGTGCTCTGCGCGCGATTAATTTCTCGTTTTTGCACACCTTTTGCTAGTAGAAAAAATAATTGAGAATTTGTAATTCTTAAAATATAAAATCTTGTAATTCTTTATATAATTTCAAGAATCTCCATAAGTTTCATAAACTTACTTAAAATTCCTTTATTATCCTTCAAAATTTGGTAAAATTCCTTTAAATCTCGTAAATTCAGTTGACATTGAATTGATAATAATAATGAAATATGATTAAATCTCTTAAAATTCCTGAAAATCCATTGAAATGTCATGAAATCTCGTAAATTCCTTGAAATCCCTTATTAAGTCGTTAAAATAACTTAATATCCTATGAAATTTCATAAAATTCCTAAAAATCTCTTAAAAGTTTCTCAAATTACTTAAAATTCCACAATATATATATAGCCAAATCCCTTAAAAAAGTAATCTGTTAAATTTCTCAAATAATGTTCACTAATCTAAGGTATATATTTTAAAATATTTTTTTGCTTCACTAATAATGTATTTTTTATACCAAAATAATTATTTTTATAACTTTAAATTATTATTGCCTTTTCACAATCTTTGCAATTGTATAATCGAATTATTAACGAACGAGGATCTTATCTTAACTTAAAACTTGCCTTATTATCTTTTAAAAAATCCAGTACTTGTTTTTTTCTTTTTTTTTTCGAAAACATGTTCATTACTGCTTTTAATTTATCTTCCAGGAACGACCAGTTTCGCGTGCATTATCTGAGAATGAATCATAAAATTGTCGTTTAGTCGTAACCCTATAACAAAATTACGAAATGCGAAATATCTAGGCCTGTACTGACACTGTCTCATGTGTTCTTGACTAAGTCCGGCTAGGCTATTATGTGCAACGAACGATTAATTTGCATTGTTACTAGAAGTGACAAGGACAGAGCTCTCTAAATTTGAATCAGTTAGAAATGAGTATCTGATCAATTAGTCAAAATATTTGCCGATTTGATGCAGTGACCCATTTCTCATCAATTCTTTAAAGAGTGCATTCCGACCTATATACACTTTAAATTGTATATTTTCATATTCTAACTAGATTTAAAAAAATTAAATTAAATTCTAAAAAGTTCATTTACAGATTAGAAAACATATTTCTTAATTATTGTCCTCTGAATGATAATTATCTTCTGCGCCTAAAACCAATTACCAAGACGAAAGTTTTAAATTACCATTTACTTCTAATAACAATTAACGATCTCTATTTAAATTGAAATACAGTCAATAATTGTAACTGAGGTCGTAAAAGCGCCCTTGGGACTTTGACCAGAAGATATCTTATCCTCTGAATTTTCTACGCATGTGATGAAATTCATATCTAGGTATTGTTTCGAAATACCTATAAAGGTGGAGCTAAAATGACCTTGAGGACCACACCCACGATACCGGAATTTCCTTGACTCTCGAAGCAAATAATTTTTAATTTCGCCGTGACAGTTACGTTTTAATCTCTGGTAGCAGTGGTTGCACTTTCTCATGTCAGTCACGAATTCCAAAAATTACAATCTTTCTCATTTTAAGGAGACATGTTGCGCAATATAATTATAAATATTAATAGCAACAAATAATATGAAGTTCTCAATTGATAGACAAATTCAAAGAGAACCTCTGTCTGATTATCCTTTGTATTTGTAGCTACTAAAACAATTAATTTCTTGAATGTTTTGAATTCGATATAAAAAGGTATAGGTCGAAAAAAAATTATAACGAATGACAGTGACCACACCCTGAACTGGCTACCGCGTACCAGAATTGTAAAAGTATACTGTATTGTATACACTCATGAACCAGAAGAACAATGTCGGATTACTATTCATACGTTCAAGGAAGTCTAAAATGATCCTGGACTCTGATAGTGGCGTTTCCGGTGATTTATTAAATCCGGTTCAACTGATCGACTATCAATAATATACGATACCAGGGTCGGTATAGAATAAAAAATTGTCTCGGAAAATTTTTTTTGAGCCAGCCCCCAAGTAATTGATTACTAAAAATAATGGTACCAAGTTGTACAAGTTGATTGTAGTCATTTAAGTTGTGGTATCAGTATATTTAGTTGATTTAAGAGCTGGTAAATAATGGTACCAATTGGTTTAAGTGATTTTAGAATTGGTACCAAGTGGTACCAGTAGATTTAAGTGACTCAAGAGGTGGTACCAATTGGAACTAATTGATTAAAGTCATTTAAGTTGTGGTAATAGTAAATTTAATGAAATTTAGAACTGGTAAATAATGGTACCAATTGATTTAAATGATTTTAGAAGTGGAACCAGCAGATTTCAGTGATTTAACAGGTTGTAAGCAATCATCATCAAATTTCCCACAAAGAATGTCTTTTATTGACTTCTCATCTATTCACAGATACGCATTCGCTCACAATGTACAAAAACTCAAACGAACATAATTTTTAGCCCAGTTTTTCACAAAAGCGGCGGCCAGCCATTAGTGCAATTGAAAACAGATTAAATAATTTCTGGATATGTAATGTTCAAATTAAAATTTGAATCTTCATTTTCACAATTTTCTCTACTCTAAACAATCTCCAGACTATCTGTAATTTATGCTACGTTTGCACTCTCGACGCCCGCGATTCATAACAAATTCGTAATATTCAGATATGAATCTACTTCTATATCTTGTAAACAATCATCACAAAATCATCTTAAGTAATTAATAAAAATGATCATGTCCTAAATGTAAATGATAAATGAAAAATATTTTGTACTTTTTTCATTTCTTGTGTAACGCTAACGTATGTAAACATTTAATGTACGCATCCAAAGGTCGGAAATAATCTCAAATTGACAATACTTTAATTTATTGTTTCGAAGCGAAAGTTAGTTTTAAAATAAAATAAGCTCGGCAGCTGTATCTTCCTTTTTTAATATATAAAATTATTGCTTTCTCCCATTATACTTTTTATTAAAAAAGTAACTTTAGTCGTTTGGAATCTTTAGTGTTATATATTTTTGTTTTGAAAATGTTATATATCTTGGATTTTCAACAGGTATCTTTCTTGAAAATAAAATTAATTAATAGTAAATTACTCCATTCCTTGAGTCTAACGTTTTCTGAATATTCAAATAATTCCATTTTTATGGTTCTCTTGTTAAAAAACATTGCGATTCTAACGGATTAAATTTTCTGCCTAATGAACACATAAACATTACCCATTTCTATCCGTTTCTAATTCTTCTACTACCAACAATGAGATTCTAAATTTTATTATCTAGGAGGTATACACGTTTAATGATCATTCAAACTATGTAGTAGCCTTGGAAAGTTTCCACCAATTTTACTTTTTTTATCAATAAAAATTAAACAATTTAAAAGATTTTATAATCACATAAAACTTCACACTTTATTGTTATTTCTGCGTGATAAAATAAAAATAAATTGATACAATTTCAGCAATTCTATGTGTATTTAAAATCAATGGAGACTTTCCAGAGATGAAAATTATCAGTCCAATACATATATGAAAAACATGAATAATTCGTTTTCTACTTACAGAAAGTATTGAGCATAAAAGTCAAACGACTATTAACGAAGGTATTAATAAAAGAATAGTAAAAGTTGCTAAATATCATTAAGCTTTAAACTCTTAGATAGTAGTTCAAATATAAAAAAAAATTATTAGAATTCGAGTATAAAGAATCTATTTGATAATGACTGGAAACAATTTTAAAATACAAAATATTTCTGTAAACAGAAACTTAATTACCTATGTGAGAAAAAAAACAAAAACGAATTTTCTTTAAGGGCATGTGATACCATATGATCAAATTTAGATTACTGGGATATTTACACAATTTTTACTTCTTCAAAAAAAAAAAAAAAATAATAGTGTCCAGTCGTAAAAAATGTGAACACGTACAACTGTGCACTATTATTTTTTATTTAAAGCAAAAATTGTAAAAAAGAAAACCAGGTAAAATGAATTTGCTCATACAGTAATTACCACTTGTCCTTAAACAGAACGGAACTATCCAAGAGTCAAATTTCATATTAATGGGAATCGCATGAGACTGGAAAAATCGATTTGTTGCAAATGCAAAACTCTATAATGAAATCTATGCAAGTACATATAGAATTTGTTGGCTAGACTTTTCTTTCTGATTCATTTTATGAATCACTTGTTTGCTAGTTGTGAACATTTAAAACACTGCAGGAAAGTTTAATCTTGACGATTATTTACAAATTTGCTCGTCAAACAATTACTCAGCCAACTAGAGAATTAACAGGGATAAAACAGAATTGAAGAACACACGGGAAAAGATAAACTTCAGTTCATCGAATAATCCAATCATGTAGTTTTTTTTACACAAGATTTTCTGGATTTAAAGAAAAATAAGGGAAAATAGACATAAGGTCCTGTTTTTCACTCTTTGGTAATAAACTCCAGTGTTCAATACAAATTAAAACTAAAATATGTAAATTGTTTCCAAAATCTGTGAACCATCTTGTCTTTTCCCATCTGATCTTTAATTATAATAACAAAGAGCTGCACGCCTCAAACTGAAACTCACGGGTCTTCACTATCACTATCTGCTGGCTCAGGTGGTTCCTCAATTTTAGGATTAGGCTCTGCATTCCTCTCACTATTATTTCTATCTGCATTTTGCGTGACCCAGGAAGGCAGCCACTTATTAACAAACCACCAATGAAGGGAGAGTCTCCCAGCATGCTGGCATTCAGCTCTTTCGCAGCGTTCCAAAAATTGGCAAACCCCTGAATTCAGATTCCCCTGATTCCTGATACAAGAATCATCACATGTGTGATGTCTGTTCACAGCATTATTCACGGGATAAACAGAAGCTGCAGACGTTGAGGGAATATTCTGACTGGCAGTGGACCTCCCAGCAGACGAACTGGGATCATTCGATACAGAATTAACCGCTACGGAGTTTGAACTAGAACTAGAAGTAGAGTTAGAAGTAGAAGCAGAGGCAGAAGCGCTATCAACATTCACAGAAACTCCCCCGGATGCCAAACTGTTTAATCCTGATACGCAAGATCTGTCGACCCTACCTATATAAATCGTAGGATTACCATAAATCGGATTATTTACCGATTGATCAAATCTTCCAATGTAAATCGCAGAGTTTGATGAAAGACATCGTGGGCAATTTCCAGAATCTCTGCACTGACATTCTCTGTGAAGAGATTCTGCGAGACGATTAGAGTTTATTGGAAATCTAGAATAAGGAAACTCGCCTCTACAAAACGTACATTTGCAGCTTCTGGCAACCTGGTAAATATAGTTCCTAGAATTTCCGAAAGTATTCGAGTTTCCTGGATCCTGGTAGCGCAGTTTGTCATGGATATTAAAGCACAGATGGCAGAGATGTCTGCAGATTTGACATGAGCAGTTGCGACCTAATTGGTAGACATATCTTCTGTAAGAGGCGTAAGCTATGTTTTCAGTCGAAAAGCAGTTCCGCCCAAGACTTCCTAGTTGATAAGGACAGAACTGGCTTCTTATATTTCGAGTCGATTCCAGATACAAATTTCTCGGCTGATCGTAGTGGCTAAAGTTTCTGGCTTCGATTTCGTTGAGGACATTGGGTCCAGGCAGGTTGTTGGCTATGGGGAGATTATTTCTATTATGGGGTCCTGCGCGATATACTGATCTGTCGTCAATTCGCTCGTAAGTGTGATTGTCTAAGGAATTCTGAAGACTAGCGAGATTTTCGTTTCGTAAAACTTCTACATCATCATTTTCATCTTCATCATTATCTAATCTTTCGTAAATATTCTCCTCAGGTTCTTGCTGTTGTCTATACCTTTGGTAGTTTCGAATAAGATCTATTGGATTTTGGTAGTTTGGATTGAGATTCGGGTGATTTTGATTACCGTTTTGTCGATTTTGGAAGCTTCGATTTCCGCGACCAATGTTCTGATAAGCGTCGTCTCGTTCTTGGTTTGAGACGTTGCGATTTTGATTCATCACAACCACGGCTAGTTCTCCGTTTTCGTACCTGTGACAGAGGCACCTGGCACCCTCGCAATCGTGACTCGCAGCTCGAACGTTCTGGTCCGGATTGTGGACGCTTACACCGCTGGGCCCGGCTTCCCTTTGTGGTTCCGATGCTTCGGCATCTTGCTCGGTATTTTGATCTAATGAATGCCCAGCGGTCTGCAGACCTCACATTGTCGATGCTGAGGCTACTGGTTTGTCGATTATGGCAACTCCAGCGTAACTGCGTCCGATACTCATGATAGTTGGAAGAGTCGTCCACGTGTCTGTTCGTGGTGCGTAAACTTCGACGGAAGCTAGATTCGACGATCCATCATCTCCTCCAACTACATAGAGCAATCCATTGAGTGCTACGACTCCTTAAATTACAAAATTTTAGGTCATTTACAAGTGATTAAAATTCTACAGAGTGCTTTTGAAATATTTTTGCGAATGGTACTTGCCTGCATTACGTCGACAAAGTGCCATATCACTAACTGGTGACCACTGATTTGTATCCGGATTGAAAGCCTCAACGCTTTTCCTGACCAGAGGACCATCGTGTCCTCCAACTGCGTAAAGTATCCCATCTAGAACTCCAACTCCAGCACCACTTCTCCTCGCGGACATTGAAGGAACAGGTTTCCATTGATCTTTTTCCGGATTGTAACATTCTACACTAGAGAGACATTGTCGAGAAGCTCCATCATAACCTCCGACCTGAAAAACAAAATATTAACAAATAACTGTTAAAACTATCATTGAAATAAAAAAAAAAATAATAATAATAGAATAATTTGATCTGCTTACAGCATATAAAAGTCCTTTAACAACACCAACTCCGACGCTACTTCGTCTCGTCGACATTGGGGCTATCATTCTCCATTCGTGGGTTCTGGGATCATAAACTTCGGCCGAATTCAAACCTGTTGAACCATCAAAACCTCCAACCTGGAAATATCAAACATATAACAATTTTAAAATCTCCAGAGTGAATGCTTTTTAATTATTTCTAAATTTTATCTAATTCTTACAGCGTAAATGCAATTGCCGAGAACGGCGACGCCTAAGGTAGATCGCCTGGCTTCCATTCCAGGACAAGCAGACCACTGATCTGCGGATGCGTCGTAAACATCCACAGTTCGAACTCTCAAAGATCCATTAAAACCTCCAACTGCATATACACGATCACCAAGCACAGATAAACCTGAATAAGAATAAAAAACTTTACAACCCGAGCACCTTACAAAAATATATCGATTGCATAAAATTCATTCTCACCAGCTCTACATCTTCTCGTGGGAAGTTCAGAAACCTGGTACCACTTTTCTTTTTTAAAATCGTAACACTCGACGCTTCGTATTGCCTTTGGAGCCTGACCTCCCACCACTAACAATACCTTTGGCAATCCTCGTGGTTGTCTAGGTTTTGTTCGTGGAGTTTTAAAGAGAGATTTTTGTTCTCCTTTTAATAGGTGATATTTCAAAGCCTCTATTAAAAAGTCTTTACCTGTGAGAATTAAAAGGCAGGTATACATTTAGTATCAATATTTAACATGTTTCAGGTACAAAGAAAAGTTAGATTATTCCTACATTGCAAATTAGCTTTCAAAAGCGGTTCTTCTTCCACTCGCTGTACTAAATATTCTTGCGACAAAAGTGGCAGTCGGACATGTTCCATTAATTCAGCTAGAACAGTTTGTCTTTTTTCTAAGTCATGATGAACCCAAGAGATTACACATTCAAATACTTTTTCCTCTGAAGGAACAGTAAGGCGATCACTACAAATTAACTTTGCCACTTGCAAGGGTGTTAATGTCAAAAATTCCTCGCCTTCAACAACTTCCCTGCAAAGTAAATTTAATAATAAACGAACGCCAACATCCGCGATATTGATCTATTATTGTTAAATAATTTAATCTTACGGAAAGTTTTGTTCAATATAACTATCTGCGTGATTCAATAACTCTAAACAACCATGGAGATCGGCAAAAGCTCTAATTCCTAGACAATTCGACGGATGTAACTGTGCTTGCAAAAAATCACAGCACGCATCTCGCACGTCTGTTAATTGTAAGAGATTTGCAGCAGGTAGCAAAACTTGAACGTTATCCTCTGTGACGTAAACTTCCGCAGAGTATACATATTCTACGAGAAGTTCCAAAGCTGAATGATCAACTCCTTGCAAAGTAATTCTATCCTGATCGCGTTCCTCGAAACTTGTAAACATTGCATAAAAATAAGGACTGCAGGCAGCTAAAACCATTTTGTGAGCAGGAACCTCTATTCCACTGTCTGCCACTAGTATTACGTCGCAAAGTAAATTTTGCCTAAAATAATAATGTTTTTCTTATAAAACATCTATAGACTTTTAATTTATAAGAGATTTCTTATGTAGGAATAAGAAAATTGGTTTCTTGAATGAGTTGTAAGAGAAGGCCAAGAAACTATATCTTCTTCTTACTTTTGAGTTTGAAACAATAAACAGAAAAAACATGAAGACTTTGGGAGGAGTTATTAATTAGGAATTTGAAATGTTTTAATAAAATGTATAATACAAATTGAAACGCACTTGCGCATGGCATTCATGACTTCAAAAGCTCGATTTGTATGATGATGGTTTCTGTATGGTGGTTTATCCTTGCCATTCTCACGTGGCACATGTTTCTGTGAACTTTCATCTAGAGAATTCTGACTCGCATATCGCAGTAATAGGCAACTGCGAACGATAAATATTAATACACAACATTATTAATACAGTAAATTAAAAATAATATATACATAGGTAATACTATTTTTTATTTGCTATTCTAGTTGGAATTCTAGATGGAGACCTTCGAAAGATTATACTTATGCACAGTGACATACGCTTAGAGCAAGTTTACACCACCTTGCTCTACTGGTTTCTAATAGTTAATAGCCAATAATTTTCAAGAATATTAAAGCAAACTGACTTAGATTTATTTCCAAGATTTTCTATGGCTTCAAATAAGTAATTAAAAAATTAATCTGTTTTAGAACTAAAAAAATTGTACTTAATTTCTAACATTAATTTATCTAAAACAATATTATAATATTTTATTTTACAAATCAATAATGGATTCAACTTGTTTATATACAAATTTTAATTAAGATAAATTGAACCCCAACATATTGTCACTCACATGATTTCAGTGTTAGACCAAATTATTACGATATTAAATCTTGATAAAATGACCTATATATAAAAATTCCAGATTCTACTGTATCAATGAAAAGAAAATGATACCACTGTGAAAAACTTAATACAAATCAATAAATATATGCAAAATATTATCCTCTCAGTGTCACTATAAAATATAAATAATGTTTCTTTTATATAGTTACATACATCAAAATTACATAAATACATAAAAAATCGCAGGACTCGATATAAAAATGTTGAGAAATGAAAAAAAAGGTATACAAATTTGATTTTCGAGTACAGAGCGGACTTTGGTTGTTTGCAACCAAGGTCTTGAAAAGTTTACATGATGGCCACAGATAGTAAAATTGACGTAAACAATCTAACAGTTTAAATTATATATATTGAAAAATAAAAATTGTCATTACCTGCCCTTATTGTCTCCTCCATCTCCCATTGTAGCAGCAGAATTTTGATTTTGGTTTTGGTTCATATGATTCATTACTCTCAAAACTTGTCAGTTACGGATTTTAGTAAACAAACAAATTGGAGCAAAATTGAACGGTATTTTTTATTATCAAACCATTGATTACTTAGAGAATCCCGAAATGAGATTCAACCACTATGATGGAAAACTAGGAGAAAATTAAAGTGGGTTGCGAATTCATGTTATTTTTGTTACACTTCACAATAAATAAACACAAACAAACGTTACAAACTGAAAAGCGTCTGATAAGTACGAGAGCGTTCCTTGAGAAGACAAGGATTGAAATGATTCACTATGTTTACTGTAAATTCTAATCACTTTTTAAAACTGACAAATAATAATGGAAGCTAGTGGAAAAGCACAATTTTTTTCCCAATGTTTTTCTGTTTCCTCTACAAGGTTCATGATGATTTTTCTGCTCTTTACTTTTTCCTGGCACTTGCTTTTCCTTATTCCTTACAGATCGAAAATTCTCGGTAATTTAAAATTGGGTAAGGTAACAAAGAACGTTACCGTAACTTACGTAATTTAAGAGAATTAACGAGAATTTATGAGAATTAACATTTTTGTATTTATTCTGGTATTTAGCATTCTAACATTACCAAAGATATTACTACTACGTTACTACTTTTTTGGTACCACTGATCCAGAGATCAGTGGTAAAATTACGATAATATTTTTTACAGTGTACTTACTGCAGAAATATTTTTTATTTTTCATTTAGAGGGGGAACAATCCCCCTTGGTGCCCTTCCTGGCTACGGTCATGGATTATCGACGGCCCTGAGACTGCTCACTGACTTTCTATTAGAGAAATTCTGCCGTTGGCTGAAATTTGAATCGCGCGCCAAATTTTGACCAATGGTAGTATTTCTCTAGCCGATTGCCAATGTGAGCAGCCATTCGTTAAAATTTGGCGCGCGATTGAAATTTCAGCCAACGGCAGAATTTCTCCAACGGAAAGTCAGTGAGAAGTCTCAGGGCCGTCGATAATCCATGATCGTAGCTAGGGGAAGGCACCAAGGGGAGGATTTTTCCCCCCTAGAAATGAAAAATAAAAAATGATAAAAAATTATAAAAATTAAAAAAAATAAATTCTCATAAATTCTCGAAAATTGTAAGGTAATTTATTTTAACGTTACCTTCACGGTAACGTTACCGAGAACGGGAATATTACCTCGGTAATATTATGTACTCATTAAAGAACCTTTTCCTCCATGTGATGACCCGATCTCAGGGCCGTCTATGAGTTCGTTAGTTTGAGACGAACTACTTTTCAAAAAGGCGCGAAGGCTTTAAATTATTTTATGCTTATCGGCAAGCTTATGAAGATAAGCGAGGAAATTCAATTTCTTTAAACAAAATATGAACAAGGTGGATTGCAAGGACTATTTATTAGCTGAATGTAAAATATTAGATATATATATTATCGAAGCTTGAACTAGTGACGAGCTTGGGAGAGAACGAACTTCCCAAGTCAAGAGCCAAGACAAATCTAAATCTTCAAAGGTAAAACTAGAAGACGGTCACCCGGTAAGAGGTGGACGGTAGATACATATAGGGTAGAGGGAGAATTACAATTTTTGAGAAGAGGTGGAAAATGACGTTTCCTCGTTCGAAGCTTGGGTTTTGGGTTTTTCCTTAGGTAGGCAATATTAACAATTCTTTTAATGGTTGGGACACGCGCTATATAAGGATTAATATAAACGAGGATGCTCTACTTAGGACGCCTGTCCTAAATACGTACCGCAATAAAACTATACCTGCGGTCACACGCTACCTGGATTAGGTGGATAATTTACAATGTTGGGAAAACGCAAGTACAATAATAAATGCGACCGTGCTAATTCCTTTGGGAAACTCATAAATATTTTCGTTTGACATTTTCTTTATGATTCTAAAAGTATGAAAGTATTCTATATTAAATATATACGTCTTATATTAAAGTCTCCTTAGATCTACAATTCTGCCTTTGAATCTATGTAATTCTAAATTCAAATTGTATAAATGGAATAGGTCACGTGATCTAAAACATTCGATTTAAGAGCAGAGGGCTTGTGAATTAGCCTTTATTTTCTTGCTCTTGCGCAGTGAAAAATATGAAGATGAGCACACATGTGTACTCATCACATCCACTGGCTGGTAGCGACACGTACGGCGATTCTAGGAACCAAAGTAGTAGAATAAATCTTTTTGAAATCATTTTGTATAATCAGAAAAAAAATATTGTTACATAGATTAAGTATATATTTATTTTAAAAAATACTATTGTTGTTTTTGTGTAGTAAAAACGGTAAAAACAATCGAAATGTTCGAAACTTTGATTATTAAAGAAAATAAATTATTGTGCAATATAAGCATTTTATTTGAAATTACGCGGGAATAAGATAGCTAATCCTAATCGACGTATACTCTGGTAAATTACATATGTATACTGTTAAACTTGTTATAAACTTGTTATATTATGTTATACTTGTTAAACCATGTAATTTACGTATGGAAGGTATTTTATTACCCAACCGTGATTGTCAGTAGAGGTTGTGTGTTGTGTTTGTTAAAATAGGAGGGGTATATTTGCCTGTTCAATTTACCTAATTAGCGTGTTTTTTGCCAAAATTTCATAGAGATTTTTTACAAATAAATAAAGTACATTTCAAAAGGGCGCATTGTGCTTATTTGTGCATAAAACGGTACTCTAGTTTAGATTCTGGAAATGTATATATTTCGACTCGAATGATAAACCTAACCTCATGACCAGCTATCCGAAACCGGTGGTTTATGTGAAATGCGCACTTCCGTAATTTCATCCAATGAGCGCGAAGATAGACAGGAAATGAGGACTTCTATTGGCTTATTGCGATTGGCTTAAATTCAAAAATCGAGGAAGGCGGTTTGGCTGGCGTTTGTCAAAAAAGACAGTTGAAGCGAAGTTGGAAGTTTGCGGTTTCGTAGTGAAATGGTTTCGAAGATTATGTGAAAAAAAACGTGTATTTGTGACCGGTTGTTTTAGTTTTTTGACACAATGTCGGATAATATTAAAGTCGCTATTAAAGTTCGGCCTTTGATCGACCGAGAAAAAGACGATCCACTGCAATGGAACGTAAGTGGAAATACGATCACGCCAACGGACTCGAAGCGAAGGGGCGAAGCAGGTTTTCAATTCGGTAAGTAAATTACTTACAGAAATTTCATAATGAATAATGTTCATTTTCGCTGCATCAGCTGGTACTCTTTAATTTCTGACTACACAACTTTCATTCGTATTTTTACCGAGCTTGATTTCTTGTTTAAGTTCACATGAATCTCCCATTTGCCCCTTCATTTTTTTTTTTTTTTTTTATTATTTTCCAAAGATTATTCGTGTTTATGCCATTATTTCTGTATACTTTACTTAATTAAAAGCTGCCTGGGTCGAAGACTTAAAACTTGAGGAAATTATATCTTTTCCAGTTCGCTAAACTCTTTATAAAATCAACAAAGAAAATTTATGATTTTTATTCGTCTGTTTTTTTAAATTAGAATTTATTAGTAATTTTTAAATATAATTCGCCTACATGTTTTTAAAATATATGATATCCAGCTAGGCTAGATATTATGATAAGGAAATGTTCTTGTATCATTTTGAATGATAAGAAAGTATTTTTACACAACGGTAGAAGGTTGACATTTTATAGATATTTAGCTATTTTTCGATTATACGTCTAATTAATGTTTAGATCATTTATTTGTATATATATTCTGCAGATCACATATTCGATATGGAAAAGAAGAACACAGATATTTTCAATACGGTTGTGAAACCTATAGTAAATTCCGCCGTAAACGGTTTCAATGGGACAGTTTTTGCCTATGGTCAAACAGGATCAGGAAAAACCTATACAATGATGGGAACGGAAACTGAAAGTGGAATAATTCCACAAGCAATCAATTATATGTTCGAAGCTATTGAGAGCAAAGAGGGACGCGAATTTTTAATCAGGTTTGAAGATTTAGATGTTAGACAATCAAAAACGATTATATTTTATATTATCTCGTATATTTATTTGAGTGTAAATGATATCGTTTTCTTTTATTTCAGATTTTCGTACTTCGAGATTTACAATGAAAAAATTAATGACCTCATGGAAGTGGAAAATACTGACTTAAAAATAAAGGAGGAGAATGGAAGGGTGTTTGTTAATAAGTGTTCAGAGAAAATTACCAAAGGTCCTAATCACATGCTAACAGCGATGAGACTAGGAGAAAAAAATCGCAGCATTGGAGAAACCAATATGAATGAGCGAAGTAGCAGAAGTCACACAATCTTCAGGATTGTGAGTATCTCGCGTTTCCAAAATTAAACTCTCAGCGTGCGCACTGTGCATATTCTCATTACTATGTACACTTCGTACATACATTAAGAATCTATTTTTAATAACGCCATAACTCCAGATATTTCATTTCTAATGTTGGCTTTAAAGATTCATATGATCTTCCTTTATAATTTCATGATTCTGTAATAGCTTTGATTGCTTAATATATTTTTCAAAATTCTATCTTACATTATTATATTTAAAAACAACATACTTTTTCGGTTTTTAGACGATCGAGAGTCGAGAGATCAGTAGCGATTCTGATGGTGCAATTCAAATAGCGCAACTGAACTTGGTTGATCTCGCTGGTTCCGAAAGAGCATCACAAACTGGAGCAACAGGCGATCGATTCAAGGAAGGAAAACACATAAATCTTTCCCTGTCGACTCTAGGTTTAGTCATTAAGCAACTTAGTGAGACTCAAGACAAAGACAAACCCAATTTTGTTAACTTCCGGGACAGTAAATTGACAAGGATTCTCCAGGCTTCTCTTGGAGGGAATTCATTAACTGCCATAATTTGTACAGTAACACCAGCGACTTTCGAAGAAACCTACTGCACACTCTCGTCAGTATCAATTTGCTTCTATGCGCTTTTAGTGAGATTAATTGAGGTTAATTATATTATTTCTTGCATTTAGATTTGCTTCAAGAGCGAAGAGTATTAAGAATAAACCTAAGCTGAATGAAGACTTGAGTGAAGAAGCTCTCCTGAAAAGATACAGAAAACAAATAATACAACTTACGAAGGAACTCGAGGTATATTTTCGATTGTATAAAATTCTCCTGTAATTGTTGTCAATTATAATAAAACTTAAATTGTATGTAATAATGATCATTTTCTTTTATATAGAAAGCAAATCAGACGATCAAGGATAGACAGAATAATGTTCTAGCTGAGCGAGTAGAATTATTGAAAGAGTACATAGTTACTGGAAATAGAAAAACAAACTTTAGGAGACGCTCTTGTCCAGTTAAGTTCAATTATGAAAAAGCTTTTCTTTCGGAATTACCTACTATCAGAGAATCTCTCAGTCCAGAAACCCCAAAGATAGAGAAAATCAAGAGAAGACAGAGTATAATGCAGAACGCCAATTCGTCATTTGAAAGTGAGTAGTAAAATCGGAGTTTAAGTAAAGCTTTTTTATTTTCAAAAAAAAAAAAAGAATTTTATTAAACATTTTATTGTTTACAGCTTTTGAAACAGCCCTCGCTGATTTCGAACTTGATCTTCTTCAGTCAGAACTTCCACCTGATGAAGAGTTGTTCATTAGTCTTCGCCGCAGGTCAGGTCTACATCGAGTTAAGTTTAACGACAATATTCACGTATTTAATGAAACGGGCACCAGTAGTCGCGATTCTACACCTGCTGGAACTCCTAGAAGACTTGAAATGGGAAACGAGATGTAAGGAAAAAATTTAATTTCAAAAGATATAACTTTGTGTCTACCCTGAAAAAAAATTGACAAGTGAAATACTGATTAAAGATATCTACTTTTATTTATCTTACAATCAAAATTTTTTATCAGATGTAATTGCAGAAACGATTCGTCACCTGGTACGCCGAAAAGTACATTGCGAGAGAGACTGAAAACCGTCCTTGAGGAACACATGGAACTTGAAGAACTCACAGTCTTGGAAAAACAATGTATTGAAGACGAAAGTCATTCAAATAACGTAAGTTCATTTATTTCTTTTATTACTTTTATTACTTTTTTGTTTGTTTTATTATTGTTATTCTCAGTCATAATTTTCTTTTCTCATCTTAATCTTAAGTGCGTTGTGTAATACTTAAACAATCCAATATCGTTTAGTTTATTCGAAAAATAAGAAAACTTTAAATTGTCTGCAAATGATAGGTGGAGGATAAAGAAAAAACTCTACGATACCTGAAGAAATCTTTGGAGGACACGAGCCTTTTATACACTGATGTGAATAAAAAATACTCCGATCTTCAGGTGCGTTCAAAAGTATAATTCTCCAGAATTACTGTAGAGTTTTGGAAACTTGGATTTTATGCAAATAAAATAAAATCTTATTGTTACTCTCTTTCTCATATTTGTCTTTACACTTTTTTTCCAGACCGAACATTCTCAACTTGTGGAAGAATGTGGAGATTTAAGGAAACAAGTGGAGTCGCTTTCTACGGTTCAAGCACGCCTTGGCAAAATGGAAATTGAAAATAAGGATCTCAGCACTAAACTTGTATGTAACATTTGATTAACGTACTTTAAGAACTCACTGTTAACTTGATGTACTACATTAAAAAAAACAATAACAATTTCTTAAAAGTTTAAACCTATTTTATAAAATAAATTTAATTATAGAACGCAGCTCTAAAGAAGCAGTCATTTCTGGAAGACGAAAATAAATCACAGGCATTTCAAATGGAATCGCTACAAAAAAAATTCAAAGCTCGAGAAAAGGAACTGGAATCATCTTTGCAGGTTAGCAAAACTTCATTTCAGTTCTTTTTTCAATTCCCAGTAACTATCTCTGTATTAAATAATTTTAAATGAAAATTCTAGCTCGCATGGAAAGGTTGCGACCCGGCCCAAGTCAAAGAGACAGCCAATGACATTCTTCAGTTACAAACTCTCGTCAAAAGTCTTACCGAAGAAATTGAAGTTCTAAAATTGCAAAAGTCTCCGATTCAGGAATCTAACCTTTTAACCACCGAAATCGAAAGCTTGAAGCTAAAACTGGAGGAAACAAATCGATTACTGAAAGAATCAGATTTGGAGAAAGCATCCCTTGTGGAACGATTAGATTCTATTTCTCAAAGATCGTTAATGAGATTCAAAATTGATGAGTACGACAAACTACTTGGAACTTTGGAAGAAGAAAAAGTCCTGTCTGTTCAACGATTTGATGAATTGTCAAAAGAAATTGAAGGAAAAGAATCTGGTCTCGAAATTTCGGCCCTACAAAAAGCGGTTGAAAATTTGAGTTCTCATCTCACGGAATTAGAACGAGGAGACATGAATGTAAGAAAGAAGTTTTCAATTTACCTCGCTTGTGTTGAATTCCTTTGTCAACAGAACTCTGATAGCAAGTTATTAAATGATGAACTTGACGTCTCGCTAAATTTCGAAGATTGGAAGAAAACGATCTCTTACAACGAGAGGGAAAAAAGCGACATCATGTACGGATTACAGAAGTTCAAGGAAAGCGTCGTCAGGAAATCTAAAAGCATTGAGCCAAAACTTGAAAATGAGTTCGAAAAAGTAAACATCAAACAGGAGACGTTGACAGAGGAAGAAAATGCAAAGGAAAATCTGGAGGTTAAAGAAAACATGGACGCAAAAATGAGTAACTTGATTCTGAAAATAAAGGAAGCAAATTCCGAAAAGGAATGTTTGGAAAGTGAATTTGGAGAAATGAAATCGAAGTTGTTGGAAGTAAAAGGAAAACTGAAGGAGACTACCGAGAAGTTGAACAATTATGAAAACGGTATTGAGTTTATGAAATTCGAAAGTAACTTGGAGTCCAAACTTGCAAAGAAAGAAGCTGAGTTTTGCGAATTAAACTCCAAAGTCATAGAATTGGAAGTCGAAAACTTGGAGATGAAATACAGTTTAACAGAAGCATTACAAAAATTGAAGAACTTTGAAAACGGCTCTCAAAATTTGGAAAAACAATTCGAATTGAGTACTAAACTCGAGCAACTTGAAGAGGAAAATTTTGAGATTAAATCTCAGCTTTCTGAAGTAGAGGAGAAATTAAGCTACAGTGTTTTAGATTCTTCGAAACTGAATTACGAACTCGATTCTACATTGGCTGAAAAAGAGGCCAAAGTTTCAGAATTGGTCCGAAAAATAAAAGAATTCGAAAACGAAAATAGAGATCTGAGATTAAAACTTGAAGAAGCTGAAAAGAAAATAGACGACTACGAAGCTGTAGAATCAGACAATCAATTAGGAGAAAAAGAAATTGAATTCAAAGAGTTAAAATTGAAATTTGAAGGACTTAATCTTGAAAATATGGAAATTAAATTTAAACTCGTGGAGGCAGAGAATAAGTTGAAGAGTTACGAAAGTCTCATTCAAGTTTTGAAAGCTGAGAATCGTTCCATCGAAGATCTGGAGTCTAAATTAACAGAAAGAAACACCAAAATTAATGAGTTGGTTCAAAAATCGGAAGAGCTCGAGCATGTTAATTCCGAAATTAAATCGAAACTCTTAGAGACGACTGAAAAGCTACAAAATTATGAAGAAGTTGTAGAATCTTTGAAATCTGCATCCAAAAATCTTGAGGAAAAGAATGCGGAAATTAAATCTCAACTAGAGGCAATCGACAAAGTCAAGAATGAGTATGAAGATACTCTCGATTCTCGATTAGAAGAAAACGAAGCTGTGATTACTCAATTGAGTTTAAGGATCAAAGAAATCATGGACGAGAATTTCGAGCTGAAGTCGAAAGTTGAAGACTTAGAGGAAAAATTGAAAAATGATGAAATCACCATGGAATCCTTGAATTCGGATGTTCAACGACTTAATACGAAATTACAAGAGAAAGAAATTGATTTCTCGCATTTGAACATGAGATTTAAGGAGTTACAAAGCATCAATAACAGTTTTACGAAACTTCATTCGATGAACAGCACGACTGAAGAATCTTTTGCCGATTTAAAATCGGGTGACGATTTTGTTAAAAGTTATTTAGCTGAAAATGATGCCATTAAAAAACGATTGGAAGATTTTGAGAAGAACGTCTCAATTTTCCGAGAGAATGTAGACCAGCAGAAAAATTTTGTGGAAGGTTTGGAAAATGTTAGTATTCTGAAGAATTCAACTGAATCTTCACCTTCAGTTCAAAATAAAATGTCAACACCAAGAACATTCCAGAAATCTGAATGTCATGAATCTCCGAAAACCGCTTGTCAATCATTAAATGATGAAAGTGACTATACGAGTATATTTAATAATGATAGTTATTTCGAGAAGATGGAAGTTTCTGGAGTAGAAGAAACGGTTATTGAAAATGAGACGCAGAATGAAAGTCAGGAAATTACTGCACCATCAATGATGATCAATATCTTGAAATCAAATGATCTTCCGACGTTGAAAAGGCGAATTAAGGATCTGGAAACGAGGAATGTACAATTGGATATTCTCTATAAAGAGTTAGTAGAGAAAGTGAATGACAAAGGTAGTGAAGAACTCGCAAATGCAGTGAAGGAATTCAAGAATGTAAAGATTTCGTTAGAGATTGAAAATGCGAGGTTGGCTGAAGATCTTCAGCAGAAAATTAATGAATCGGAGGAAGTAAAGAATGGAATTCGTGGGTTGAAAATGGATATTGAACAACTGCAACAGACGATCTATTTACTGAATTCGGAGAACGTGGATCTTACAAGCAAACTCAATGCAGAGAAGGAGAACATTATGAAAATGGAAAACAGTTCCCATACTTTAATCAACGAACTCAAAACGCAGGTCGCTCAAATCAGCGATGAAAAAACTGTCTTAGAAAAACAGTTGTCACTTCTTAATCAAAAGCTAAGCTCTCTAGATTCCACCAGTTCGATTACCTCTGATGATGAACTGAAATCAAAACTTACCGAATATCATCAAAAGATGATCGATTTAGAAACTGAAAATAGAAGGCTGACATCTGATCTCATGGAAAAAATAAAGGAACTTGATTTAATTAAAGAATGCAAAGCTCTTCAGTATGATCACGAGTGTAACTACAAAGAAAAGAACTATTGCTTGATAAAAGAAAATAAAGAGTTGCAAAATGAAAATGCCGAATTATCCGATGATCTTATGAAGCACATCGACGAATGTGAGATTCTAAAACAGGAACTAGAAACTGCTTCGAAAAAACTAGAGATATATGAGCAATCTCAGTCAAAATCCACAGACACTGCCGAAAATGTAGAAACCCTTTTACAGGAGAAGACTCGTCTCGAAGCAGAGGTCGTCGAACTTAAATCTAAGGTCACGCAGCTCTCCATTGAAAAAACAGAGTTTACTTCCAACTTGTCAGTAATCTTCGACGAACTCGAGCAAAACCCAGAAGTCGATAGTCCCTCTATAAATTCCACCCTTATACCAACGTCCTTAGAATCTCAAAGTCGCCGTGTCAGTAACAGTTTTAGACATGATCAGAATGTTCAAGCCTTGAACAGTAAAATTAAAACTCTCCAAGAACAAGTCGAACATCTAACTCTCTTAAATACAAAACTGAGCGACTTGAAGTTAAGTTCCTGTACACAATGTGCGCATCTCAAAGAACTAAACGAAAATAGAAGAGCCTTGAAGCTTGAGATAAAGTCCCTGAATAACAAATTAGACAATCTTCAGGTTAAATTCAGGCAAAAGTGCGCAAGCACCGAAGTTCTGCGAATAAAAGCTAGTGAAGAATTAAACACAAGTGGCAATGTGACATTAAACGGTAGCTCCTGTGAAGGAATGAATATTTCTTTGATGGAGGAGAATATTCGTACTCTCAGTCACGAGAAGGAAGTTCTCAAAGAGGAGTACGACAAACTCTCGAATCTCTACCAGGAAAAATGTGCCGATCTGGAAATGTTACAGGAATCTGGTAGTACAACGTCTCCAACTTCTGCAAGTCCCACGATTTCGAAAAAGAAAGAAAGACTTCTAAAAGTTGAGACTGCCATCAAACTGGTAGGTGCAGATCTTCAAGAACAAAAAGAGAAACTCACGAATCTGAATGGCGAACTCCAGAAGTTCAAGGAACTTAAAGATCAGCTGAAGATTGCTGAGGAGAAAGTATTACTCCTCGAGAGTGATAACTCAATGTTGTATGACAACATTGAGAGATTAAATGAAAACGGAAAAACGCTGAAGACTGAGAAACTGAATCTAGAAGTTGAGTTAGAAACTTTCAAGTTGGAGAATCAAGAAAACAAAAAGCTCATCGGTAATTTGCAGAATATTGTGGATGAACTGAATGGAGAGAAAAAATCTTTGAATTGGGAATTGGAAGTTGCAAAGGAAGAAAAAGAACAGTTACTTGCTCGACAGAATTATGAAGATTCTAACCGTGAAGTGATGGAAGCGACGCTGAAAGAATATAGAGAAAGTATTGAAGACTCTGAAAGAAGGATTAAAGAGATCAGCTCGAACCTGAACAAATTAGTGAATGAAAACCAGGACTTAAAGAACGAAATAACGAGACTACAATCCCTTATTCAAGAAAATATTGAGAATATTAAACCAGAAGAAGGTAAAAAAGATTCTCTGAAAGAATTAGACTCTCAACAAAATTCTTGGAAGGAACTCGAGTCTGCAAAGTTATTGATCATCAAAGAGATGAAATCTCTCACTGCCGAAGTTCCCGACCCATCAAATAAGTCAATTAGTGATCTTTTCCTAGTCTTCCTCAAGACAATAATCTCCAAGGAACACGAGATCATAAAAACTCTTAAGGATGGTTTCGATCAAGAGAAACTAAAACTTAAAGAATCTAAAGAGCAAAGCGAAGATGCGGAAAAACGTGCTACCAAATGGGCAAAATCGTTAGAGAATGACATAGAAAAATTACAGTCGGACTTGACACTTTTGGAATCTAAGAATGTGGATTTGCAGAAGCAGATTGAAAGGTTAGAAATTGGATTAGAAGAGACTCAGCACGAGAATCAGACTCTGAGAGAGAAGATGGGAGTTCTCAAGGGTGACTACAATGCTCTTCAAGCCGATTTTGAAAAATATTCCAGAAGTGATGTACAAGGAATTAGTATTAGTGAACAAAAGGAAAGAATACAGGCTTCAATTAAAGATAAAGAGATGGAACTTCAGTCTAAAATGAAGCACGAGAAAGAAGAGTATAATAAGAAACTAGGAGAATTGACACATGCTTTGAAGACTTTAGAAACAGAGAATTTGGATTTGAGGAGTAACGTTGATGGTTACGAGGCGAACGAGAAACAATTGAAGAACATTATTGATATAAAAAATAACGAAATCTCGAAAAATAATCAGAAAATAAAAGACCTACAAATGAAATTAGAACAGCTCGTGGAGGCAAATAATAAGCTGAGTGAAGAAAATCTCGAAAAGAATAATCGTATTGAAGAAATTACATCACTTTTGAAGAACAAATGTGATATTTTGTCGGAGTATAAGACAAAATTAGAGACACTTATGCCTGAGTATGATCATCTACGTTTGCAAATCGAAGAGAGAAAGCTCAGTGTTGAAAAATACAAAGAAGAAATAGAAAATCTGAAAGCTGAGAGTGTGAGCGAACTAAATCTTTTCAAAGACAAATTCGCAGAGGAAGAGATCAAATCTGCTGGGTTAAATAAGCAGTTGAATGAGTTGAACAATAAAAACGGAGTTCTTCTTCAAGAAATCGAAACAACGAGGGAAAAATGTATGGAATTGGAAGCGGCAAATGAAAAGCTGATGAGAAAGATTAGAAATAGCACAAGTAATACGAGAGTTGAGAAGGAGATAGAAGAGTTGATGGATGTGAACAGGACTTTAGAAAAAAATCTGGAAGGTGCTTCTAATCGAATAGCAGACTTGTTGGACGCGAGAAGTAAAGTAATGAAGGATTTAGTTGAACTGAAAGGAGAGGTAGAAACGGTGAAAAGGGAAAACGAGGACTTAAAGAAAGCTGTTGACGCATTTAAGTTGAGACACAATTACTCAGATATCATCGAGTTAAGAGGAAAGTATGAGGAGCTTCTGCAGGAAAAGAATGGAATCAAATTAGAACTAGAAGAAAAGAAGTTAATTTTGGCGCAAAGGGATAAGAAGCTCGAGGAAATTTCTGACGAGTTAAGAGAGTTGAAAGAAAAGAATGAAGAATTGGATAGGGAAGCTGAAGAGTTGGCAGAAGTGATTAGAGAAAACGAGACAGATATTGCGAAACTCTCGAATGACAAATATGATCTAGAAGATAAGTGTAAGAAAGAAATTGAGGATCTTAGATCACAGCTGAAACATGCGACGAGTATGAATACGGATTTGAGAGCGCAGATTGAAATTATAAGAAGGACAGAGGTTGGTTGCTTACAGAAAGAGAATGAAGAATTGAAAGGGAAAATTTTTGAGGTTGAAAATAAATTAGAATCGAAGAGTTGTACGTGTTCTAGAAGTTCGAGTCCGTTGGCTGAGGTGAGCAAAAGAAAAAAGAGGAGGAGTGATTTGTTTAATCAAAAGAGAAATCTTGATAATGTGAGCGACTCAGGATTGAGTTCGAGTTGTACTGATTGTGTATGCTCTGATCTGAGGAAAACTGTTACGGAATTGGGGAAGGAAATAGCTATGAAGAATGGCGTTATCGCTGCGCTAAATGTCCAGATTCAAAGTGAAAGCTTTCCGTATCAGAAAAAGTGCAAGGAATTGCATGAACAGGTTCTTCTTCAAAAGAATAAGGTATTTATAATTTTTTTTTTCTAATTTTATTCGTTATCCAATTTTTCAATTACTGAACCATTTAATTTAATGTTGAATTCTTTAATTTTTAGACTCGACAGCTGATGCAAGAGATTTCAAATCTAAAAAGAGCCATGATGGATACAAGTGCTCATGAATGCGAGATTTGTAAAAAATGGAGGCTAAACCAAAGAGATCAGTCGGTTCAGTGTAAGATGGAAGAAAAAGTATATCTTAGCGGCACAAGCAGCGGCATCGTCGGTGTAAGTTTTTAATTGAGAACATTAACAGACTGGTTTACTAATCTAGGATAACAAATTTTCATGAAGATCTGCTTAACTAACAAACGAACAGCATGCGGTCATAGAATCCAGAAATCACTACTGAAGTAGAGTTGATACTGCTTTTTTTATTTTTAGATAGAAGAATATTAGAAGAAATAAACAAATCTTGGAATAAAACTTATCTATTTCAATCGTTTAATTTAATTTGTTTGCTTAGAAAATTAAGTATGCTTTGTTTATAAAATGTTTTTCGCTTTTTTCAGGAATTTAAACTTATCGAGAAGCTGGAAAAGGAAAAAGCCCTCATGAGGCAATTGTGCCGCAGTCGACTTGCGCAAATAAAGCAACTCGAAACAAAAGTCGCTGAACTCTCGCAAACGTAAAATTGACAAACGACTAGTTACTTGCTCATTGTAAATATTTTTCTATTCTTGAATTTCGTTTCTTGACTAAACTTTTTTTACTATCTAATGTAGCATGTAAATATTCTTTAAGGTTCGAACCACGCATTTGATTCGTTAAATTTGACTGTTCTTTTCTGCTACATATGTTCAGTTTGCGTCCATAATTTATTTATGATTGAAGCGTCCCTATCGACTATTCACAAATGTTTTTGCTATATGTATGTACATATGAAGTATGTGCCTAGTAGATTTATTTAAGAATGATTGCACCAACTTTTGCATGAAAATAAGATTATACATCTCCGATATCTTGTAGAGGACATTTTATATATATTTAGTCATGTGATGTTTCTAGTTCTTATATCTAATGAAGTTAATATGTTGACCAGGTAAACTGTTTTGTCTGTAAAATCGGGAAAAAGTAATGGCAAAACATTACTATTTTTTTACATACGTGAAATTAAAATTTAAAAGTAACAAACTAAGGAAAGTAAATGAAAAGCTTTTTAGAAATAGTGTCAAAAAATTTAAAATAATTTTCCTTCTGGTAGATACTAGATTTCTCGTCGCGCAACGAAAAGAAATGTAACAAGAATTTCGATACTTAATAAAACTATTTTCATACTTTTTCCAGAAAAGATCTTTTTTATTGAATGTAATTGTTTGAATGAAATTGCGTATATTTTTTTAAATAGATTAAAATTATTTTTTAAGGGGGAACAATAAAGACTTCTATTATTGAAACTAGTATTTTTGTTTTAATGAATAAAATTTTATTCATCAAATAATTTATGAAATTAGGCACTGGTCCTGGCCTTTTTCGACTTATATCTGGGATTGAAAGAATGAATCTTTCTTTTCTGGATACTTCTATCGAACAGTTCTAGAAAAAAAAAACATTGAGATTATTGTTTTAAAGTTCATTTATCTATTTACAAACAAATAAATGAAATTATAGTAACCTTTATCAGGTTCCTCTCCCACTTCGTCTCTGTAATATTGAGCGTCATCGTCCTCTTGTTTATTTTCCTCGTAAGATTCTTTGGCGATTTTCTGCATCAAGATATCAGATTCCTTCTTCGTCTTTTGCATTCCCTTTAGCGATTTTTCCTTCGCTTCCTCCTTTCTTATTTCTTTCTTCTTCTTATTTTCTTCCTGAACCTTCTTACGATTTTCTTTCAACTTCTTCTTTTTCTCTCGCCTTTTCTTGATAAGAAGCTTTTCTTCTTCCGTCTTCTCGATAAAATCGTGAAAGAGAACTTCTCCTTCTAATAAACCGTCTTCAACTTTTATTAACTGGAATAAGTAAAAAAAATGATTTCACGAAGTGAGAAATTAATTTAATAAAAAATATTATTAATTCTTAGGTTTCTAAATCGAATAATTTGCTCACCTGCATAGAAATTCTGGGTCCAAGTTCAAAAAGTCTAATCGCGCTCTTACCACTTTCATGATTTCCTCTTGAAGATAATTTTTGTGGCAACGTTACGTGATTTGTAGGATCGTCCTCACCCTCACTTTCCGAGACAGTTGCTTTCGAAATAAACTCGGAGAAATCCTGACACTTGGAAAGATTCGGAATTTTTGCTTGTACCAATTTCTTTACACTTTTAGAGAGACCAACAGGAACTGCTTTGATCGCATAATGTCTAAAGTCAACCAATTTTGTGTCAGGATTATAATTTAAACAAACACAGCGGCGTATCGTACTCAAATTCACCTGCAAATTATTTTTAGAGAAACATATTTGGTGAAAATTGTTCTACTATTTTCAATTAAGAATTAAATTATAAGAAAAAGAATGAAGATATTTTTACCGTTGCCAAATTTATGGTGGGAAACATATTCTGGAACATGGAGGTCATAAGTTTCAATTGCATTCCCTCACCGCTAAAGTTGTTTAATACTATGAGTGGAGAATTTTTAAAAGCTTCTTCAAACACGAATTGTTTTTTGGCTAAAGACACTACGTCTCGAGATAGTGAAAATTGGTGGATTTTGAACATTAACGTTGGACCTCTTGGTATTCTAAAAAACAATATTAAATAATACTGGATAATTAATTCAGTAAACAATTCAAAAAGAAACAAAATAGGATCTATTATTTTAGACTTTGCTGACTTATTAATCATATCTTTGTGAATATTTTTACCTGCACAATTTTAAATACATTCCATTTTCTGTTCTCGTAAAAATACTCATATGTGTAACATGAAGAACACCAGCGACAGAAACGAAATCTTTTATAGTGTTTCGTTTCCTCTCTCTTAGCTCACTGGCTGTAAAAGGTTCCATAACTTTACGAAAGTCTTTCGTGAGTTCAACTATATGTTCCCCAGGTAAGCCTCTGTGAATTACGAACGAATGAGGTGCTCGCACAAGTTCCTCACTTTCTTGTGAATCCATTTGCTTATTTCGCTTCACACAACGACCCTGAGTAAATTAAAAAGTACTCGAATTAATAATTTATAAAAAGGAAAATTTACACCTTGGTAATTATTTATATTTAACATTTTTAAGCCTCTGGATAGCAAAAATAAACAAATTATTATAAATATCAGTTAGTATTTATAGTAGTCTGAACTTTAGAAATAAAATGAAAATAAACGTATTATTTATTAGATTATAATAATTTATTGGATAAAAAGTCGTTTAATGTGGTTAAAAATTCATAGATGTAAAGAGATTTACAAAAACTTAAACAATAACAATGTTCTTGTGGTGCTTCTAATTAGATAAAAGTATAAAATAATAAAATATAATACCTTTCGACGACCCATTTTTATATATGTTTGTTGTGGATTATATTATTAATATTATTATATTTTGATATATTAACATGAAATTGACAATATCGACAATATGCACTTTTTTTAGGTTATGTCAAACCCACGTGGTGTTTACATAGTTCTTACAGAGACACTAGAATGCAGCACAATCGCTAATTAGTCGGTAATGAAGGAAACTGCTATGTTTAATTACATATTCAATTCAATTCAATTATATACATAATAAAATAATTAAATTAATAAAATGGAAATAACTCTTTTAATAAAATAGTTTTCTGTTTTTAAACGCTTTTTTTATTAATTGTTTTTAATTTTTCACATAATTGAAAAAAGTAATTAAATTTTTAAAAGAAAAACAATAATTTTTACAGTAAATATATTTTATAATTACTTGCTTAAACAGTGATTAATTTTTTTATATATTAATAACATTTAATTTAACATTTAACATTTGTTAATTCTTTAATATAATAAACTTGTTTTTTTAAGTGAAGTTTGATTGACATTTGATGACGCTTTTTTAAATAAAAAGATCAAAATCTTTAAAAAAAAGTTATTAAAATTCGAATCTCAAAATTTCAGTAGGTATTAAAAATTGAATAGTCATTTATCAATTAATTATGTGAGAAAAATTGAGTTAGAAATATTCAACCTTATCCCACGTGTTGACTTTGACCTGCAGAATAAACGTAGGTGTGTGCCTATATTTACAAAAACGTATTCTTTTTTTTTACGTACACGGATTGGCATTCCTATAAAGTGTTTGTTATGTGCACATAAGCCATAAGTATACCTTTTGTACTTATTAGGCCAAAGCCCGTAGACACTAATAATAAAGTATGTATAATAGTCTCTAATAAATTAGAATGCAATAAAATTGACTAAAACATAACAGAATAAGCCGCGAAATAAAAAGAAAGAACACTAAGGGTGTTGGACCCAAATGTTAAGCTCAAAATTCCATTCTCCATTTTGCATAAAATGAAGAATTCAAAATCTAACTTCAAAATGAATATGTTCATTTTCCTTAAAAAAATATTTGAATTAGATATTTTCTCGCTCTGTACACATAATTCTAGTTAAAACTTGATTAATTACACAGAGGGAAAAAATTCCAAATTTAATATTTGTTGAGTAAAATGAAGAAATCGAATTTTTAGATTAGAACTTGGCTCCAACACCCTTAATACAAAAAATCCTTCTTTATTTCCTGAAAACACCATTTGTTTTATTTTTTATGATTTATTAGCAATAACTCAATCTGTTGTCTACCTACTCATCAGAAACATACATCATAGCCTTGACATTTGTATTTATTCTCTGTTTTTTTACATTCACGTGTTATAACTAATTAAATAAAGAATTAAATTGAATCCGACATCATACAAATTTTTAAAAAGATTACATTTTTTATTGTAATACATATCTAAAATTTTATAAAGCTTTATTAGAAATATACATGCCATATTTTATTACTTTATTCTTATAAAGTTCTTGACATTTCGTATCTAAAAACTTTGCTCTCACTTATTGTGAGATGATAATCATTTTCGCAAAGAGAGGCGAAACCATAAAAATTGAATACGTGTCTTGCAAGTCCGACGAGCATTCGTTCAGGTGATAATAAGCATATTTGTATGGCCGTCCATACTTAGAAAAATCTGCATAAGTTTTAAAGGACATGTGTGATGACGTTCTTTCCACGAACAGAATTGAAAGTTAATATGGAGTGCAGTTTGAAAATAAGGAGATTGTGCTCTTGCGTCCCTGAACTGCATCATGAAAGTTAATATTATAAACACATCTAAAAATTCAATTTCTTCATTTTACTTAACAAATATTAACATTGGAATTTTTTCCTTCTATATAATTATTCAATTTTTAACTAGAATTATGCGCACAGAGCAAGAAAATACCTAATTCAAATATTTTTAAAATAAAATGAAAATATTTAATTTTGAAAGTTAGATTTTGAATTCTTCGTTTTATGCAAAAAGTATCGAAATTAAATATTTTATCGCTCTGTATGCAGTCTTACATTTGAAAAAAGATTAGCGCTACAGAGCGAAAAAATATTTATCTATAATTTTCGTTGAGTAAAATGGAGAATGGAATTTTGAGCTTAATACTTGAGTCCAACGCCCTTAAATAAAATTGTTGAAAATTCCTCCCTAACCAATTTTATTTTTCCCTGAATTAAATAGTAATTAAATAAGTATATCCTTTTCACCCTTCTTACTACTTCAAATGTATTTATAGATTGCATTTATGATCGTCTTTACTACCCTATAAAAAATTGATTTTATTTGTTTTTTTTTTTTAATTTCTCGAAAGTTACGCATCCTTCTAAACTTAAGAATGACACTTGAAGTGTTTTGAAGTGCCAACTTGAATGTTCTCAGAAACTTTTGATCCCGTTCGCGCGGGATCTAGCGCGCATGCTTCTTTACTATCCCGAGTCTCACATGTCTTGCAGCCTTCTACTTCCACCCTTCTCTCTTGTCTTTCCACGTAGTGAAATACATCGATTCAATTGGAACAAGTGAGAAGGGAAGAAAATCAAAAAAGAGATGGAGGACAAGTAGACGAGGCCAGTTCTGGCCCGGCAGCCTCATACGACCTCTCGTACGGTGACTTCTGTCTGTCCAGCTTCATTCTCGATCTCTCTATCTGTTGTGTGAATCGTACTCGTGAGACAGATAATCAATATACATAATTGTATTCAGTGAATTGACAATTGATAGGTGAATCCACCCTTTTTGGATTACCCATTGTTGCGGTAAGATTTAAGTCATTTCTATCACCTATTTATTTAATTTTTACTTTTATTATTAATGAATTCTATTATTTTTTATTACAAATTAATAAATTATTTAATTATTCATAAATCATTCATTTTTTATTCAAAAATTACAGGGAAGGATTCGAGGGGAGGGTCTTGGGAGTTGGACCCCTTCCCCCAAGTATCAAAATCCCTAAAAAATTTTGAACGTGAATTAACTTATATTGTAACTTTTACGTTCGGACCCCCCCCCCAATTTTTTTTAGATCCGTTCGTGACAAATTACAATAACTGCTTAAAAGTAGTCTGAATTAGAATCTGAAACATAAAATAATTCCATGTAAATTATAAAATAGTAATTAAAAAATAAATAATTAAAAATAAAATAAATAATTATGTTTAATTATTAATTGATTAGCTCAATTTTAAATTTAACTATGATTTTTTTTTCGAAAAAATATAAATGGGTTTATTAAAAATTATGCTTTACTCCCACATGAAACACTTTCAGCAATTCTCATAAAATCTCCCGGGAATTCCCAAGAATTGCCTCATTCGAATGTATAATTTAATTTACCATATTAAATATAAAGATTTAAAAAGATTTTTATGGAAAGAAATCAAAAATAAAAGAATTAAATAATTTATTGACAATATGTTAAGCCAATGATTTTATAAATATGATTAGTAGATTATATTAATTCCACCATTATTCATATTGAGTATTACCGTGACATTTAATTCCTACTTCTTCAACCTGACATTTTCCTCAAGCTGACATTAAAATCAAAATCGAACCAACCACAATCAAGAAACATGAGTGGGACATAACGTTCCAGATCACTGATTAAAAAGTTAATACATACATTTATTGAAATGACGTGCGAAAACTAATCTACTTTATCTGAGATTTAATAAATTTGCACACATATCTATTAACCACAGTTTAAATACCATTTATAATTTATATTAAAAGTAATAATCAAGATGTTTAGTGATCAGACTATCTGAAATTCCCGGTTTCTTCACGGTCAAATTTTTTTTCCTGCGACCAATTTATAGTTGTGTTTTTGTGATTAAAAAAAATTGGAATAAAAAATATTAAAAAATTGATAAAGTAGAAATGTAATAAAAAAGAAGATAGTAGAAAAAGTTGATTTTTCGATAAAATACAAATAATTCCCGGGTTTTTTCTAGTTTTTCCCCGGTCAAATAAAATTCCTGGATTTTTCCCGGTTTCCCGATCCGCTAGATACCTTGCAATACCCTGATAATTATGAAACAGATGATTGGTATGAAATTTGGAGGTGTTAATTTTGCATTCATTGTTTTCGAATCTGACTTGACTCTTGGAATGAAAATGGGCAAAGTGCCAAAGACACCGACCCGAGAATTGCGGCGCTGACGCCGCTTCGAGCCCATAGCCAAAAATATCTTTTGGACTCACACAATATATCTATAGAAGGTCCTTTAAATTTTTTATGACCAGCCATTGACAAGTTCGCCGTAAACTGACACTCTGAGCCAAAATCTGATTCCTTACTCATTTGTTGACTTGCCACGTGATCCCCACAGACATCAACAACTTAATCTATGATTGTTTATTCGATTCGATTTTTACTTCAGAGACTAGAAAATGATAAATCTCTTTAAGGGTGTTGGAACCAAGTTCTAATCTAAAAATTCGATTTCTTCAT